>JAFFSR010000274.1:4522500-4875000 GCA_017163975.1 Anastatus disparis | reverse complement strand
ATGATGATGATGATGATGATGATGATGATGATGATGATGATGATGATGATGATGATGATGATGATGATGATGATGATGATGATGATGATGATGAGATGATGATGATGATGATGATGATGATGATGATGATGATGATGATGATGATGATGAGATGATGATGATGATGATGATGATGATGATGATGATGATGATGATGATGATGATGATGATGAGATGATGAGATGATGAGATGATGATGATGAGATGATGATGATGATGATGATGATGATGATGAGATGATGATGATGAGATGATGATGATGATGAGATGAGATGAGGATGAGGATGAGGAGGAGGAGGATGAGGATGATGATGAGAGGATGAGGATGATGATGGGGGATGAGATGAGAGATGATGATGATGAGGATGAGGATGAGGAGAGGATGAGGAGGAGGATGAGGAGGAGGATGAGGATGAGGATGAGGATGATGAGGATGAGGATGAGGATGAGGATGAGGATGAGGATGAGGATGAGGATGAGGATGAGGATGAGGATGAGGATGAGGATGAGGATGAGGAGAGGATGAGGATGAGGAGGATGAGGATGAGGATGAGGATGAGGATGAGGATGAGGAGAGGGATGAGGATGAGGATGAGGGATGAGGATGAGGATGAGGATGAGGATGAGGATGAGGATGAGGAGAGGATGAGGATGAGGATGAGGATGAGGATGAGGATGAGGATGAGGATGAGGATGAGGATGAGGATGAGGATGAGGATGAGGATGAGGATGAGGATGAGGATGAGGATGAGGATGAGGATGAGGATGAGGATGAGGATGAGGATGAGGAGAGGAGAGGATGAGGATGAGGATGAGGATGAGGATGAGGATGAGGATGAGGATGAGGATGAGGATGAGGATGAGGAGGGGGGAGAGGATGAGGATGAGGATGAGGATGAGGATGAGGATGAGGATGAGGATGAGGATGAGGATGTGGATGAGGATGAGGATGTGGATGAGGATGAGGATGACCATGACCATGACCATGACGATGACCATGACGATGACCATGACGATGACCATGACGATGACGATGAGGATGACGATGACGATGACGATAATGATAATAACGACAACGACAACGACATCGACAACGACAACGACAACGACAACGACAACAACAACGATAATGATAATGATAATGATAATAATAATAATAATAATAATAATAAATGATAATAATAATGATAAGAATGATAATAATAATGATAATAATAATGATAATAATGATAATACTGATAATAATGATAATAATGATAATAATGATAATAATGATAATAATGATAATAATGATAATAATGATATTAATGATAATAATGATAATAATGATAAAAATGATAATAATGATTATAATGATAATAATGATGATAATGATGATAATAATGATAATAATGATAATAATGATAATAATGATGATAATGATGATAATAATGATAATAATAATAATAGTGATGATAATAATGATAATAATGATAATAATGATAATAATGATAATAAGGATAATAATGATAATAATGATAATAATGATAATAATGATTATAATGATAATAAGGATAATAATGATAATAATGATAATAATGATAATAATGATAATAATGATAATAATGATAATAGTGATAATAATGATAATAATGATAATAATGATAATAATGATAATAATAATGATAATAATAATAATAATGATAAGAATGATAATAATGATAATAATGATAATAATGATGATAATAATGATAATAATGATAATAATGATGATAATAATGATAGTAATGATGATAATAATGATAATAATGATAATAATATAATAATGATAATAATGATAATAATGATGATAATAATGATAATAATGATAATAATGATAATAATGATTATAATGATAATAATGATAATAATGATAATAATATAATAATGATATAATATAATAGATAATAATGATAATGATAATAATGATGATGATAATAATGATGATGATAATAATGATGATGATAATAATGATGATGATAATAATAATGATGATAATGATAATGATGATAATAATAATGATGATAATAATAATAATGATGATAATAATAATGATGATAATAATAATGATGATAATAATAATGATGATAACAATAATGATGATAATAATAATGATAATGATAATGATAATGATAATGATAATGATAATAATGATAATAATAATAATGATAAGAATGATAATAATGATAATAATGATAATAATGATGATAATAATGATAATAATGATAATAATGATGATAATAATGATAATAATGATTTTTTTTTTTTTTTTTTTTTTTTTTTTTCCATTGGTTGAACGAATAAAATCTGCTGTTAGACCGCCGTCAGTTCGCTGGGCTCGGATATATCCGGGAACAGAGTACAGACGGTTGAGAGGGGTTCTAGATAAACTAGCAAACCTCTTAAATTACGCGATCCTTATGCCTGTCTAATGATAGCAAAAAAATGCAGTCACTGGACGTGCAAGAGATTCTCCAATCATCACTCACGGCGTTTGTTCCACCCCGGAAACTGTTTATCACATTACTTCAGGGTGGCACCGCGTTCTAAGTCTTTTGGACCTTTTCCTTCTGACTTCTTCTGTAAATACACAGATTTCCAATAATATAGATCTATGCCTAATAAGCAACATGATTTAAAAGGCTATCTTCTGCCTGGCGATCGGCTCTGTAAAGGGGAGCATAAATCGATCGCATATATATGGTATGGTATGGACTGGCTCTGTAAAGGAGCAAAATCAGTCCATAATTTTCTCTTCAGTCTTGATTCTCCTGTTCTAAGATGGATCTTATGCCTCTTGTGGGGCTATCCTCTCTACCGCGTCTGACTCATACTAACATTCAATCTCGCGCTTATTTACAACGGCACTGATTCATACCACAGCTAAAGCTGGCGCTTTTGCTGCTATCTCAAACATTTCCTGGGTGCACG
This sequence comes from Anastatus disparis, assembly GCA_017163975.1. NCBI lineage: Eukaryota > Metazoa > Arthropoda > Insecta > Hymenoptera > Eupelmidae > Anastatus > Anastatus disparis. Next base: position 4,872,012 of record JAFFSR010000274.1, on the reverse strand, counting down.
ATTCGTTCTCGTCCTTAAGACGAGTCCTCGTCGTCACCCTCCGCACCCGAATCTATGGGACCGGCTACTGCCTCTAGGTTATGGTGAGGTATAAGCCTGACTCCCCGCTCCTCATTCGCACTTAGTTCGATTGCCCTATCTAAGAACGGTTTCTTCTTTCTTAGGACGCTTTCGACAAATAGTGCCATAGCGTCCCACTTTTCTTTGGCCGACAACATTTCACTGATAATGTTATCTGGATGATAATAATGATAATAATGATAGTAATGATGATAATAATGATAATAATGATAATAATGATAATAATGATAATAATGATAATAATGATGATAATAATGATAATAATGATAATAATGATAATAATGATTATAATGATAATAATGATAATAATGATAATAATGATAATAATGATAATAATGATAATAATGATAATAATGATAATGATAATAATGATGATGATAATAATGATGATGATAATAATGATGATGATAATAATGATGATGATAATAATAATGATAATAATAATAATGATGATGATAATAATGATGATAATAATAATGATAATGATAATGATAATGATAATGATAATAATGATAATAATGATGAGGATGATGAGGATGATGAGGATGATGAGGATGATGAGGATGATGAGGATGACGATGACGATGACGATGACGATGACGATGACGACGATGACGACGATGACGACGATGACGATGATGACGATGATAACGATGATAACGATAATGATAATGATAATGATAATGATAATGATAATGATAATGATAATGATAATGATAATGATAATGATAATAACAATAACGACAACGACAACGACAACGACAACGATAATGATAATGATAATGATAATAATAATAATAATAATAATAATAATAAATGATAATAATAATGATAAGAATGATAATAATAATGATAATAATAATGATAATAATGATAATAATGATAATAATGATAATAATGATATTAATGATAATAATGATAATAATGATAATAATGATAATAATGATAATAATGATAATAATGATAATAATGATGATAATGATGATAATAATGATAATAATGATTTTTTTTTTTTTTTTTTTTTGCCTTTGATTTGAGTTAGTGTGACGATAAAAATCTGCAAACAGACTGCCGGGAGTTTCTTGGGCCTGGAAAAAGATACAGGCGGAAGAAAAACCACGGTTTGTGAGGGGTTACTAGTTCACGTCTAGCGACCCTCTAAAAATCGTGTTCCCCTTACCCTCGAATGACAAGTCATTCGAAGAGGAAGGGATACTCTAACTTGACCTCTTAGGACGTTTTACCCACCCTGGAAACTGTTTATCACATTACTTCAGGGTGGCGCCCGTTTTTGATCCATATAGATCTTTCCTTCTTTCTTGTTGCTGTTCTTAGACCGGTTTCTTCAGTCTGAAAGAGGTCATCTTCTTCTTCTTTTTTCTGCACGTAACTCTAGTGTGGACTAGTCACATCTATAGTCAACGGTTTCCGCTTCATCCTTGAGTTCTTTCTAGCCTCCAGACTCTTCTTCCGTTCCGCCTCTAGAGCTCGTCTGAAAACTTTACATCCTCCGCTTCCGGCCATATGGTCAACCGGTGATCCTTTCTCCTGACGACACAAGAAGCAGCATGCTCTGTTTTTGCATACGCTTCTTTTATGATCGGCCTCTCCGCATTTAAAGCAGAGGGCAGACCTATCCGGCCCCTGGCACTGGTCCTGCCGGTGTCCGTACCCAAGACACTTGTGGCATCTCGTGACAATAGTCCTTCGCTCAACCCTGCTACTGATAAGGCCAATTTGAATGCGCTCCTTTTCTAGGAGTGCTTCTGTCTCACATTCCTGGAGAACTACTACCGCTATTTTGTACCGGTTCCTGTTTGGCCCAAACAGCATAACCTTTCGGGTATCCTGCTTTTCGGGACTCAATGCCTTGTTCAGTGCATCCTGCACTTCAGCCTCGGTTGTCATTTCGTCAAGATCCCGCATCTGTACTGTCCTTCTTCGATCATCCGAACTAACCGTTGCTATCCCATTGACGACTCCTCCCACTTGTTTCACAAACGCCTGTTTGTCCGTACCTTTGGAGATTCGTATGAGGAGATCTCCTCTTTTGGTCGGTCTTACTCCTAGGATTTCGGCATGGCTTACATCCGGCTTCATATCCTTACGGAGTTTACCCAGAACGTCAGCATACGTTTGACCGTCGGCGGCTCTTAGAAGTATAGCTTCTTTTTTCGGACGTACCTTGACTTTGGAGGGGCCAGGCTGGCTGGGTGGCTTAGCCTGGACCGTTCCATCTTCGACTGCATCTGCTATTTTCTTTTTCTTCTTCTTCTTACTTGCCTCTTCCGGACTACTACCATTTTGCCTGTCTCTCTTAAAACCCGTACTCGTGGGCACGGTATTTCTTAGAGTTTTGGCCTGCATTCTCCTGCTCTTCTTTCGTTCCTGGTGCTGTTCATATACCTTGAGAATAGCTTTCCTCAGGTATTTGTGGCATCCGATCACCTCAGATTGCTCAAAAGCAGCACGACCTACAAGTTCCTGGAGCCCCTGAGCAGCGGTCCGGATCTTCAGGTCCGTATTTTTTCGCATCTCCTTTTGCATAGTGCATAATTCGATGCGCATACTGCTGATCATCTGTGCCTGTCTCTCCATCCTATCTGCAATATCATCCAGCCTGTCACTGACATTATCCATCTCTTCTGCAGATGCATTGCTGAAAGCACTTTTGTAACTTTCAACGCTGGTAATACTACTTATGCTGTTCCCTCGTGAGCGCGAAACCTGTAGAGTGCTTAAACCTAGCTGTTGTTGCTTGGATGAACCCTCAACCGTCTCAGCATCTAAAGGCCTTGCTGAAGCGTTGTTTGACGCCTGTGCAAGCCTGTGGTCAACGTGAATTCGGCCTCCCCCAGAATCCATGAGGCCAGCTCCGCCCACCGAGGCTTTCACTCGATCGGAAGCGGAGGTGAGATTTCCCTGTGAAGGGGTACTCACCTGGGGTATTTCTGTATTTGAATCCGACATCTTCCATTAATATGGTTAATTTAGTCAGGGAACCACCCCTTATCTTGTAACCCAAAGCGGGACCCTAACAGGGTTACTACCATCCGGGTCAGATAGTCCCTGGTTTTTTTGCGAGGTTATTTCTCCTCGGGTCATTACTTCCTATTTGCCGTCAACGTTATAGCATTGCTACAAAGAGCATTGATGCGACGATGACGCCCAGGAGCGGTTGGGCAATGCCCGGAACCTGGAAGACAACACTTGCTCAAGGGGCCTCCTCAAGCCGACTCCCAATGATAATGATAATAATGATAATAATGATAATAATGATAATAATGATGATAATGATGATAATGATGATAATAATGATAAAAATGATAATAATGATAATAATGATGATAATAATGATAATAATGATAATGATGATAATAATGATAATAATGATAATAATGATAAGAATGATAATAATGATAATAATGATAATAGTGATAATAATGATAATAATGATAATAATGATAATAATAATGATAATAATGATGATAATAATGATAAAAATGATAATAATGATAATAATGATGATAATAATGATAATAATGATAATGATGATAATAATGATAATAATGATAATAATGATAATAATGATAAGAATGATAATAATGATAATAATGATAATAGTGATAATAATGATAATAATGATAATAATGATAATAATAATGATAATAATGATAATAATAATGATAATAATGATAATAATGATAATAATGATGATAATAATGATAATAATGATAATAATGATAATAATGATAATAATGATAATAATGATAATAATGATAATAATGATAATAATGATAATGATAATAATGATGATGATAATAATGATGATGATAATAATGATGATGAGAATAATGATGATGATAATAATGATGATGATAATAATAATGATGATAATAATAATAATGATGATAATAATAATGATGATAATAATAATGATGATAATAATAATAATGATGATAATAATAATGATGATAATAATAATGATGATAATAATAATGATGATAATAATAATGATAATGATAATGATAATGATAATGATAATGATAATGATAATGATAATAATGATAATAATGATGAGGATGATGAGGATGATGAGGATGATGAGGATGATGAGGATGACGAGGATGATGAGGATGACGATGACGATGACGATGACGATGACGACGATGACGGCGATGACGACGATGACGATGATGACGATGATAACGATGATAACGATAATGATAATGATAATGATAATGATAATAATAATGATAATAATTTTTTTTTTTTTTTTTCATGGTGGTAAAAAAACGGGAAATCTGCCTAAACGAGACCTTCAGCGACAGAATCCACGCCTGCCGTGCGATTTCGCAAAGCTTCATTGCCGTGCAGGAAGGGATCCTGCCACCGGTGTGACGGGTTCCTGAGCGCACGTTAGCCCTGACTGTGGAAAGGTATTTTCATTCCACATCCAGGGCATCAGAGTCCCAGGGGACTGTTTATCCCCCTATTCTTCTGATCGTGAGACGATTGTAAGAAGATGCGATCGTCACGTGGGCAAAAGGCCAGTAACATTCACCTCGTGACCTTAAGTCCACCCCGGCACCTAAGCCTTCTTGGCATTACTTCGGGGTGGGGTCGCCTGCGCACTACAGCGCCTTTCTAGTGGAGCCTAGCTCCCAACTTCTTACTATATTATGTTTTTTCCTTCCTTTTTTACTGGAGGTCCGGCTTCTTACGCCGAAGAATATCCTGGACGTAATTAGCCAGACACTCCCACTTTTCTGCTGATTCGAGCATTACGTGGATAATATTATCGGGTGTAATTCTTCCCACCTTGTGGAGTAGACCCACCCGATCTTGCCTCCATTGTTCGCATTCAAAGAATGTATGCTTGGCATCATCTTTAAGAGACATGCAGTACAGACACTTAGGGTCTGGAGCTTTGCCCATCTTATGTAGGTTGGCGCGGAAGTACCCGTGACCAGTCAACATTTGGGTAAGGTAATAATTTACCTCGCCATGTTGTCGACATGCCCAGGGGGACAGCTGCTTGATAAGCCTGGCCGTCCACCTTCCGCGTTTGTCCGTCTCCCATCGCGTCTGCCAGGAGATCAAGGACTGTCTCCTGGAGATTACTTTGGCTTCTTCCTGCTTCATCTCTGCTTCATTCTGGTAGACGAACTTCCGCTCTTGAGCCAGCAGATCTATCGGGATAACCCCCGAAACGACCAGAATCGCTGGCTCAGAGACCGTGCGATACGAACTTGCTACACGAAGTGCGCACCTTCGCTGTACAGAAGCTGGACGCTTGCGAAACTTTTCGTATCGCAGAGCGTCCGCCCAAACTTCTGCGCCGTAAAGCATTATGGACTCAGTGGTTCGCAACAGCACGCGCCTAACGCAGGGTCGAGGGCCCCCTATGTTGGCCATCACCCTGCAGAGCTTCGCCACTACTGCAGCCGTCTTGTCCGCTTCCATCCTTATGTTTTTCTAGAAGGTTAGCCTCGTATCTAGCGTAACCCCCAGGTACTTTACGGTCGTTTTCGCCTGAACAGTTGTGTCGCCTACCGTAAACATTGGTGTTTTCGGTATATGCTTTTTCGTGAGGAGCACGATCTCAGTTTTAGCTTCTGCTAACTCTAGTCCATGTGTATCCATTCATCTTTTTACGTGGCACATAACATGATTGAGTCGCGTCCATGCTGTCTCCACATTTCTCGCGACTATGGTTACAGCAACATCATCCGCGTACCCAATCAGAGAGCAGCCTTCTGGCATTTCCATCCTGAGCATCGCGTCATATGATATATTCCATATATCGGATCCCAGGACAGAACCTTGAGCCGCCCCCGCTGTCAATTCCCTTCGTCTTGGGCCGTCTGCAATATTATTTTGGATAAAGCGGTCCCTCAGATAATCCCCTATGATTCAGAGAAGGTACCTAGGTACCTAGAAGGTCCGCTTCATCTCCTGCAGTGCATTGACCCACCTTAGCGTGTTGAACGCATTTTTAACGTCCAGTGTCGCCACAAGGCATATCGGGCGCGAAAAATGATTCCCGCGCTCCGTACTTCTGGCGACCTCCACTACCTCCTGGATGGCTCCTATTGTAGACCTTTCTCTCCTGAATCCATGCTGATTCGGGGAGAGATCGCCCGCGGCTGCAAGGGCAGCATGCAGGCGGGGTCTAAGGAGCTTTTCCAGGAGTTTTCCAGCTGCGTCCAACATGCATAAGGGTCTGTATGACCCGGGTTCATCCGGCGGCCCCTTGCCCTTGCTGATGAGGACTAACCTTGCCTCCTTCCACCAGGAGCAGAATCTCCCTGCTTGGAGGCAAGAATTATACATCTACAGCAAGAGCTCTGGGTGACTATGTGCCACGGCTTTCAGCACCTCGGTCGGTATACCGTCAGGCCCTGGTGCCTTCTTGTTTTTTAGAGAACGCACTGCGTTCTCCAACTCTATTCTAGTAAAGAGAAGCATCTCCTCGTTATCGAGAGCAAAGGAATCATCCTCCCGCTTTGGATGAGTGGGGAAGGGATTGGACTATGTGGTCCATAACCGCCGCGCTTTTCGGGGCGTCTTTTACAAACGCCCCTATTTTGCGCATAACAGTTTTATATCCCTTCCCTCACGGATCTTTATTCAGATCCTCCCTCAGACTCTCAAAACATCGGTGCTTGCTAATAGTAATGGCCCGATCCAAGGCCCTTTTTGCTGCTAGATACTCATCGACTTTTCGAGCGGTTTCGCGGTTTTGCTTTCTGGCTTTCTGTGAAGCTCTTCCGCCGCAGTTCCGCGATTTCGTTCGTCCACCAATAAGCAGGCCGTCTCCCCTCAAGTTCGATCTTTTTTGGAATTGCCTCTCCACAGGCTCGATTGATAACTCGCATTACTGCTTCGGTTATCATTTCAGCCTGTTCTGAGGCATTACCTCCTTCGGGTATTTCAATTAGGGCTCGGGTTCCTTGATCCAGGGCTCGAGCCAACTTAACAGTGTCTAATCTTGCAACATTCCAGCTGCAGTGGCGCTTACGTTTAACCGCCGTGACTGGCGTTTCATCGTGTACGTGAAACACGATGAACTGGTGATCGCTGGCTGTATAGTCCTCGATCACCCGCCAGTCTCGCACCTGGTTGGACACTCGCTCAGTTTGGAAGGAGACGTCTATAATTGTCTCCCTGCACCCGGGCCTCCTGAAGGTCGAGGTGGAACCGGTGTTCAATACCACCAGTCCCAGTCTGGACACCATTGCATCCAGCTTCTTCTGGAAGTCGCCGATGCTTTCGTTTGGAGTAAGATAGCAGCTGACGTAGTTTACGCCGCTGCCCCTCACCCAAACGAAGCCTTTGCCAGATCCATGGCACGCCACATCGATCTGATGTGAATTAAAAACCCATAAGGCCGCCGTACCAAGATCATCCTTGTGCCATTCTGACCCTTCTCTGTCTCGATACTGTTCGCTGACGAATACAAGGTCAACGTTATTCTCAAGACAGATTTGGGTCAGAAGGTTTTGAGCCGTCCTGCTTCGCCAGAGATTAGCTTGCAGGATCTTAGCCGTTCCTGCGGTTGTCTCCCAATACCTTCCGGTAAGCTTTACAGGCCGCTGAACCTGCAGCATGGGCCACGGATTAAGCCGATGCACCTGTTACATTGCACAAAAAGAATTCAGGTGCGGCTAAGCACGTTCCTGCCTTATGCCCAGGCCCACCACACCGATAACACCAACTACTCCTATCTCGTCCTTTGCAGGTTGCACTAATGTGTCCAAATGCTAAGCACCGGTAGCATCGCTCGACAACTTGTCGTTGCCGAATCCTACAATTCACCCACCCTATTTTAATTCGGGCAGAGCCGAGCAGTTTTTTGGCCTCCGCCTCTGTGACTGTGACTACAGCCATTCTCTGCTCGGCTCTATTAGCCCTTGTTAGTTTAAAGACAAACGGGTCTTCCCTGTTCGGGAAGACCTCGCAAAGGGCCTTTTTCACCTCATCTTCATTGCTGCAGCAATCAATGTCTCTGATTTCCAACATTACCCTGGAAACCAGGGTTCGGAGGCTAGCTTCCTCCTCCACTGCCTCTTTAAGTGCTCTGGCAAGTCCTTCATTACTTGCCCCCGAGCTTTTCATCTCGATAAGGACATCACCTGTTCGGGTGCGCCGTATGCTTTTGACTTTCACTCTATCTTCCGTTGGGTTGACTTTGCTGCGGATCCTTCCAAGGACGTCCGCGTAAGTCTTTCCTGCTTTGGGTTTGAGAACTATTGCTTCAGGCTTTAATTTTCTTGAAGCTGGTAGCTTGTTGGTTGCAAAACTGTTTTCCGTTTTACTGCCTTCTGATACCTTCTTAGATTTCTTCTTCTTTTTCTTTCTTTTCTTTTTTTTAACAACTGTCCATTCCTCAGTTTTGGTGCCGTTTAATGAAAAATAACAATAACAATAACAATAAAAATAACAATAACGATAACCATAACCATAACCATAACCATAACCATAATTATAACCATAACCATAACCATAACCATAATTATAACCATAACCATAACCATAATTATAACCATAACCATAACCATAACCATAACCATAATTATACCCATAACCATAATCATAACCATAACAATAACAATAACCATAACAATAACCATAACCATAACCATAACAATAACAATAACAATAACAATAACGATAACGATTACGATAACAATAACCATACCCTAACCATATCCATAACTATAACCATAACCATAACAATAACTATAACAATAACAATAACAATAACACTAACAATAACAATAACCATAAAAATAACAATAACCATAACCATAACCATAACCATAACCATAACCATAACCATAACCATAACTATAACCATAACCATAAATATAACCATAACCATAACCATAACCATAACCATAAATATAACCATAACCATAACCATAACCATAACCATAACCATGACAATAACAATAACAATAACAATAACTATATCAATAAGAATAACCATAACCATAACCATAACCATAACCATAACCATAACCATAAATATAACCATGACCATAGCCATAACCATAACCATAACTATAGCTATAACCATAACCATAAATATAACCATAACCATAGCCATAACCATAACCATAACTATAACCAAAACCATAACTATAACAATAACAATAAAAATAACAATAACAATTACATTAACAATAAAAATAGCAATAACAATAATCATAACAATAACCATAACAATAACAATAACAATAACAATAACAATAATAATAACAATAACAATAACCATAACAATAACCATAACAATAACAATAGCAACAACAATAACTATATCAATAACAATAACAATAACCATAACCATAACCATAACCATAAATATAACTATAACCATAACCATAACCATAACTACAACAATAACAATAAAAATAACCATAACAATAACAATAACAATTACATTAACAATAACAATAGCAATAACAATAACAATAACCATAACAATAACCATAACAATAACAATAACAATAACAATAACCATAACAATAACAATAACAATAACCATAACAATAACCATAACAATAACAATAACAATAGCAACAACAATAACTATAACAATAGCAATAACAATAGCAATAACAATAACCATTAACATAACCATAACCATAACCATAACAATAACTGTAACCGTAACCGTAACCGTAACCATGACCATGATTATGACCATGATTATAACCATAACCATAACCATAACCATAACCATAACCATAACCATAACAATAACCATAACAATAACAATAACCATAACAATAACAATAACAATAACCATAACATTAACAATAACAATAACAATAACAATTACAATAATAATAACAATAACCATAACCATAACCATAACAATAACCATAACAATAACAATAACAATAACCATAACAATAACAATAACAATAACAGTAACCCCGACCATAACAATAACAATAACGATAACGATAACCATAACCATAACCATAACCATAACCATATCCATAACTATAACCATAACCATCACCATAACCATAACCATAACCATAACCATGACCATAACAATAACCATAACAATAACAATAACACTCACAATAACCATAACAATAACAATAACCATAACCATAACCATAACCATAACTATTATCATAACAATAACCATAACCATAACCATAACCATAACTATAACCATAACCATAAATATAACCATAACCATGACAATAACAATAAAAATAACAATAACAATAACCATATTAATAACAATAACAATAACCATAACCATAACCATAACCATAACCATAACCATAAATATAACCATAACCATAGCCATAACCATAACCATAACCATAACTATAACAATAACAATAAACATAACCATAACAATAGCAATAACAATAACAATAACAATAACAATAACCATAACCATAATCATAACATTAACTATAACAATAACAATAACAATAACAATAACAATAGCAACAACAATAACTGTAACAATAACCATAACAATAATAATAACAATAACCATTAACATAACCATAACCATAACCATAACAATAACAATAACCGTAACCGTAACCGTGACCATGACCATGACCATGACCATGACCATGACCATAACCATAATTATAACCTTAACCATAACCATAACCATAACAATAACAATAACACAACAGTAACAATAACCATAACATTAACCATAACAATAACAATAACAATTACAATAAGAATAACGATAACAGTAACAATAACCATAACTATAACCATAACAATAACCGTAACCGTAACCGTAACCGTAGCCGTAACCATGACTATGACCATGACCATGACCATAACAATAACGACAACAACAACAACAACTACAACAATAACAATAACGATAACCATAACCGTAACCGTGACCGTGACCATGACCATGACCATGACCATGACTATAACCATAACCATAACCATAACAATAACAATAACTATAACAATAACAATAACAATAACAGAAACAATAATAACAATAACAATAACCATAACATTAGCCATAACAATAACAATAACAATAACTATAACAATGACCATAACCATAACCATAACCATAACCATAACCATAACAGTGTCAATGACAATGACAATAACAATAACAATAACAATAATAATAATGATAATAACAATAACCCAAAATCCCAATAACCCAAATAACCAAAACTCAATAACCCAAATAAATTAAAGTCCGTTTTTTTGAACATTTGCTCATTACGTGTGTTCATATCACAATTAAGTACGTGAATCAATCTAACCAATCTAGGCAAAAAGGAAGGCAAGGTATTGATTACTCAGCCAATTAAGGCAAGGTGGGAATCATTTATCTCATAATATTTTTAAAAATAGCCCCGTTTAAATTTATGCAATGTTGATTTCCACGTTCAAAGTTTTCAACTGTAGACAACAAAACGTGACGCGTAATAACTCTACAAGCTTGTGTGATGCGTTGCATCATATCTTGCCGTGTTGTTGGTTGCTGTGCATAAACAATATTTTTCAAGTAGCCCTATAAAAAAAATCTGGACTTGTCAAATCTGGTGATCTTGGACACTACTCAGTAATGTTACTACCAATGCCTATCCATCGTCTTCGGTATCGTTGGTTCAAGAAGTGATGAACCATTAGTAAGCGATGACACGGTGCACCATCATTTTGTAGCCATAATCGACGTTTTGTTTTCAAGTTCACATCTTCCAATAATTCTGGTAACTTATTCTGCAGGAAATCAAGATATGCTGCACCGTTGACATTCCCATCGAAAAAATAAGGTCTTATAAGATAACCATTTACTATACCGTACCAAACTACGAGGCTCCATCTATGCTGATTATCAACATGACGTACCCAATGAGGGTTCTGGATGGACCAATAATGACTGTTATGGCGATTGAGTTGCCCATTACCATGAAATGTAGCTTCGTCCAAAAACACTAAATATCTTAAAAATTCAGGATCTTCACGGATACTTGCTTGTGCCCATCAGCAGAATTCGAGTCTGCGGCGGAGATCATCTGGCATCAAAGCTTGAGTCAAAGTTATGTGATACGGATGAAATCTGTGAAGCCGCAAAATTTGCACGGCTGTTGATCTTGGGATTCCAGTACGTCTCTCAATGTCACGCAAAGGAATATGATTATCCAAATCAACCATTGCCGAAACGACGAGAATTCATGGATCATCGATGTTCTGTATCATAATGCGACGACGATTTCTGCGTATTCATGGTCGACGTCTCTCTTTCGCTCAATGATTCGGATTCTTACGTGGTCCGGGTAGTGAAGCCTCCCTGGGTAATTTTGGCTGTAATACCTTGTCACAGCACGATATCAGCCTTGACATGTCCCGAGAGACAACAGAATGTCAACAATTTTGTTTCTTAAATAATCCGTCGTATTTGATTCTTTTGAGTCGCTAGACACTAAGAAATTTCCGCGTGAACTATCCCGAGAAGGGCTGTTCACGAGTCACCTCTGTCATAAATAATACTAAAGAAGTGTTATTTAACGATTTGTCCGGAAATCACACCAGAAAAAAGAATAAAAATAATTTGTTTTCCCACAAGATGGAAAATAATTCTTCCCATGAAGGCTTCGAATACATAAATTTGGCTTTGAAAATCAAAATGGAGTTCAAACTCAATTTTACTGTTGTTTGACCTATACTATTACCTACAACTCAAGACAATTTTGTTGAACTTTCTTTCCGAATCCGAGATAAAAAAAATTAGGTGTTTTGAAGAAAACAGTGGACCTTTCGTATTTATTTTGGTTATTGGGTTATTGGGTTTTGGTTATTTGGTTTATTTGGGTTATTGGGTTATTCTTATTATTATTATTAACCTCACCCTTGCTTGATCATTCGTGTGCATAGATGAAGAAAATAATAAATTTGACCACCACATGACCTTGGAGGGTCAACCGCACTCCACACATAATACCTTAACTGAACGTAGAATTTCTTGCTTTTTCCGAATCTGGGATCAAAAATGGGTGTTCTAATTCAAAAAATCACTTCGACCTTCAAATGACCTTGAAAATCATTTTTATAAATATCACAAAACTTAAGCCCTGAACTTGTTAATGAATAATTTATACAAATTTCATTTTACAAGATATATCTAAAATAATTAATTGAATGAAGCACATCCAAACAAAAAATTAATTAAATTTTAAATAAATCTAAATAAGAGATTCTAAATATATAAAGTTGCATTAAAAGTTATAAAACATGGTACCCACTAAATGTTTTCCTACATAATATTATAAAAGTATAGAAAAGAATCATTGAATTATATTTTCAACCAATAATATATAATTTTAAAAAGCACCATAAGATTCAAACCTTAATAAAAGTAGAATATATTAGTTATTAGTTATTAAAGATAAATGTGGCAAAACTTGCATGCAAATATATGAAACAAAATTCGAATAATTAACTTAAGACTGTAAATTAAAATAATCAAATCTTTAAAAATTGTAAAAAAAATTCTGATTTGGAATCATTGAGCTATAATTTATAATTACTTACACTAAAATATGGAAAAGCATGTTTAATACATTGAATTAATTTGCTGCACTGCTCTAAATTAGTTTGGAATCATTGAGCTATAATTTATAATTACTTACACTAAAATATGGAAAAGCATGTTTAATACATTGAATTAATTTGCTGCACTGCTCTAAATTAGTATGCTTGAATGGAACAGAAAGTTCTGCTTGTCCCGTTGCAATATCAACTAACTCTTGTTATCCATTAATGGTATTTTCAAGCCTAGTTCTCAGCAGTAACATTCTGTAAAACTTTTTCACATTCTGTAATAAGGACATCTTTAGGTTCTTTAGTAATAATGCCATGGCCTAATGTTTTAAGTTTGGCAGCTAAAAATTTGATGCAGCTCTCTCTAATTCTATCTTTTCCATTAAGAATTTAAACAAAAAATCCATTCAAAACTCCTGACAAATACAAATAAAATTTGATAAAATATTATAGCAGTAAATGAAAATTATTCTTTGAAAATATCATTCGATTTAAAAATTAACTAATCTTTATTTTTATTGGTTTAGTTACCTTTTGGATCATTTTTAATCAAAGTCATAATACTATTATGAACAACATCTAATTCTGAGGGATTTTGAGCAAGTGATAGCTGTGCCAATATATCTGCTATCCTTGTCGTGTCTTTCTTACTCTCCTTGCACAAAATTGGTAGATCCTTAATTGCTTGTTTTCTTATCTATAAAAAAAAGTTTAAATCAATTAATTGAAAGTAGTGTATTTATTAATATGAAGCCAATTTCAACTTTAATATGCAAAAAAGTTAAACTAAATTACCTAAAGTCACCTTAATCGGTTTTCTTATTATGGCGAGTGGTGAACCAGTGAACTGTGCGTTTAGCCTACTTACAGCTGGCAAAGAAGCCAAGCGATATGTTGTGCCTTCAGCACCTTGTGATGCTACCACTGCATTGCCCGCTTTACTATTTGGAGTCACTGTTCCTGCAGGTGCCCCAGGAATTGGGGCAGGACCAACTCTTAATAACTGAAACTGTCCATTTTCTGTCTTCAAAAGTGAATGTCCTTGTGTGCCAACTTGCAAACCCTGAAGTGTTGATAACGTAATCTAAAAATGGCAAACTATCTTTAAAAATTTTGTACTGAAAAATAAAAGTAATGTATTTATAAAGAGTTCTTATAATTTTTCATTTTTTAAACATTTGTATTTAATTATTTATTTTATAATAACAGAAAATTGAAGTAATATAGTATAAAAATTTATCAATACTGATTTAAAACAAAATTAAATTGTCTAAAAAATATTTAAAATTATATTTTGAAATAATTTGCTCCATATTTACCGATTAGTTACATTTATTTTTACAACCTTAAGATAGCTATAAATATAACAAAAATTATATTCATGATGCTTAAATTTTCAAGATAGTGCATTGAAGCAAATAATAATATTGCATTAGAACTAATGTTAGTTTGAATTCCCCTGCTAGTAAACATTCATGCTATAAGGTTTGTATAGTTAATGAACATGATGAATAACCCATTATAAACACAAATGTTTAACTTAACTTAAAATTGTTTTTATATATACTTAAAGATTATTTAAAAAGCATAAAAATTTTAAATATTTTCTTCTTTTAACACTTTTCTTTAATAGTAAAAAATAAAAATAATGCGATATCTACTATGACTTCATTTTTTATCAGTTTATCATACGTGTATAATGTTTAAAATAAAATAATATTATATTTCAATTTATTTTAAATAAATAAATTCTATTATTACAATAATAATAAAATTATATCAACTATAATTGTGATTTTAAACCTTATTATCAAAATTGAATTATAAAAACAATTTTAGGTTTGATGCTTTTTCACAAGCACATTTTTTAAATGAAAATATGATGCAAGCGAATGACCAATGAATCACCACATCTTTTTCATTAAAAAAAAGGACAGACAAATATTAGGATTTCTATTGAAGTGATTATTAAGTATCCATTGAATTATGTAGGATAAAAGTTGAATTATTTTAACAAAGTAAAAACCATTTTAATGCAATTGAAGAAGACAAACTGATTTTTAATATTTGAAAAATCATAAAAATAAACACTGTAAATTAATAAATGAATTCAAAAGTGAACTCAATAAGGATCCTCTTATAGAGATAACAGGTATTGCACCCTTAGAGAGTGTGTTAATTTGTTAAAACAAAAGCATGACATACAATACATACCCCAGGGGTTCTTGCTCTTGCTCCCAACATGTGCTGACCAATGACGATCCTAAAAGCAACTTGTTTACCTGCTTGCTGACCAGTAACAGGTGTTCTTGGTCGCATAGCATTAACATTGAGTATCGGTACGCTACTGGGCACTATAGCTGATGTGACACCACCTTTTTCCTGTTGAGCTGTGTTAGTTAAATTTGCAGCACCCGTGACCGGGACTGACATAGGGACAGAAACCGTGTCACTAGATGCAACACTAGTCTTAATAACCAAAGCAGTAGGTTTATTAACGTTTATTGTTGCTTGATTAGTAGTATGTGTCCCCAAAACATTACTCGCTGCATTGGACGTGTTTTGCAATACAGTTTGAGTTATAATAACATACAAAGTGCCATTTGCTAATTGGGCAACATTCTAATTAGGGAACGTTAGTTTATTGTTAGCATTAACAACGTCAGTTGTCGCAATGACCTAGCCACTGCTTGGAGAAACAATCTTCACATGCTCTCCCTGAACTTTTGCCAGTGTAAGTTGATTGGTTTGATTGTTTGTAACCTGATTACTTATTACTTGATTGATGAACGTAACTTGCTGTTGTTGTTGCTGCTGCATACTCTGCTGCTGTGACTGCTGTTGTTGATGTTGAGTCTGCATGACTAATCTCATACCTGGGAATGCAAAATTATCTTCGTGTTATTGAGCATTTGAATCGCTCATATGAAGAAGAAAGCTTAATGCTGCAAGAAAATTTTTTGCTGCAGGATGATAATTGTAATTTTACAATTTATTTTTTTTGTGTTTTTTACCATTTAACAGAAATGAAAAACTTACCTATGATAAACCAACCCAGTATCCAAAACATCCAAATCGGAAGTTTTTATCGTTTTATTTTAAATTAATCATTAACTTAAACTTGGCATCACTTTTATGAATCATCATAAAGGATTTCTTTTTATGATTATCAATTTTTTTATTTTTATTCACTTGGCAAACAGTTTTTTCGTCATTATTAGGTCACATTTGCATGTATTTTGACGTGGTATTTTGGTTACTTTTTATCTTTCTCGTAGTTTTATGAGACTCAAGTCTCTTCTAATCAAAGCGTTGGATATTGCAGTTGAGAAAATTGCTTAATCCTTCTTTCGCTTGTAACGTTCTCTTTTGTTTTTAAAGGATCTATGTAGTGGATTTCTAATCCTTTTCGAATTACTGTTATCTTCAGTGTCTCTTTTCAGTAGCCAACAGTAGTCTGCCATCATATTTACGCCCCATTTTCCTTGCCAACGCTGTTCGACTTCTTTCATATCTTGATTGAAACGCTCACCTTGCTCTTCGCTGTGATCGTCTAAATTCTCTAGAAAATAGCTAACATGAGAATCTAGTAAATGGAGTTCAAGATTCATCAAACATCCCAAACGCTGAAAGTTACTTACCATATCTGCTACGATGGCTTCAAAGTCAGCACTTTTCTCATTTCCCAAAAAGATTCGAGCGACATTTCGAAAACTAAGCCATGCAGCTATTTCTAAATCGTTCATTGTATTTATGAAATGTTCATCGTAAATTAGTTTTCTGATCTGAGGTCCATTCAATATCCCTTCTTTCAACTTAGCTTTAGTTAATTGAGGAAATTGATTTGTTAGATATTGAAAACATTGTCCTTCCTCATCCAAAGCCTTCACAAATTGTTTTATTAACCCGAGTTTTATATGGAGAGGTGGAAGTAAAACTTTTGATGGATCAACTAAAGGCTGTTTCAGTATATTGTGATTTCCTGGTTCGAGACCTGCTCTTGCTTGCCAAACCTTTTTTTCGTAATGATTCGTGCAATCTCTGCTATCCCACAAACACCAAAAACATGGATACCTTGTAAATCCTGATTGTCGACCTAGGAGGATCGTTATTATTTTCAAATCACCACAAATTTGCCACCTATGCTCATTATAACGAATTTTCTCTAATACATATTGGAGATTTTCGTAACTTTTTTTGAATCGCGTCAAGTATGCTATTGGCAGACTTGCGTAATCATTTTCATTGTGAAGCAGTACTGCCTTAAGACTTCGTTTTAAAGAGTCTATAAACAATCTTCATTCTTCAGGAACATAACAGTTCTGCTTCATTTCATTCATCAAACCGCTAACATCCGTACAATATACCAAACTGCCCTCTTCATCTTTGTTAATGTATTCGCGGAATGTCTCCTCTCGATTCATGTAGAAAGTTGACTTCGTTTTCTGTTATAGCATTCCACGGCTTTTCAGCTCCGCAGCTATATACTCAGAAACATCTTTGGTAGACACATGTTTCTGATGAAATCGTTCAAACTGTCCTGATTAAATAGTTTTACCGGTTTATTTTTTGTCCCTTTTGGAATATGTTCCTCATCTTCATCTCCTTGTTCCCAGCTGTCTTCAGGTTCTTTTTCACTAACTACAATTTCTTCTGTATCTGTTGCTTCAATACTCGTTGAAGCTTCATTCATTGAAGTGCTGGTATCCATATTTTCAATATTGGACTCCCAAATATTTGCTGGTACAACAGAAGACACTATTGAGTAACATATTTTTGATTTTGTCTTCGCATTAAATCCCTCTACCGCTGTATTGCAAAAGTAGCAGTCTTCTTGTGATTCAGGAATAGACCATATTACTGGTGAGCTGTACTTTGAAACTTTATTGTTTTTCTTTTTATTCCATCGTCTCAGCATGTTGTAAGAAGAGCAGCAGATACTATCTGGAGCAAACGTATCATCTTGACTGGAAAGTACACTCTTATAACATTCACGATATATACTTCTACATTTATTAGTCATTTTACTGCGCAATTTGCTTACTTCATATCTCCCGCAAACAAAGCAGAACATATTTCTGTAGCGACAACAGTCATGGTTGGTTGAGCCATGAGTTCTTTTTGTAGCCTCATACTCCTTATCAGCTGAGTCGCTAACCAATAAGAAGCTGCAGTCGCTTGATGATGACGCCTACGGGCCCACTTTCTCACCCAGACCAGCCGCCGATACTGGGGTTTCGATCCCCTGCATCGTAATAGGTAATCCACCCGTGCCTGCCATGACGGCATGAAAGCCGTGATCCAGGGACTGAGCCGGATAGCGTTGCAATTCCGTTGCCCGCCGTCACCGCGTGGAGGTGCCCTGGATGCAGACACAGGGCGACATTCAAGCGAACGAGAACATCAAAACAAAAAAAAACGTTACACTGAGAAAATAACATGGTTGATTCAACCACGCATCTGTTCATACAACTAACTTATGTTTGTTTCAATTCATCTACCTAGCTATCAATTCAGCAGAATGTTGTCTGTTAAAATGCAGTAACAAAAGTGCTAATAAAAAAGTGCTAATAAGCTTAGTGCTAGTGCTAAGTGCTGAGTGCTAATTTGTGAAAGCTTTGGGTAAGGAAGGACAATGTTTTCAATACCTGACAAATCAATTTCCTCAATTGACTGAAGCTAAGTTGAAAGAAGGGATATTGAATGGACCTTAGATCAGAAAACTATTTTACGATGAACATTTCATAAATACAATGAACGATTTAGAAGAAGCTGCATGGCTTCGTTTTCGAAATGTCGCTGGAAACTTTTTGGAAAATGAGAAAAGTGCTGACTTTGAAGCCATCGTAGCAAATATGGTAAGTAACTTTCAGCGTTAGGGATGTTTGATGAATCTTAAACTCCATTTCCTAGATTCTCAGTTAAGCTATTTTCTAGAGAATTTAGACGATTACAGCGAAGAGCAAGGTGAGCGTTTCCATCAAGATCTGAAAGAAGTCGAACAGCGTTGGCAAGGAAAATGGGACGTAAATATGATGGCAGACTACTGTTGGCTACTGAAAAGAGACACTGAAGATAACAGTAATTCGAAAAGGATTAGAAATCCACTACATAGATCCTTTGAAAACAAAAGAAAACGTTACAAGCGAAAGAAGGATTAAGCAGTTTTCTCAACTGCAATATCCAACGCTTTGATTAGAAGAGACTTGAGTTTCATAAAACTACAAGAAAGATAAAAAGTAACCAAAATATCACGTCAAAATACATGCAAATGTGACGTTATAATGACGAAAAAATTGTTGCAGTATTTTTAATATTTTATATGAATTGTGGCAAAACTGTGGGCGATGAGGTCAAGCCGACCTCGGGTTCGGATTCAGCGACCCGAAAAACATAAGGGTATGGCATTTTTCTTGGTATGAACCGTTTCTCCTCGATTTGACCTTGAACTGACCTTCACCCTGACGTGATGGGGTCAAACCGACCTCTGATTCGAATTCAGCGACCCGAAAAACATAAAGGTATGGCATTTTTCTCGAGGTAAACCGTTTCTTCTCGATTTGACCTTGAACTGACCTTGACCCTGACCTGATGGGGTCAAACCGGCTTCGGATTCGAATTTAGCGACCTGAAAAATATACAGGTATGGTGGTCTGGTTCCGATGTCAGACCACTTTTTTCTTTGACTGCCGGTGTTTTTATTTATTCATGTATTCTTATTATGTACAATTTACAATAAATAGTTTGAAAATAATTTAATGTGTATATTTTATTTATTTCAAACCCGATCGAATTTAAAAGAAAATCCTCCCAGGTATATTGCAGTCAAACGGAGTTTATTTGCATTATCACAGAGATTGTAGAAAAATTCTTTATCATTTAGGATTGCAGATGAAATCTTCTCTGGTAAGAAGACTTGGAAGCTTTGATCGAAAGTTGCTACTACCTTGGTATCAAATCTTGTCTTGACTTGTTATAGTGCAGTCACCATGTACTGCTGGTTTTTTTCTAAGTCTGTGACTTTCTTTCTTGGCAGGAAGTCGCTTCCAGCAATCTTGTTTATTGCAGATAAATCTATTCTGAAAACAAGAAAAAGTAAACAGAAATTTCTGTTAGAAAAAAATTTTTATGCAAAAATAAATAATTTTTTCTGGTAAAACATGAATTTTAACTTACTTAAAAAGTTAGTCGATTTTAGATTTCTTTGCGCAAGGTTGATAGTCCTCAAGCTCTTCGATTACTTGAATGCGCTCCTCATTGTGGTTCGTTGGTTGATATAGCCCATTCCCCACTTTGATGTCTGCCCTTTCCATTGCTACTCATCATATATCCTTTTTTTCTACTTCCTAGAAATTTGCCCTCTCCATTGATAGATGCCAGTCATTCATGAACTCCTCTAACACATCAAACTCAATAATAATTTGCTCGCCTTCATAAAGTGTCATCCTCACTCGCTTTGCACTATTTTCATTGGTAGCATCCATCTCCCTTCCTCATTTTTACCTCCTGCTCTTTTTCTTTTTTTTTCACCATCCAATATTCTTGCCCATTTCCTCTCTACTTCAAGTGCAGCTTGCGCCATCTGTATTTCTTCAATTTTATAATGTCCCCAAGGTAAAGTATCTGTACCATCAGGCAATAAAAATCTCTTATCATCCAGAGGACTTTTTCTCTGTTTTTCAGTATGCACCGTGTGCAATTTGGAACGGATATTGCACTGTTCACGGTAGATAATAGTGAAATCCTGAAGACAGCTTCGGTAATTGATTTTTTAACAACACTGGACTTCATACCTTTGGCTTTCTCTATAACTTCTCCTCCATCGATTGAAATACTGTACATTTTGCTTCGTAATCCTATATATTCTGGCATTATTTTACCATTACATTCGTCTTTCATCAAACCTTATTAGTATCTGTATACAAAAGTTTACATTCGTCTCCAACTCGCTTTTTCATATATAATAATGAAAATCGTAAACTAATGTTTTTGATACTTCTAAAATGCAAAATCTAACGTAAATTGGTTTCTTGATTGTGATTGGCAACCAAATTCTCATCAAAAATAGCACAGCTGTTAAAATTTGGTAGAGCTATGCGAGCTTCTGCTCAATATCAACCGGTGAATTTATTTACCAATCAGACATCAACTCGAGACCGCTCTCGCTCAATGCACTTTCCATAGACAGTATTGATTGACAATTTATAAAAAAGTTTTTCAAATTCGTTCTTTGCCATTCTTTTTTGAGTATTCGATTCCACATAATGTTTGAGCCATGCCTCCTGCTTAATACTTAAAATTTTATGCACTTTTTTCAGTCGAAGCCCATTTTCCAACACTTGTCGAAGAGTTCGATAGTAAATAACATGCGTTTCCCTGTTCTTCAAAGTAGTGAGAAGTTTCTTTTGTTTCGAGCCATGTGGCGCACTATGCTCTTCGCAGAATGGAAAATTTCGATGTTCATCGTGTATTTCTTCAGTATACTTCAAATTTACTTCAGCAATATATCCAATTTCTGAATCTGGCGGTGCATTGAAAGAGTTTGGATTCGTCTCATATTCTACCCATTCGAATTTTCCGACTGGCAAATATTGAACCATTGCCCATCCATAAAGATTATTAATATCGAAGTACATAAGTGTTTTCATTTTCTGTTTTTTATCATATGAAGAGCCCATATATGGATTGTTCGCCTTGGCATAGTGATTACAGCATTGACTTATTCCGCCCTGAATACCTGCTTCAATGAACATCAACATATCTATAGCTGTGAGAAGCTCCAGTTCTACCTTCGTTATTTTTAGCGCTGCTGAAAATGTCAAGCCTGGAGACGTACAAAAGTGAGCTGGACATAAAGCGTAAGCTTTAAGAGATGTTTCTAGAAAACTTTCAAATACATCTGCTAATAGTCAAACATCTGTTTTTAAGTATAAATCCGAACACTTGCCTAATGTCCTTATATAGAATTTACTCCAGCATTGTATAGCATGCTCACAGTCTTCATCAGCAATATGATAATAGATAAGCTGCTTACAAAACTGATTTTTCTCTGGCAATTTTGTAACTAATAATTTATCTAATGCATCTACAAAATCATATGGAAATATACTTTTACGTTTGAGAAAATCAATTTTCTCATCTGTAAATCCATCAGTTCGAAACTCTTTTATCAATATTGGCACGTTTTCCAAGTATGATGCAAGCTTTTCTAATAACGAAGGAAGAAAACGCCAAGAATTTATGAATCTAAAACTTAGGTCACTGCTATCTATGTATGTTGTAAAAGAAATATATTTTTCCTTATTATGTAGTAATAGCGTAACTCGTTCTTCCATCAATGAAGATGTAGCTATCTCTTTCAAAATGAAATGTGTATCGTAATTGTGGTTATGAAAAACAACAGGAATAAATTTTGAATACTTGTAATTTAAATTACATGAATTATGCACTGCACCTCTGAAAGTAATGTAAAAAATAGATATTTAAAAAAATTTACATGATAAAGTAAATTTTCTTCATTGAAATATAACTATAATTAATATCTTACCGTCCTGTGAGACGACAGTGATCTCGTACTGCGAGTTCTTCATCACGGATTAGTTTTCGGCATATGTGACAAATGGTTGACCTCTGGAAAGAAAATTCTTCTAAATCCGTAAGTTTTAATAGTTTCAGATTCTTGTAGAGTTTATCAATTTCCTCACTGATTGATTTTAATTCTTGAACAAACCATTGTGCAGGAGTCTGTTCATCTTCAAAATTTTTTTCTATATGATTTATTAGCAGATAAGCTGTCATCAAAGCTACATTTTATATAATATCCTATGCTATATGCTTTATGAAGTTGAAAAGCAGTTTCATTCATAGTAGGCTTCAGTAAACATTCAAAATCAGCATAAATAATAAAAGGAACTTTTTCGCTTTTATAATAATCTTCAAATTTCAGAATGTTGTTCTGTGAGTCAGGTAGATTAATTCGACAATAATTCAAATTTTTACAATTATTTTCATGAACTTGCAATCTTTTATCATTATAAAAGACTTGTAAACATCTTTCACAATGGAATGATTTTACATGTGTTTTAGATAGTCGAGAACTCAGAAGACGAGACATGTTTTTTATCTAAACGTAGTGGTATTTAGGTAATTATCTATCATCAGAATGAATATCTTTTTTATACTCATCTATGTAAAAGTCTTGGATGATGAGTAGATTGACATGCTTTTCCTTTTTTTCCGATGTAATGTGGCAAGGTGATACTTTAAACTTTTGTCTAAACTTCTTCAACATGTATTCATTCACTGAAATAGTATTCAGTTCTTCAAATTTTGGAACATTTTTAAGTGTCACTGAAAATTCTATGTTATCAAATTTCAACTTGTTCTCATGCTTGCTATATTAATTAACTCTATTGGTATTAGTTTCACTTGGATATATTGCTGAGAGGATAGCATACTTGAAACATTGATTGTCATTGTTACGAACATTGACACATGCTTTTTTCTTTTGTATAAATGGTGGTAGAGGAATGTACGAGCTGCCCTTGATCGAAGAATATTTTTTCATATTTATACTCAGACTTATAATACTTTTTAGAGCCCAGCCAGAATCTTTTTCCTGAAATTCTTTTACCTGTGTTAAAATAGAATCTTTGATATTTATTTTAAACCATTCTTCTAGATCCGTTGACATGAAAATTGAAGCACTTGTGGTTGTAAAATATTTAATATCGGTCATTTCGTCACTACTTTTCTGTATGAAAAATTCTGCGGTGAAATCCGAGTTCACTTTCAGAGAACTATATTCTTCTATACATAACTGTGCATGCACTTTAAAGAGTTCTTGAGCGTCATTCAAAAAACTTAAAATATCCACATGATTTATATCTACCACTACACCAGTTCTAATTCTGTTTTTGAAAGCTGATTTCTCTAAACTACTATTGCACACGTCTATCCAATAATAGAGATCGGTATAGTTCAGTTCATTTACATTTCGCAAAGTATCACGGGGTAGTTGCACAAGACGTTCATAGAAATTTATTAAAGACTTTTTTTTTCTTTTTTTTTAAATAACCTTTTACAGATACAAACTTTCGCGCTTAGTAAAGTTTAGTCCCGATGACTATGTACATCCACGACTCCTCTGACGAAGTATGCTCATCCAGAAAACTTCAGTCCTTTTTAAAGGTTAAGTTAACATAAGGAGAGATGAAAAATTTAATTAATTAACCAATAGTAAAACGGAGTGCAAGTTTTTTAAAAAAAAAAGAGAGGTTCTCACGGGTAAGGATGAATTTTCCACCTTTTTTAGCCTATCAAGATCATTTTTTAGCTTTAACCAATGAGGGTTTAGCGATTTTCCATTGCCCAATCTTAAAAAATTAGATGCGGATTCACTATCATCTATTAGTTTAACTAGTGAAAACTGACCTATTTTCCATTGTCCAATCTTAAAAAAGTAAGAGAGGGAATTGCTTGTCATAAACTTACGATTTAAAAATTTTCTATTATTATTTCCCGATATTAATTCATACTGAAATATCCACGCTACGAGATAGTTAGAACTCGTAATTACGATATGCTGTTCAAAAATTATATCATGCAGTCTGCAGAAGAAGAAAGCTATGTGATATACAAGGATTTCAAAGGATATTGGAGGATTCTTTTATTTTCGAAGAAGTTAGTTTCCTCAATATTGGAAAAACAACTTTACCTACTGTCTATTTTTTTCAATCTCCAATTACATGGGAGGATCTAAATGCCAAAGAAAAATGCATGGTTCAGTGGGTGAAAAAGTTCCAATATAGTATATCGTGGAATTCCGGAGATATTCCATATCATCGTCTACAACGAGTTTTCCAGATCTGCTCGCGAGGAACCAAAAAATTATTCGTCAAGGGAGAGCAGAAAGTGTTATAGTTGAAAAATCTTCTAAAAAATGTGTAAGTGAAAAATTATTTACATTTTTTATATTCAAATTAAATTTTTTTCTATGCTTTTTTATACTTGGTTTATACTTTTTTATACTACTCCTGTACTTTTTAATTCTTTTTCGATACTTTTTAACACTTTTTTCTTACTTTTCTTTTTCATACTTTTATATTATAGTTCAATTATTCTGTTTATTCTATTCGTAGGTCAATTTCAAGTGTTGAAGATTTCGGCTGTCCAGCATTAGAAGAAATAATAAGTGATAAACAACACTTCTGCTTGAACCGCGTTTCCTGTGTAAGAAGAAAAAGACCCGTATGTGCAGTTAATAATGCTATACGAGCATGGTTACGAAATTACTTAAATATTAATGATATTAATCGGCAGACTCTGGCAAATGAAGTTGATAATTATTTAAAACAAAACCAAAAAATAAAATGCACATGCTTGTATTTTGCAAATGAATAATTTTTTTTATTTATTTATTATCTTATTAAAATACTATAATGATTGTATTTCTAAAAAGAAAAAATAATTGTATGTAATTTTAAAAATAAAAATTTTATTAATGATTCAATTGCTGCATTTATTATTTTATTTAATATTTCCAAACCAACTACTATATTTAACTATAACATATATATTTCAGTGAAAAAAATTTTTTCATAAAATAGATTATATTAGATTATAAGAAGGCTCATGAAATAAGCGAGTTTAAACTCTGATTGTATAAACTATAATTTTTTTTTTAATAATATTTTATCGTCATATCTTGGTATATTATTAAGAAAAAAGCTTACTCAACAAACTCCAGTAATAGTAGCTGTCACAAGGTAGTTTTAATAAAAGATACATCATCCAAAAAAGCAGCGTCCATTTATAGCGAAACATCGTTAGTTGAATTAGAAGTTTCATACTTCAGAATCTGATTTTCTATTCGTTGCTGGAACCAATTATTACGGTTCGAAAGAAGCTTAATCAAATAAAATATGAATTTTTCCAAAATAGCAACATACTCCATTAGAATGCCTATGTTCAGAAATAGAGTCTTGGTAAATTTTCCACCGAAAATATTTCACAATGAAATAGTTGCACAATGCCGGTGTTTTATTGATAGTAGATTAATTTTCCAAAAATAAAACATCTGTATAGGGTTAAATCATCATTATTTTAATGAAAAATCTAATACTTTAAAGTCTAACCTACTATTCTTGCTATGAATGAGTTTTTAGTGTTACGTCCTAGCTTTACAACAGGACGGAATTCATAATTAATTATGTTGTTGTTGTTATGAGGAAAATATGTTTTATTATAATATTAAATAAAAGAATAAAGTTTGATTTTAAAACGTTTAGTTTAAAAGTTAAGTCTAGTAGTAGAAAAGCTCTACCAATTTAAATTGATATGAATCGTTCTCACGATTAAATATACTTTATAACCTCTCCCAACCTTTATCCTGAAAAAAGATAGCACAAAGTGCTCATGTATGAGGAAAAGGATAAAAAGGAAAGGTTCTTTTTAAGCTAGACCCGTTTTTGGTGTAGACGCCATGCTACAACCAGTCCGGGGTCTCTTTGCTTATGTTTTCGTACTAATAAATGCCTCTTATAAGCCACGAAATTCCAATTTTAATTAGTTAAGATTTGAATTACTTATTAATGGCAAATGGCACTATATACAAGTAAATTTCAATAAGTAACACGTGATTTGAATTTAAATATTCCAAACGTGCATTTACCAAGAGACACTTTATAGAATATAATGTTTAATCAAACTCTCACTAATCGTAAGATGAATTAATGTTAATTTAGATTCGTACACTTTAATAAATTCACAAAAGAAATATACGTGAATTTATTATTTAATCAACTCTACCAAATTAAGCTTTGATTTTTAATTTAAATAGTATTTCGTTATTGCTGCTACCGGTACGGAGCTGGTATTTATCCAGCCCCTCGCGGACCTGCAGCAATAACGAAAATAAGAACAATAGCCACAAGTATTTATTTTAAGATAAACTTTATTAGAAGAGAGCTGGCCAAAGAGTGCCGTACAAAGATTCGGCTTCGATCTGCTCAAGCGTCGATCAAGCCGCCGCGGCCGCAATCCTCTCCTACTACTAAGTAGAAGGGATACATTCACATATCTTACATTATACTATTACAGATGCGCTTAGATGTGTGCTAGCGTACGTCACTTTATAGGCGTGGATCGGCGCACATCTAAGCGCGTACATATATTCTTATTAATATCCATCTCGCGCGCTGATATACTTTCCAATTGCTACATCGCGCCGAGGCATATGATAGAGATAGACTTTTAACGCGATGATTTGAATTTAAGAGAGAATAAGATTATTGCTAATTATCTTTTATTTTATTCTTTTTTCTCACTTATTCTCTCTCAAATTCTCTTTAAATTCTTTATATTATAAATATAATATAAGTGAGGTCACAATTTGCCCCCCGAAAAAAACTTTTGACTACTTTCTTATATAATTATTAAATATCTAAATTTATTATGAGTTCCCGGAAAAGGAAATGCCTTTACGTTGCATATTTATGCGAGCAAATTTTGAATTTACATTATTTTTCTTTTCTATTTGAACATTTTAATTCATTTTTATATTTCCTTTTCACTTTTGACTTATAAATGTATCTCATTGTACTCATATTTGCCCCCCAAAATAAAATAATTTGCACTGTATTGTAATACTTTAATTAATAACTACATTTCTCTTTTGGTCACAAATAATTACTGTGCAATTTATTTTATTTTTTACATCAGTGTGCAATGAGTATCCCTCTTAATGACAATTAACTTTATAATATTTATATATTTTACGCTGCCTTAAAATTTCTTAAAACTACATTACTATTAAAAAAAATTAAATTTATAATTAAACTAATGATCTGTTGATCCTCGTTGACTCAGGTTCTTCTTCACCTATACGTATTTATCCCAAACTGTTGTGGATTTTTCTTCATTATTTTTTTTTTCTTTTTGATGCTTTCATCATTTTTCATAAGTAGATGAGTACCTTTCTTTATTCTTCTTAAATTTTGTTTTCTTAATAATATATTATGTTTCTTTCTTGGTCCCTTGTGCCCATACTTTTTGTAAATTTCACTTAAATTTTCATTTATTTGTTTTTGAAGTTTTATAATTTCATTTTTTATTTTAATTTTATTTTCATTTATGCACAACCTAGGTTTATCGAAATTGTTTTTTAATTTATATTTTAATACTTTCTTAAATAAGTTTATATCAATAATTTTTATCCAATGTTTATGTGCTGGTAAGTAGACAGATGCATTACTAGATACTTTATTTTCTTTAGAAATCAAATCTATTTGTTTGATTTCTAGTGTTTGTGATATATTATCACTTTTATTAATTTTTTCATGATCCTCGTCTTTTGCGAGTTCATGTGTTTTATAATTTTCTTTTTTAATGAATGCACATGTATTTGAGTCTTTGCTCTCATGTGATTCTTTTATTTGTTTATGAGTGTACTCATTTAGTTTGAGCTTTTGCTCATTAAATTTTATTTTGACATATTCGTCATTTATAGTGTTTTTCAATAGTATTTTTTCATGCATTGCCCCCCCAATCATCACATTTAACATTTTTTGAATATCATATTTTGACATATAATCTCTTATATTAAGATTTATTAAATATGTTTTTATCTTTATTGTTTCTACTTTAAATAATTTTTTATTTTTTATAATTTTACCTTTTATAGGTTTTAATTGGCCTTTTTTAAGCCTTCCTAGGTTTGCATATTTACTTTTTGAATTTTTAGTTTTTTGTCTTTTTGGGGTGCTAGAGTTCGTTGCGTCTCTAACCCCATCTTTTTTAATATGAGAGGCAACTCCATCTAGTTTTCCTGATTTCCATCATTTTTATTTTCTTCAAAATTTATATTTAATATATCTATTTCTTCATGACTTTTTCTAATTGTTTTATTGTCCACTGGTGGCTTAAATTTTTCATATCTTGTTTTTTCTTTGTTATTTCTATTTGCTAATTCTGCTACATTTATTGCTGGTGAATAGAACTTCTTTTGATTTTGTTCTTGTAAATTTGTTCCTGGTTTATTCCAATGTGTATTATCTGTTGTTTTATTTATATAGTTTTGCCTTTGATTATAATTTGGGTTTTCTTGTTGTCTATTGCTATTGCTATTATTCGTATTATTTCTATTATTTTCATTGTTGATTGATCTGTTTTGTATTTGCTGATTTTGGTTGTGTGCTGTTCTATTTTTTGCGCTCTTCTCTTGAGTTTTGTCGTCGCTATCGAAATCTGCAAGTATTTTTAGGAGTGACATTTTATCTTTGTTTTGTGAAAACTGTATAGCCTGTCTTACGCTTCTATTGAAATGTCTGGCTATTTTCTCTATCAATTCCTCATCTGTGTCATTTAAATTCAATTCTTTTGCGTAGCCGAATAACTGTGTAGCATATGAGACTTTTGACAATTCTCCTTGTTCATAAAACTGGCCAAATTCAATTTTGCGTCTTGAAGTTCTTTGTATATCATGACTCCAAAATCTCTCTTTAAATATTTCTTTAAATTCATTGTATATAGTGACGTTATCTTGATGGATATACCACCATTTGTTTGCTTCCTTCTGTAATACTGTTTCTGATATTTGAAGTTTTTGTCCTTCACTTATGTTTTTTAGGGCAATATATTTGTCCAATTCGTTTAGAAATTTTATTGGCCTCTCGGTTTCATTACCTTCAAATTTTGGAACCGGGATTTTTATTTTGTTTGCATTTTCTTTATTATTTGTAGCTGCTTGTTCTGTTGTTTTGTTTGCTATATTTTCTTGAAGTTGATTTATTTTTTCATCCTGTTCAAATGCTAATTCATCTATCTTTCTATTCAAGCTGCTATGTACCATTTTTATGGCTTCATCTTCATTTATTGCTATTTTTAATCCTTGTAATTCTTCGATTAATTTGTCGTTTCGTTCTGACAATAAGGCGTTTTGTCTTTTGTACTCGTTGAGTAAGTTTCTAATTCCAATGTTATCTTCTGATAATCTTTTTATTTTGTCAGATAATGCGTTTACTTGTTCTTTTACATTTTCTGTAAATTTAAGTGTATCGATTTTTCTGAATCAGTAGATGTGTTCATTTTTGTTTCTAATTCTTCCTGTTTTGCAAATAATTCCTGTAACTCATCTGATACTACTCTCATCCATTCATTTTGTTTTGATTGATTGTTTGCGTCAAAGGATTGATCAGCATCTTCAATTTCTTTCATTAATAACGTTGAGCGTCTTTTGTTCGCCATTTTGATATGTATTTTTTCTTCTTTACCTATATTCTTCTTCTTTTTGAATCTTCTTTCTTGAATTTGTTTTACTTTCGCAATAAAATTTGATTTTTAATTAGACAAAAGAAAAAAGATAAATTTGTCTGTGCGCTTATTGTGCGACGCTACTGTACAATTTATTTCATATGTTAGTTTTGTGCATAAGTGTGACACTGAACCTGCGAAATGTCTATTTGATTTGATTTTAATTTATTTGATTTAATATATTTCCTTTTATCATTTAATTTTGAATTTATCTACTTGAATTCTTATGTTCATAAATGAATATTAGTGAAGCACGAATTGAGCTCCACTGTGCTGGTTGAGTGTCACTGTTTACAATATTCTAATTTTGAAATATTATTTAATTTCCTATGTTAAATTTTATTCGAGTTTATCGATGCTTAATTTCATCAATACACGCTTTCTATCGCTTTGTTTACATTTGCGGATTAGCGGTGTTAACTATATTACCTTTTGTGATCTTGGAAATAATCCGAAAATTTGCGACTTTTATGTCGTTTAAAATTTTAACGTTATCGCGAATAATATTTGAATTTAAAATTAATTGAAATTTTCTTTCTTTTCGGAATGTTTCCAATTTCTTTTTAACTTTCTTTTCACAATTTTCTTTTTCTTTTAATTTATTCAATTTTTTGTATTTTATTACTTTAATTATTTATTTTTCCTTTTATTTTTTCTATTTCCACTTCTATTTCATGCAAATTTTCTACCATTTGTGGCATATTATAATTAAATTTGAATCTAACTTCGTTTAATTTGATCGTGTTTTTATTTACTTTATTTGCTATTTCTGTTACTTTTTTTTTATAAGTATTGTAAATATGTTTCTATTTTTTCTACTTTTATTTGCATGAAATTTAAGTTTTCATTTTGTTTTTCGATTTTAGCTGCTACCGCATTTACAATTTTATCGAATTCTATGTTATTTAATGTTAAAGACTCTGTTTTCTTATAATTTTTGTTTCTTTTTTGTAACGAAAACTCTACTTTTTTGCATAAATCGTGACACTTTTCATTATAGTTATTTTGTTTCTCTACTGATTTTATTATAAAATCACATACTTTTATTTTGACCATTACGTTATTGGTTTTATAATTTGTATGTGTCTAGTTATGATTTTCTAATTTTGAAAAGAGAAACGATAAGAGAAATTTCTTTACAATTTTGTATTTATTTGATTACAATTTTTGATATGTCTCTAATTACAATTTTTTTTTTTTTAAATAAAATGATATATCCCTAATTACAATTTTTTGATTTTTTAAACAAAATGAAAAAAGGAAATTTCTTTACAGATTTTTTGACTACTTATTCTCAGTCGTGGGTTTAAACAATACCCGTGGGCGCCAGTTATAACCTCTCCCAACCTTTATCCTGAAAAAAGATAGCACAAAGTGCTCATGTATGAGGAAAAGGATAAAAAGGAAAGGTTCTTTTTAAGCTAGACCCGTTTTTGGTGTAGACGCCATGCTACAACCAGTCCGGGGTCTCTTTGCTTATGTTTTTGTACTAATAAATGCCTCTTATAAGCCACGAAATTCCAATTTTAATTAGTTAAGATTTGAATTACTTATTAATGGCAAATGGCACTATATACAAGTAAAGAGTACCCCCCGTTAAGATAGGTAAAATGCCCTCCCTCATATATTTCAAAACTAATATTTTTTCTTGTTTTTATAGTAATTAAGATTAGGTTTTGTTATATTTATAGTTTCCTAACACATACCCTAACCTCAACATAACCTAAAAATCACTTTTTTTATAAAATTTTTTTTTTATCTGGAAGGATGAATGATATTAATCCCGCGAAAATCATATGACTAGGACCTAGCACTCTCTTTTACTGTGATTTTTTGCAAATCCTAGAAAGCAGTTTTTCTAACCTAAAAATAACATTTAAATCATAAAATCTCCGTAACTTTGCTCAGGGAGGGGCTACAAGCAATTTTCTGGGCTTAAAATTTGTATTTTTAAAAAACAAATAAAGTTTATGATGACCGAAAATTCGATTCTGGCATGGCGCCATGGCGAAAAACTCAAAAAACCATTTTCTCATAGGTTTTCTGTCGGTTATTGGTCTCTAGCAACTCACAAATCATTTTTAAAGAAAAAAAAATAGCTTCATTGGATTCTACGTGAAAAAATACATTGAAAATATGCATAATAACTTTAGGAATACTTGGATGCTGTTACAAAACAATTGAAAAAATAAAATAATTCTAAAATTATTACATAGCTACTTTGCGTCGTTGCTGCATTTTATGTTTTTATGACCTTGGTCATCTCCTTAGAGTCTCAAAGCTACTATTCAATGTATCCATATGCAAATTATGTCCACTACACCCGAAAAACAGAGACAAATACTAGACAGATAACGTTAACTCATATATGTACATATATATATATATATATATATATATATATATATATATATATATATATGTGGAATAACTTGCTATCCCTCGTATATACATAAGGAATAGTGAGTTGTTCTTAGGAAACGTAAATTATTTTTCTTATACATAGATAAAAAACCAATGTTTATCTATTCCTGTAACTATTCTTTTTAGTGTTCTTTTTTAGCTTGTAAGAGACCTAACATGTTTTCTGTCCTCCATAAATCACGAACTCGGTAGATTTGAACAATTAAATGATTCTAATTAGGTTCCGAATTCAAAAATTAAAAGATCATCATCTCTTTAGAGTCATAAAGCTACTATTCGATGTATTTACAGCCAAATTACGCCTATTGCACGCTAAAATAAGATTTTTAAACATAACTGAAGTAACGTTCGTATCATCTGTCTTTTTGTATTACAGTAGACTCTGGATACAAAAGAATCAACGGGCCTTTAGGAGAGGAATTTTCTTGAAAATTCTTTCATACAAAAAGTCCCCAACACGCTTGAGTCAAGAGTGATACCCACACCTACTGTTTTGTTGTGTGAGTTGCATCCAACATGCGTGTATATTCTGTCTCTCTCACTTTCATAGTGGTGGGATAACGCAAATACTTAGGCTCACGCCCATATTTAGAAGAAAGAGCTCGGAATCTCTTATATCGCAATCTCTTGTATCGAGAGATCAGTGAATCATTAGAGAGACAAAGACGGAATAAGGTTTTAGTAACAATCGTGTTGGGTCTATAAATTCGAGCCTGAAAGTACACTTCTATGTAAGCATTTATATTCTTTGTTAGAACTGCCACAATTATGATTTGTCTTCAGGCCATTATACGCAAAAAATAGAGTAGCAACCGATATAAGAAATACATTGCTTCTACATATATGAGAATCAAGCGCGTTGTTTCTAGCAACAGCTCACTATTCTTTGTATATATATATGGGGCGTTTCATATCAACTCACCTGGTCAAAAAATAAAAATCGCTAAAAATCTGGGAAAATGTTCTATTTGATACCCAAAATACCCAAAAAAATTTTTAGAGCTCTAGGTCAAAGAGGTCAAGAGCAAGAGGTCATGGAGTTTTGTGATTTTTTCAATTTTTTTGTAAAATCATCATTTTTAATATTTTTTATTAAAAAACTAAAGGTTTTAGAAAAAAATGTATGAAGACATTTTTTGTTGGAAATTATGTGTAGAAACTATACAAATTTTTTCCAATCCCAAAGTTGCTATCTTCTGATTGGTCCATTATATATTTTGATGTGATTTTCAATAACTTTTCTTCGCCAAGGTTGATTTTACTCATTTGGCACTAAAAGTTTGTAATTTTTATAACCTTTCACTGAAATTTTCCCCTACATGGTAAAATAACTCTACAGGCAGTTATGGTACTTTTTATTTAAGGTATCAAGACTGAGTTTTAAGCCTGAAAAAAAAATGAAATTGAAATGTAGTCATAATTTGTTTTTGTAATGATATTAATTAATAAAACTTCTTTTTACCTTAAATATATATTAAATACAAGACTGTGACCTAAAAATAATTTTAAAAAACCCCACCCGTTGGTTAAAATCCTTTGCTCTTGTCGATAACTTGATTTTTAAAATTTTTTTACTTACCGTTATTATATATTTCTCAGCTAATTTTCAATTAATTGACCTGAAAATTTCCAGAGATCTTTAATTTATATATCTTCACAAAATAATAGTTCTGGAATTTTGATAAGATAAGTTAAAGTAAATGTTGAACTGAATTACTTGTATGAAATTCACAAAAATATTGATTTTTTCAACTTTTTCTAAACCAAACTTAGAAATTATTTTTTTTTCCTAAAAATAAAACTATTATTTTGTTAATATATATAAATTAGATATCTCTGTAAATTTTCAGTTCAATTAATTGAAAATTAGCTGAGAAACTCTACGGTAAGTAAAAAAATTTTAAAAATCAAGTTATCGACAAGAGCAAAGGATTTTAACCAACGGATGGGGTTTTTTAAAATCATTTTTAGGTCAAAGTCTTGTATTTAATATATATTTAAGGTAAAAAGAAGTTTTATTAATTAATATCATTACAAAAACAAATTATGACTACATTTCAATTTCATTTTTTTTCAGGCTTAAAACTCAGTCTTGATACCTTAAATGAAAAGTACCATAACTGCCTGTAGAGTTATTTTACCATGTAGGGGAAAATTTCAGTGAAAGGTTATAAAAATTACAAACTTTTAGTGCCAAATGAGTAAAATCAACCTTGGCGAAGAAAAGTTATTGAAAATCACATCAAAATATATAATGGACCATTCAGAAGATAGCAACCTTGGGATTGGAAAAAATTTGTATAGTTTCTACACATAATTTCCAACAAAAAATGTCTTCATACATTTTTTTCTAAAACCTTTAGTTTTTTAATAAAAAAATATTAAAAATGATGATTTTACAAAAAAATTGAAAAAATCACAAAACTCCATGACCTCTTGCTCTTGACCTCTTTGACCTAGAGCTCTAAAAATTTTTTTGGGTATTTTGGTTATCAAATAGAACATTTTCCCAGATTTTTAGCGATTTTTATTTTTTGACCAGGTGAGTTGATATGAAACGCCCCATATATATATGAGAAGCAATAGCTCCTAGAGTTCCTAGCAATAGCTCACTATTTTTTGTATATATATAAGTATATATATATGTATATATATATATATATATATATATATATATATATATATATATATATATATATATATTGTTACTAAAACCTTATTCCGTCTTTGTCTCTCTAATGATTCAGTGATCTCTCGATATAAGAGATTGCGATATAAGAGATTTCGAGCTCTTTCTCCTAAATATGGGCGTGAGCCTAAGTATTTGCGTTATCCCACCACTATGAAAGTGAGAGAGACAGAATATACACGCATGTTGGATACAACTCACACAACAAAACAGTAGGTGTGGGTATCACTTTTGACTCGAGCGTGTTGGGGACTCTTTGTATGAGAGAATTTTCAAGAAAATTCCTCTCCTAAAGGCCCGTTGATTCTCTTGTATCCAGAGTCTACTGTAATACAAAAAGACAGATGATACGGCCGTTACTTCAGTTATGTTTAAAAATCTTATTTTAGCGTGCAATAGGCGTAATTTGGCTGTAAATACATCGAATAGTAGCTTTATGACTCTAAAGAGATTATGATCTTTTAATTTTTGAATTTGGAACATAATTAGAATCATTTAATTGTTCAAATCTACCGAGTTCGTGATTTATGGAGGACAGAAAACATGTTAGGTCTCTTATAAGCTAAAAAAGAACACTAAAAAGAATAGTTACAGGAATAGATAAACATTGGTTTTTTATCTATGTATAAGAAAAATAATTTGCGTTTCCTAAGAACAACTCACTATTCCTTATGTATATACGAGGGATAGCAAGTTATTCCACATATATATATATATATATATATATATATATATGTACATATATGAGTTAACGTTATCTGTCTAGTATTTGTCTCTGTTTTTCGGGTGTAGTGGACAT
Source organism: Anastatus disparis (assembly GCA_017163975.1). NCBI lineage: Eukaryota > Metazoa > Arthropoda > Insecta > Hymenoptera > Eupelmidae > Anastatus > Anastatus disparis. The sequence continues at coordinate 4,835,131 of JAFFSR010000274.1, read as the reverse complement.
AATTTGCCTATGGATACATTGAATAGTAGCTTTGAGACTCTAAGGAGATGACCAAGGTCATAAAAACATAAAATGCAGCAACGACGCAAAGTAGCTATGTAATAATTTTAGAATTATTTTATTTTTTCAATTGTTTTGTAACAGCATCCAAGTATTCCTAAAGTTATTATGCATATTTTCAATGTATTTTTTCACGTAGAATCCAATGAAGCTATTTTTTTTTCTTTAAAAATGATTTGTGAGTTGCTAGAGACCAATAACCGACAGAAAACCTATGAGAAAATGGTTTTTTGAGTTTTTCGCCATGGCGCCATGCCAGAATCGAATTTTTGGTCATCATAAACTTTATTTGTTTTTTAAAAATACAAATTTTAAGCCCAGAAAATTGCTTGTAGCCCCTCCCTGAGCAAAGTTACGGAGATTTTATGATTTAAATGTTATTTTTAGGTTAGAAAAACTGCTTTCTAGGATTTGCAAAAAATCACAGTAAAAGAGAGTGCTAGGTCCTAATTATATGATTTTCGCGGGATTAATATCATTCATCCTTCCAGATAAAAAAAAAATTTTATAAAAAAAGTGATTTTTAGGTTATGTTGAGGTTAGGGTATGTGTTAGGAAACTATAAATATAACAAAACCTAATCTTAATTACTATAAAAACAAGAAAAAATATTAGTTTTGAAATATATGAGGGAGGGCATTTTACCTATCTTAACGGGGGGTACTCTTTCAATAAGTAACACGTGATTTGAATTTAAATATTCCAAACGTGCATTTACCAAGAGACACTTTATAGAATATAATGTTTAATCAAACTCTCACTAATCGTAAGATGAATTAATGTTAATTTAGATTCGTACACTTTAATAAATTCACAAAAGAAATATACGTGAATTTATTATTTAATCAACTCTACCAAATTAAGCTTTGATTTTTAATTTAAATAGTATTTCGTTATTGCTGCTACCGGTACGGAGCTGGTATTTATCCAGCCCCTCGCGGACCTGCAGCAATAACGAAAATAAGAACAATAGCCACAAGTATTTATTTTAAGATAAACTTTATTAGAAGAGAGCTGGCCAAAGAGTGCCGTACAAAGATTCGGCTTCGATCTGCTCAAGCGTCGATCAAGCCGCCGCGGCCGCAATCCTCTCCTACTACTAAGTAGAAGGGATACATTTACATATCTTACATTATACTATTACAGGTGCGCTCAGATGTGTGATAGCGTACGTCACTTTATAGGCGTGGATCGGCGCACATCTAAGCGCGTACATATATTCTTATTAATATCCATCTCGCGCGCTGATATACTTTCCAATTGCTACATCGCGCCGACGCATATGATAGAGATAGACTTTTAACGCGATGATTTGAATTTGAGAGAGAATAAGATTGTTGCTAATTATCTTTTATTTTATTCTTTTTTCTCAGTTATTCTCTCTCAAATTCACTTTAAATTCTTTATATTATAAATATAATATAAGTGAGGTCACAACTTGAATCGGAAGAAATATAGATCAAAATATAATTGCAAGAATCTTACCTTGATTCAGCTAAGTAGATACAGGCAGACAGTAAATAAGTACACTTGATTTAATATTTTAATTATACAGATTTTATTTGTTTATAATAAACTGAATATAGTGCGATTTAATATATTGCGCAAATAATTGTATAATTTTAAAGTGCGAGAAATATAGTTGTGATAATTGTATCTTTTGAAGTGCTTGTGGAAATTCTTTTATAAAGTGCTTTGAAAAAGTGTCTGCTTTAAAGTGCGCGTTAATCTTGATTTGATCAGTCTTTTTATATTGATGATTCCTGCCTCGTTTAAAAATAATTGTTTTATAATTTGAATTTTGAATTGATGTCAATCGATGGAGAAATGCTTATTATGCATTTTGACTTTTATTGAATTATATGGTTAACGTGGTAATTCTGATTCACGTAGTCTTTGTAATTGTTCTTATTTTGTTGATTCTGAAAATCGCAGTACACTTTGTTTCTTAACAAATGACTTAATTTTACAATATGCTTGCTAAGGTAAATTAGCTGATTGATCACTAACTGCATATTTTTGGAATAATAAATTTTGAAATAAAAGATACGTCGTGACGTAACACTAGTATATTTAATATGCCTAATTAAACACAAATTAGATTTAAAAAAAACATGATCTTCTCCCAGAATTGTTAATTTCAGGAAACTAGTCTTACTAGGAGAGTAACCCTTGTTTGGGTCACGGATCTTGCTGTAAGTTGCAGATATGTTTTTATATATAAAATCATGAAAAAAGACGCGAGCATTCGGTTAAACGTTCGGTTATTCCAAAATTATGAGCTATTTTCTTCAATTTCTTTGAAAAATCATTGTTTATAATATTGAATATTACTCCCCAATGGGAGATCCCAAATTCAATCTGCAAAATTCTAGTAAAAGTTAAGATTAAATTTTTTTGATAAAAAAAAGCGTGTTCGGAAAGCTCAACCAATTCGAAAGTTATTGAGAAATAAAAATTGTTATAAAAATTGTTATAAAAATTAGCATCATAATTAGCATAAAATTATTGTGCTTATTATGCGTATATTTTCCAAAAAAAAAAACACGACAATTTCCCAGAACTGTTTAGTTCTGAAAACTGATCTTAAAGAACTTTACGCTATATAGCCTATTTGACAAAAAGCAGTACCAGCAACGCTGACTTAGTATATTTTTAATTGAAGATACATCATCCAGAAAAGCAACATCTATTTATGAGAAAACGTTTGTTGGTTAAATTATTAGTCTTATACTTGAAAATCTTATGTTCTATTCTTGCCCAAAACTAGTTATTACAGTTCTGAGGAAGCTTAAGAGGACGCTGGATCCCTCTATCCTTTTTTACTTAAAAAATATAGGTTTTTAGAGAAACTAGTGATTATTGATAGAAATTAAGTTATTCGCAACTTTTACAGTAAAAAGCAATATTTTTTCTGATTAGAACAGATTAATTTTGATGCTTTGTTTTCAAGAAAAGTTTGACATACTTACAAAATCATAAGTTAGGCTTGAGAATATGATGTTTAAGTATGTCAAACTTTTCTTCAAAACAAAGCAAGAAAATTAATTTGTCCTCATCAGAAAAAATATTGCTTTTTACTATACAAGTTGCGGACAACTCTTAATTTCTGTCAATAATCACTGGTTTTTCCAAAAACCTACATTTTTTAATTAGAAAAGGATAGAGAAATCCAACTTCCTCTCGATCTATGAAAAAAAAAAAAATGTGGCTGTCGTGAGGACTGACCGACAAAAGCTATGCTTCCACTATATATATATATATATGGACAGCAGGGAGTGTGGCACTTGTGAAAATCGTGATTATTTTTTTTTCAGAGTAATTTATTTTTACATGATGTATTTTTGTATTTTTTTTTAAATAAAAGCAATGAAATTAATTAATATTAACATTTAAAACGTTAGAATAAGTTATTTTTAACTTAATCTATTAATTATTCAATAAAAATAGTAATAAATTAATATACCAATAATACAAATCAGTAATAAAAATAAATGAAAAAAATTGATATAGGTATACGTGATTACGATTTTAAACAAAGTGCGCGATAACCAAAGAAATACAAACAGATATTATATTAGTGTGTCTCTTTTTTTCTCTATTGCTCATATAGTATGAGAAAAAGAAGAGAAAGAGAGAGAGAACAACCATGGTTAGTATATTTAACGTGCCTATCTACTACACGGAGAAGGTTTTGCTTCAACAAACATGATGCGCGACGCACTGGAAAAAATGATGCCTTTTGCATCGTAAATCACGCATACTGCTTCGCATTTCATAATTCATGCATCATTTTTTCTCGTGCATAAGTCGAAATACAGTACGTGAGGTGGCGCTTTTTTCTCGTGCATAAGTTGAAATACAGTGCGTGAGGTGGCACCGCATCAAAAAACTTAATGCATGTTTAGACATTTATCGTTAATGCGAGCCACTTTGTGGCGCGTTTCAAAAGTGCACTATCGTTTATGATTTAAAATATGTATTTGGGCACATTATCTGTATTTTGGCTCTAGCTAAAAACAATTATTGGTTGTGGCCATGAATCGCTTTAGGCTATTCATAGCTATAGCCAAAAATTGTGTCTGGCTCTAAAAATAATCTGTATTGGAACCCTAGTCAATAACGATTCTTGGCTATGACTGAGAACTTTATTTGCAATTTAAAATGGATAGATTTCTGGCTCTAGCTAAGAATAATTATTCTTAATAGCCATGAATCGCTTTTGGCTAGAGCAACGATTCGTTTTCGGTCCCTAGACAAGAATTATCCTTGGCTATAGCCAAGAATTGTGTCTGGATCCGGAAATTGACTTGTATTTTGGCTAGACAAAAATAATTCTTGGCTAAAGCCATGTATCCATATTGACTCAAGTTAAGCTATTTTTTTCGGCCCTAGCCAATAATTACTGTTGGCTATAGCTATGCATCGCTTTTTGTTTAAGAAAGTATTCGTTTCCTGACTACAGATGAAAAAATTCTCGGCCATGGCTGAGAACATATTCTGCAATTGGAAATAATTAGATTTTTGGTTTTTGTGAATAAAAATTCTTAGTTATGCCATAAATCGGTTTTCGCTCGAGCGATAAGTTATTTAGCATTAAGTTGTATCTGACTCAGGTGATGATTTTTTTTTCCTTAGTTTGCACCCAGCGAAATATTAATATTTGCTATGGCCGATAGTAGTTTCTGGCTTCAAAAATTCATGGCCCTAGCCACAAATGATATATACAAGGTTAAAAACTTTTTCTAGGATTGAAAAGAAATTGTTTTCCAGCATCAACTAATAATAGTTTTCGGCGCAAACAACGATTAGTCTTCCATTCTCAGGCAAAAATGGTTCTTGGTTATGGCCAAAAATGGTTTTTGGCACCGAAAATCATACGTTTTCTAACTGCAACCAATAATTATCCTCGGCTATTGCCTAGTGTCTTAGACTTCAGCAAAGTTTTGTTCCCTGGTCCTAGATAAGATAAATTCTCAGCTATATCCATAAATTGTTGTTGACTTGAACGATATGGTTTCTCGCTCAATCAATGAATAATTTTTTTTTGTAACCAAGTATTATCTTTGGCGATGAATTAGCTATGTCCAATAAATATTCTTAGCTACAGAAATAATTTTTCATTTGGATCTCGGCAAAAATAATTATTGGCTATAACCAAGAATCTTTTTTGGTGCAGGCGGGAATTCGCTATCTTGCAACAGCTGATAATTATTCTTAAGAGGAATTCTTATACCGACATAGAGTATAAGACGTTATCTACATTCGCATTATGCACTTCATCATAATTTAATAAAAATTTAACTATTCATGACTAACACTTGTAGCAGAGGCACATTTTTAAAGAATTCATTGCAACGTTGAAAGACAATGTAAGGGTGAAAATAAAGAAAAAAGTGCTTAATACGATTAGCTATCCAATGAAATCATACATAATCATATTATGCAGTTTTCGTCTTTATTTTTATCCTTATATTGTCTTTTAGCATTGCAAAAATTATTTAAAATGTTAAGAATGTGCCTCTATTATGAATTTTGGCCATAAATAGTTAAATTTTTCTTAAAATGCATAATTCTAATGTAGATAAGGTAGAACTCAATGACGATATGAGGACACCACCTAATTCATTTAATTTCATGTTCTGGCTAAGAATAATTCTTGGCTATGACGATAAATCATTTTCGGCTCAAGCAAAAATTCGTACTCAGGTCTTAGCTAAAAATTATTTTTGACTATGGCCAAACTGTTTTTTGAGCCAAAGAAATGATTTTATTTTTTACTCTAGCCAAGAATAATTCTTAGTTATGGTTAAAAATCGTTTTCAGCGCGAGCGAGAAATGTTTTCTGTCCACAGCCAAGAATCATTGTTGGCTACGGCTAAAAATTGTGTATGACTTCTAAAAAGAATCGTATTTTGCCTTTATACAAGAATTATTTTGAGTGATAGCCAAGTATCAATATCGACTTAGGCAAAGTGATCTTTTCCGATCGGAGTCAATAATTAATCTTAGCTATTAATCGCTTTCTGTTTGAGTAAAGATTAGTTTTCTGACTACAGCCAAGAATCATTCTTAGCTATGGCTACCAACTTCTTCTGTAATCAGAAATAATAAGATTTATGACCCTAGCCAAGAACAATTGTTGGTTATGGCCAAGAATCGTTTTTTGGTTAATCAATAATTCGTTTTCTAACCGTAGATAAGATTTATTCTTGACTATAGTAAAGAATTGTTACTGGCTCCAAAAATGATTTGTATTTTAGTTAGTCAATAATAATTCTTGGCTATGGCCAAAAATTAATATCAACACAAGCAAAGTTATCTTTTCCTATTCTGGCCTATAATTACTCTTAGCTATAGCTATGAATTGCTTTTTGTTTGGGCAAAGATTCGTTTCTGGCTATAGCCGAGAGTTATTCTTAATTATAATTTAGAGCTTCTACTACAATCGACAATAATTTGATTTTTAGCCTTAGTCCACAATAATTCTTGGTTATATCCTAAATCGCTTACGGTTAGATCAATATTTTTTTCTGGTCCTAGACAAGAATCATTATTGTCCATGGCTAAAAACTATTTCTGAAATTTGAAATAGTTAGATTTTTGATCGTAGCCAAAAACAATTCTGTGTTTCAGGCACGAATCGCTTCAAGCACGATTAATAATTTGTTTTCTTGCCCTTGAAAAGAGTTATTCATGGCTATAACCAAGAATCGTTTCTGATTCCAGAAATGATTTGTATTTTAGTCAGCAAAGAATAATTCTTGTCTATGACCAAGCATCGATATTGGCTCAAGTAAAACTGTTTTATCCGGCCCTAGCTAATAATCACTCATAGCCATGAATAGCTTTTTATTTGTACAATGATTTGTTTCCTGGCCAGAGCCAAGAGTCATTTTTAGCTTTATTTTTCTCTGGCCCTACACAAGAATTATCCTCGGCTATGAACAAAAATTATATCTGCCTCCAAAAATTATTTGTATTTTGGCCTTAGACAAAAATAATTCTTGGCTATGTCCAAGAATCGTTGTTAGCGCGAGCAACAAACTTTAGTGGCTGAAGCAAAACTAACTCTGCAATCGAGAATAATGAAATTTTTGGCTCTAGCGGAGAATTATTCTCGTTTATGGCCATGAATCGTTTTCAGCTTTATCAATAATTTGTTTCCTGGCCCTAAACAAAAATTATTTTCGGCTATGACCAAAGATTGCGTTTACTTCCGAAAAATATTTTGTTATTTAGTTATAGCTAAGAAGAATTCTTAATTATGGCAAATTATCGCTCTGGGTTCGATCAAAAATTCGTTTTCTTGCCCTAGACAAAAATCAATTTAGATTGTATTTGGTTTCAGAAATAAGTTTGGCCAGCCAAGAGTAATTCTTGGCTAGTGCGAAATATCAATATTAGCCCAAGCAAAGTTGTCTTTTCAACCTCTAGGCAGTAATTTCTCTCAGACATAACTATAAACCACTTTTTGCTTAAGCAAAAGTTTGGGCTAGTGGCAAGAATCATTCTTGGCTATTGCTGAGAACTTCGTCTTCAATTAAAAATAATTAAATTTTTGGTCCTGTGGCCATTAATCTTTTTGCTAATGGCTAAAAACGGCTCCTGGTAATGATTTGTAAACTAGCCCTAGCCAATAATAATTTTTGGCTATAGTCGAGTATCAATTTAGATTCAAATAATTTTCATTGACAAAAACACACACGTAGTCAAGAATAATTCTTGATTATATGTGAGAACTTCTTCTGCAATCGGAAATAATTAGATTTCCGGCCCTGTGACCATGAATCGTTATTGACTCGAACAAATATTCGTATTCTGGTTTCAGCCAAAGTTATTCTTGGTTATAGCCAAAAATGATTCTTGGCTTCAGAAATGATTCTTTTTCTGACCCTAGCCAATTCTAATTCTTGACTATGGCCATAACGAATTGATACTTAGCCATAGCCATAAAATTCATAGATTTTGACTCAAGACAAGTTTTTTTCATTGCCCCAAACAAAAATTATTCTTGGCTATGACCATTAATCGTTTTTGGCTTGAGCAAAACGTTTTGCAGCCCTATTTAAGGATCATTTTTGCTTATTGCCAAGAATTGGCTATGGTCAGGAATGGTTTCTGACTACGGAAATAACATGTTTTTTGACCTCAATCAAGAGTTATTATACACAAATAATATGACACAACTTTACAAAAGAAACAATATTATTTATTGGTTATAAACGTCATCAACCATCTAATAATCTTTTCAGACTGACTATTTACATGAAGATCATGTCAACATGTATAAACACGATTTTCAATTTCTGTACCAGCAATTTCTATCATTCAAGATTCGTACTTTACAAAGTTACTATTTTTGAAAGAACTATGCATAAGAATGAATTTTCCTATTATAGATTACTTTATTTTACTTCGATGAAGAACAAAAACTTAAAAATGATAAAAAAAAGGCAAGATTTAAAATAATCAGAAAAACCAACTTTCCCCACTCAAAAATTTATACTTTCTAAAAAACCATGCATCGTAGAAAAATTTCCTATTTGGAATCGTTTTATTTAAAAAAAATGAAAAGTGAAAAGTTGGGCAGATCACTTTGTTAAGAGTCTGGCAAAAAGTCTTGCTGAGAGTCTGGTAAAAAAGTGTCGCCAAAAGTCAGGCAAAAAGTCTAGAAAAAAGTCAAGCAAAAAGTCTGGCAAAAAGTCTAGGAAAAAGTTAAGAAAACAACTTGCTAAAAATTTGGTAAAAAGTCTTGAGAAAAGTCTGGCAAAAAGTCTGGCTAAATGTTTGGCTTAGAATCTAGCAAAAACTCTTGCTGAGAATTCGGTAAAAAGTCTTAAGTAAAGTCTGGCAAAAAATCTGGCTTAGAGTCTGGCGAAAAGTCTGGCTTAGAGTGTGGCAAAAAGTTTTGCAAAAAATTAGTCAAATTATCCGGCGATGAGTCTGGAAAAAAGTCTGGCGAAAAGTCTGGTTAACAGTCTAACGAAATGTTCAGCTAAGAATGTAGTGAAAAATCTGGTGAAAAGTCTGGCAAAAAGTCTAAGAAAAAGTTTGGCGGAAAGTCTTGCTAAGAATTTGGCTAAATATCCTACTAAGAGTCTGGCAAAAAGTCATGCAAAAAGTCCAAGTGAAAATCTGGCTATGAGTCTGGCCGAAACTCCTGCAAAAAGAGGCGAATCATCTGGTGGAAAATCTGGAAAAAAGTCGGGCGAAACGTCTAATTAAGAGTCTGGCAAACTCTTGCGAAATTGGGCAATTCATCTGACTAAATGTCTGGCTAAGCGTCTGGCAAAAAGTTTGGCAGAAAGTCTTGCTATGAGTCTGGCAAAAAGTCTGATGAAAAGTCTGGCAAATTGTCTGGCTAATAGTCTGGCGAAAAGTGTGACTAGAAAGATGTAATCAGTGACTATAATTAATTATAGTAATAGCTACATAAGTATAGTTATTACTTGTATTAACTATAGTTGTGACTACAGTATTATAATCAATTCTAATTACTACTCAACTATAATTATTACTTAATTGAACTATATTTATTACTTATACCGTAACATTATAATCTTCAAAATTTCAACTGTTAGTGCAAATTTTATAATTATTAGTATTTAAATAAATATTTAAAGATACGCACACAATTCGTGTTCCTGCATAGTTCCAACTATAATCATTGTCGTAAACGCTCTCGAGAGAGACATTTCGAATCTTATTTTGGGCATAAAAGAAATAATTTGTTGTCGTCATGAAATACGCATTCATAGTCAAAATTTTAATGATTACAATGCTGTTGGTGAAATTGCAATCCATATGGGTGATTCTATTCGAACGGGTCAAATTCAAATTTTGAAATAATAGAAAATAAAGGTGTTCATTTTAAAAATTTTACTCAGGTTTTTTTATGGTTATATCTAATAGAACAATATCCCAAAGTACCCAAGCTGTCCATAGGTTATTCCCAGAAAAACTGATAGATAAAAAATATACTGATACAGAAGAATTACTTTTATTCCAGGGGAATTACTTTTTTTATTACCATCACTTGATATATTATTTTCTAATAATATTTATGTCGAACAAAGATTCTAAACTATCTGAAATACTTTAGAATTAGCTATTACCATATATGGATGAATTTTTAAAAATAAAAAACGACGAGTTACAGCAAAAATATGTATTTTTAAACATTATTAGAAGATCGTTAAAGAAAAAATATATCCATACTTGAGAAAGTTTGCTTTTTCAAAATATATAATAACATTATTTTTGTGTTTGGGAGTGGAGTTAAGTGTACTTAATGATAAAGGATTAGTAGGAAGTTCGCCACGTCCACGTGTAGAAACCATTTTATTACCAATACAATCTAAAATAATATATTATCAATTTATAGATTTTCCAATTCAGATTTCTCAAAGACTTTCATTTAAATTCAAATAATTATATACTTACTTTGATATCAACGACAAACTCTTCATCAAGGCTAATGACAAACTGATATTTTTATTTTCTGAATACTACGATGTAACCTTTGATTTCGCTTTATTTATTTGTAGTATATACGTAGTATATAGTGTAATATGTAAATATGACTACAGTGATTGTTTAAAAAAAAATTTGAGAATGTGCTTACTCGGAAATTCTCCACAAATATAAATATATTCAATTTTGAATATATAAAAATTATAAGCAGTATAATATGTATTAAATTTCAAGTGTACAAATAATTTAACACTTCATGGTATGAAATTCATGAATAAAATTGTTGACTTTATTATTTAATTAGAATTTTGTGAGTGCATCTCAAAAAAGGCAGGGAAATTATATGCCAGGGGAGATTACCTGATAATTTGAATGAAATTTTTACCGAGTAAACGGTCTCCAACATTCACTGCTATACAAACTTTTTTAGTTGTACATTACTACTTTCTTAAACGTCTATTACGTATTTGAATATGCGCTTATATCATCTGTGACAGTTAAATGTTTTGAGCCAGGGGAATTATCGTAGAAAAGGTAACTTAGCTTTCATAAGTGAAATGATGTTTACACGTAAACAAAAGTGTATTCTATGATCAATAAAGCAATTTTTTAGCGAAATAAACATATAATAACAATATTTCCATGTGATAGGAATAGCTTATATTTTCATAAGATTCAAATATAACATTTTTTATTATTATTGCTTTTTATCTATGAAAAAATATACATTTTTTTTATAATAACAGAGGGTCAAAGAAAAATTTTTTTTTTCAACCATTCTGCTGAAATGTATGTGCGGATGGAAAAAAATATTTTTTGATCTTTCAGAAGTATTAATTCATCTATCCTGTATCTCTACAACGTTTAAAAAATTTTATATATGATTACAGACAGGGGAGATTACTTTTTATACTTTCTAAGGGTTCCTACAAAAGCTACATTGAAATTAGCGATTAAAAAGTCAACGGATCATAAAGTTACAACCTGAAAGTATATGAAAAATTTGTGGTTAATAATATTTGAGCCTTGTATTGATAGTTTATTAAACAATTACATGTGATTACCCGTTAGAATAGAATCACCCATATAGTAGTTTCCGAGATAAAAAATTGCAAAAATTACGTATTTTGACATTTTTACTCCATAAAATCGTAAATAACTCAGAAAGAAAGCATTTTTAACGTATACTCCTCTTCGCAAAAAGTATTTATTTTAATGAAATACAATAAATAAAACTTTGTCCGAATCAATTTCAGGAATTTTAATTTTTTTACAAGTTTATTGTTAATCATAATCTCTCCACAAAAAACCTTTAAAAAGGTAAAATTACGGCAAGTTAGCTTTACAAAAAAATATTTTTCTCTATCTTAAAAATAAAAAATATTTTTTCAAAAGTTTAAACTAATTTAATACAATACAGGAGTTGAAAAGACGATTACAAAGACTACAAAATTCATGTGTGAGATATGTATTGGGCGTGAGAATGGGCGATCATATCTCTCCTCATAGAGCTGCGCTGGGTTGGCTGCGTACTGATGCGAGGAGACAGTATTTTATGGCTGTACTTATGTACAAAATCGTGCGCATGAATACTCCCGAGTATCTAGTGGGTCTCTTCACTAGATATGTACCTAGGGTAGCCACTATCAGAGAGATTAAGGATTTTGCGGTGCCCTTCATGCGTACTGAGACTGGAAGAAATTCCTTTCGAATTCAGGGTGCGCATTTTTGGAACTCCCTGCCTGCTGATATAAAGAATCTTCCATCGCTCAGCAGGTTTAAGTCGGCTCTGAGGGGGTACTTGCTCGACCTCCAATAAACTAAATTTTATTTTTCTATTTATATGTTAATTTATTATAATGTGACGTTCCGTATATATACTCTTTTACTTAAGGTGTGATTGTATTTATTGGCTGAATGGTTAGTGAGTGAATGCTTTACTTGTTTTTATTATTTTGACTGTGTTTTTGTGCTACTGCATACGCTTTATTATTTTATTGCATTATTTATCATTTTTAATTTTGTATTTTAAATAAAAATTTTTATATACTATGACTGATAGATATTGTATGACTGACTTTTAATTTATAGGATTGCGTGTATTTTATTATTTTTTTTTGTATCTGTGATATCACTTCTTTTGTTGTGACTTACTTATTCAGTATTATTAGGTTTAGAAACTGACTGTGATATCAATTGCAATATTTTGTATTTATACATTGTTTTATGTGCAATATTTTATATTTATACATTGTTTTATGTGCAATATTTTTACATTTATTCATTGTTTATGTGCAATATTTATTATTATATGTATGAATTATATTACACGCCCTTTGTAAAATGATATGATATACAATAAATAGTATCTATCTAATCTAATTACAATCAACTATAAAAAAATGTATTATATCTCTAAAAAAAGGCTTTCACATGATAGATAATAAAAAAGTGGGAATTCAATTATAACAAAAATACACTTGAAAAAATACTGGAATCAATAATGTGTGGTCAAGTTTTAATATGATTTAAAATAATATTTAAAAATGATATTGTACCTATATTTTGATGATAATAATGAATCAATAAAAAATTTCTTTGTTAAAAATAAAGTACAAAAATAACCATTTAAAATGTTATTAAAAATATAAAACTATCTTTAACAAAATTTAAAAAAATAAGAAAACTTTAATTTAAATAATTAACGTAAAAGTAAGAATAAAGAAATATTACAGCTATAAATTTGCCAGGCCCACTCTACAAAAGTTAAATATATTATTAATATCATAAAATTAGATTATTTGTTTATTGAATACTAAATTGTGAAAATTAATATATATTTTTAATTTGCTTACGGGATTCTAAAAAGTCAATCCTAAAAAATTTTTTTATTGGATGTGTTCACCAAGAAATATAACTTTTGAAGGGTGGGCCTGGCAAGTTTATAGCTGTAATATTACTTTTACGTTAATTATTTAAATTAAAGTCTTATTATTTTTTTAAATTTTGTTGAAGATAGTTTTATATTTTCAATAACATTTTCTATGGTTTTTTTTGTACTTTATTTTTAACAAAGAAATTTTTTATTAATTCATTATTATCATCAAAATATAGGTACCATATCATTTTTAAATATTATTTTAAATCATATTAAAACTTGACCACACATTATTGATTCCAGTATTTTTTCAAGTGTATTTTTGTTATAATTGAAGTCCCACTTTTTTATTATCTATAACGTTTAAGTCTTTTTTTAGAGATATAATACATTTTTTTATAGTTGATTTTATTAAATTAGTTTGAACTTTTGAAAAAATATTTATTTTTAAGATAGTGAAAAATATTTTTTTTTAAAGCTAACTTGCCGTAATATTACCTTTTTAAAGGTTTTTTGTGGAGAGATATCACAACTTTTTCGAAGTCGAAAGTTCTTATCTCAATAGATTTATTAACTTTACCGAAAATTTGATAGTTAAATATAATAACACTAATTTTATAGCTAATTGTATCGACCTAATTTTTATATATATATATGATTATTATAAAATATTTGTTTTTGAAAAAATTTTAATTTTATTTTTTTCTACACTTTCAAATTAATCAACTATTACAAAACTTATTTCATTTAAATATCGTATGAAAAACTGATTAATTAATTAAGAATATTTTAAAATATGCAAATATTACTTTTTCATTTGTTGTTGTTTTCATTTTTAAATACCAAATCGGTATTACCGACTTTTGAATTTCGCCGCTTTCAACTGTTGAATTTTATGTACGGGACGTTTTACTGCGCACGCGCGAACTGCTCACATGAACGGCCGTGATTTTGCGGCAGCTTATCAGCTATATACAACGAGACACTAAATTCTCATATTGTTTATTTACACGATGTCTTTATACATTTAGCATGTCCTGAAGGCATTCGCTTGAATACATATGTTCATTATTAATAGATATAACTCGTATTCTCTTTCTTTTTCTCATTCTCTATACTCTCTTTCTCTTTCTTACTTATTATCAATCACAGAACTCGTATGCTCTCTCTTTTTCTCACATTCTTTAACATCCGCCGGAAATCTGAAACAACCCGATATAGAAAAGAAATCGACAGACTAACCTGTAATAATATAAAAGAAATCATGAAAACTTGACTTTTGGACATGTATTTTATTGTCACACTGAGAATCCATTAAGAGCGTAGCCTACACAAAAAGCCGATGCGCTGCGCTATCAAAAATTGTAAGACTGCTTTCTTGGTTTTGGGGCGCTGCGGCCCAACTCACAGAAGCCTGCGCACTTATAACAGCAGACAATAGTAATGTTCAGCTGCGTTCTCACCTTTTTGGACGGCTGAGCGCCAAAAAAGAGAGACCAGCCTCGCATATTCGTAGTGGCGCCACGCTACGTCCCTTTGAGAAGGTTACGCTCTGAATGGATTCTCAGTGCAGATAAAACATTAGATCACTTTATGTATACTTGTAATCAAATAATATGTAAACATTGAAACATAATCATTTACTCAAAGTTTTAATCTTTAAGCATCACAAATTCAAAGTAAATAGGGAAAACCGTAGCTTTAACTCGCTGTAAGGAGCGCTGCCGCGCTCTCTGATCACCAGCCCACTTGAAAAAAATTAAAAAAATGTATTTCTATTCGGAAAAGTATACAAAATCGAGTTAAAAAAGTTTGAAGCATTAGAAATGCAAAAAAAAAGTTTGTCGGTTCAAGCTTCATTTTCAGGGGTGAACCGCAGACCTATATGTGATATAGATTTATAAAAATCGTAAATTATTTATTATCACGGCGTTTAAAAAATTCGTTTTTCGTTGCTACGTTTCCATACCGAAAATGCTTGTTTACTGCACAAAAAATTGAGTATGTGAAAATTTAATGAACGTGCGTGAAAATTTTAGAAGTGTGTAGAAAATTTATTTATTGATTGATAAATGAATTTTCGCCATTCTAACCCTAAAATCGCAACTTCGTTGCTCTTCTCGTTTTGTAAATAAAGCCTTTCCATACCCGTTACGTAATGTACTATTTCCGCATGCTTTTTCAATTTTCACGCACTTAATTTTTCGTGCAGAAATAACATTGTTATCGATCCATTTATGACAGATGTAGCTCAGCGCGAAGTTATAGCCTACTTTAATACACTCTATTCCATAACCTTTTCACAGAATATTAATAATTATTAAATCATCAATAATTAGCAATAAATTAAAAATGCTTAAAATCAATAAAATTCAATCAGTTTTCAAAATTTTAATTTAATTTTCAAAATTTTTAATTCAAGGTTTGACGATTTTTTTCATGAATAAATTTTATTTTTAGAAATATTAATTCTACTATGAAAATCAATGTTCGATAAGTTGTCATCGAAAATCCTTTAAATCAGTGCCAGTTAATAAAATAATTATTATTAATACTAAAAACTTAACTTTGACTTAAAAACATTTACAAATATCTTTATTTATTCTTGGAGCTTTCGACTTAAGTTATATTTTATTATAAAAACTGTTTACACTGAACTCTTCCGACGTTGACATATCGTATTATATACAAAAAAATATTTCAAGTGTTTAAATATTAACATTTTTATGTTACGTTCACGTATCTACGTAATAAGCGCATAATGATCAGATTATTTGGATAGGATAATAGAAATTTAGTCAAAATTCTAAATATTATATAATATTTTATTAATGTATTTAAGTTAATCAACATATTTAAGAATAATTTTTGTTAGTCATTGTTAGGACGCCAAAAATCTTATATTTTGAAACGTTTAGATTGCTTCAAATAAATTGAAAACCTGAATGTTTTTTCTTGAGAGATTCAAACCTTAAACGAAGACAAAGTTTTGTGAATCATTAATTGTAAAATGTGGCTCTAAATTGCATGAATTCTCGTATTTGTTGTATTTCATTAGAACATTAATTTAAAAATTTATAGATAAATTACTAATAAAAAATACTTTTTATAAAAATGAATATTTGTGAAACTTAAGAAATTTGAAATCTAAAAAAAATCTATTTATAAGACACAATCTTAAGCATATTGAAATATGTTTTATTAAATAGAATTATCTGATTACAGTCATTTTTAAAAAAAGAATAATCATGCAATAATCTTTATTACTTAACAAAACAACAATTTTACCATAAATTTACCTGACTTTTTTAAGTAATTCGAAGAAAAAAATCTTATCAAATATTCGAAAGACAATATTTAATTATAATCGTGACTTGTGCGGTTGCTACTTTAAGAACTATCAAACTTGCAACAGTACTGTTCGAAAGAACTATTTGAAAATTGAATTTTTATTAATATTAATATTAATATCATTTAACAAATAGTTGAAATACATTAAATATTTACTTTTTAAATATTCTTAACATATCATCTTTTTTACGATATTGATACTAATCAAAAACTTATTTTTAATTATATTTCAAAATTAAATTATTCATCATAATCCATTAGTAATTATTATAATTATTTATTAATAATCAAGCATTATTTTGTTAAATATTTACGCTTATTCAATAATTTATTTAGTTAATAATTTGATATTTTTGAGTTTTTAAATTATTATTACCACGTTTTTATTAGCTTCTTTTCGTGTCTGTCTGTCTGTCTGTTCGGGTGAAATTTTGTAATCGATTTAAAACTAACTTCCCGATGAGCTAGAGACTTGAAATTTTAAACATAGCTCAGGTTCCGATGACAATGCAATATTATAGAAAAAAATTTATATATTTCCACCTATATATTTATCAATATATCGATTATATGCGGAGATATTTGCAAAATTGAAAATTTGAAAATTTTATATATAGATATACTTTTAACATTGGTGTCGAAAAATCTTCGAAAATTTTAAAAAATTTTTATTTGATATATTAATATATTGATATATTCAATATTATATTTTTTCATGCATTGTTAGATAATACAATTAAATTTATATATTTCTACTGATGTAGATATCGATATATTCAACTATATGCGGAGATGTTTGCAAAATTGAAAATTTGAAGATTTTATATCTAGATATACTTTTAATATTGGTGTATAAAAATCTTTGAAAATTTTTAAAATTTTTTAACTTGTCATATATCGTAATTAGACATAAATTACAACATTTGCCATTGTTTTTATCAGTTTTAACATTAAATTTTATCGATTCTATGGTCCATCAATAGATGAAATATCATATATTAGTAGAATTTCCAATAGCGTCATAATCTTCAAAATGGCGGGAAACTCAGCTTGCGACCACGTGTTCTCTAAAAATAGTCTAGATGATAACTTGTCCAAAAAAAATTTCACTTTAAACAAAAAAAATTTTATACACACAAGACCAAAAAGTAGAAAATAATATTTAAATAAAAAAAAAAAAATTTGAATACCACGTTTTTAAAACGACTAAAAAGTATAAAATAATTTTTAATAGCTATGAAAATATTTGTAAGATTTTGAATAAAAAACGTGGGGCACGTACAATATATAATAATCTGCTACATGCGCCCTACGTTTTTTATTCCAAATATTACAAATATTTTCATAGCTATTAAAAATTATTTTATACTTTTTAGTCGTTTTAAAAACGTGGTATTTAAAAGATTTTTTTTTTATTTAAATATTATTTCTATTGAATATTATTTAATTAGTTATAAAATAAAATAAAACAACAAATTAATCGTCATTATAAGACTAGCATTGCTATCTATTATTCAACATTAGGTACTTCAATAGTAAACGTTGAAATACTCAAATTTTTGGGTTATATGTCAGGGGCAATGCAATAACAAACAAATGCGAGCGATTCATAGCATCTTGTGTTAACTGGGCAAGCACTTGTCGCTCTTTCGAATATTCATAATGGCGATTTCTGATTGGTTGTTAAATTGTTACTTTAAAGTGCCGTATTTTAAAAACCATAAGAGAGAGAAAAGAAATTGTGATAAAAACTTTGTTCAGAATCGTATTTTCTATAGCCCAATAACGGAAAATACAGTAAATTAGAATCATTGCGTATATATATATATATATATATATATATATATATATATATATATATATATATATGGGTTAGAATAATACTTTTTTAAAAAAGCGTCCGCACGTGGATCACCGATTTGGCTGGTTTTGAAATATGTTTTGGTATTATAAAAATTAGGAATCTGTGCAAAATTTCAGCCCCCTAAGTGCAAAACTCGCGGAGAAATGGCCTTTTAAAAGTAAAAAAATCGGCTTTTTTGGGCTGTTTTTCACTCTTTTTCAAAACTCTGCCAAGGTTCAAGTTCTCAACATTTCCTAATCCAGCTGGCGTCATTTTTTAGCTTATGAAAAGAGCTCTGAGAATTTAGTTACTAAATTAAATTCTATATATTAGGAGCTAGTCTACATGACTTTAAACAAAAAAATAAATTTTGCTATTTCACGTACCTTTGAATGGTCGCAGCGTCTTCCCTTATCAACTTTTGACAATTCTGCAAAATAGGTTCAATTTTTCTTGGAAAAAACTATTTTTTTTTTTTTTGGCGAGTTCAATTTTGTTGAAAATTGGCCGAGATATGAGATGTCAAAGCTAGTGGATTTAGCAAAAATCGCGTTTTTTGCGATTTTCAGGTATCTATTTCTCCGTTCTATATACATATTTTTTGTTGTACCAAACGTTAAAAGTAAGCTCTTAATATCTACAATACCAGAAAAACATTTTTGTCAATATTTTCTAGGCGTTTCTGTAAGCTTCAAGGATTTGAAAATAAGGGATTTTACGAAAATCGCTTAATTAATGGTTACGCATTGATTTCAATTTTTTAATGATTTAACAAAATCAAAATATTTTTTCCACTACGTTTAGGCAAATAAAACTAAATTTTGGTGAATTTTGAAAAATAAAGCATTAAGATTTCTACAATGCTTTAAGTACAAAGTAGTTATCTATGAAGAATAATCTTCATGCTACATTCTACAAGCTAATGTATTTCTTTTTCTGAAATTTTGTAATAAAATCTAAAGATAGTTAATATTTATGAGTACAGGTGTAATGTCCATTTTACAACGCCCCAATGAACTTAAGCTACAAAAACTTGACACCTTTAGACCTAAATTTTCATTTTTTACACGCTTTTCTTAAGCTTGCTTTCACGTCTGTCTGTCTGTCTGTAATCAAATCTTGCATGCTCGATTTGAGACACTTTTTGTCGATGGAAATTTCTGAAATTTGGCACAGACCTTGGTCTCCGATGACAATACAATAATCTGTTGTCCAGGTCCGCGATGACGGGTGTACAAACTCATCTCCGAGGAAGTACAAGTGGGGAGGCTTTCTCTGGGTCAAAACGAGTTGATAGGTTCTTGTTCAGTTGATACTTGTACAAAATGCACACACACACACACGCACGCACGCACACACACGTGATTCTTGAAAAGCGTGTTTTTAAAATGTTTTTTTTTTCTAGAGTATGTTTTGATACACATTGCAGGATTAATATTGATTTGTTAAGCAATTTTCGCGATGAAAAAAAATTTTTTTTCTGAGTTTTCTTAATTTTTATTGTGCATAATAGGCCCCAGTCTAAAATTAAAAACGCCTTCTTTCAAATAATACATATATTTTGTTAAAAAAATTTCTAGTTAGTTTTGCACAATGTTAGAAAAACTAAAAATCATCAATGCACATTGTAATGTGCGTATGATCGAAAACGGTTTAAATATTAAAATTTTTTGTTCCGAATAATATTTAAAAAAATTTCTGATG
The DNA here is from genome assembly GCA_017163975.1 of Anastatus disparis. Classification (NCBI taxonomy): domain Eukaryota; kingdom Metazoa; phylum Arthropoda; class Insecta; order Hymenoptera; family Eupelmidae; genus Anastatus; species Anastatus disparis. The sequence goes on along the minus strand of JAFFSR010000274.1, from coordinate 4,814,819 downwards.
CAATTATAAACATTTTTGTAATATTTGATAAAAATATTTCATGAAATGTCTTTTAGAAATATTTTATGGTGTGTGGGTAATGATGAATATGAGATTGTAGTATATTTTTTCAAAGAGTACTCTAGTTACTTTTCTTAAGGGGATGTAAAACGGATACTACACCTGTATTCATAAATATTATCTATCTTTTAATTTTATTGTAATATTTCAGAAAAAGAAATACGTCAACTTGTAGTATGTACTATGGAAATTATCTAGTTAAGTTTTTAACCGAATTCATAAATTACTTTTTGAGAATTTCGGGTTCTAAATTGCATCTTGAAATTTTTTAATTTTGTACGGGAACCCAAAATTCACAAAAACTAATTAATGAATTCAGTTAAAAATTTAACTAGATAATCTTTATAGTACAGACTACAAGCTGATCTATTTCTTTTTCTTAAATTTTACAATAAAATTAAAAGATGGTCAATATTCATGAATACAGGTGTAGTGTCCGATTTACATCTCCTTCAGGTGAGCAGACCACCTTCAAAGAATTCTAATTTAGGCTTGAATTTATAGACCCAACTCAAGTAATGGTTGTATCATCTGTTCTTTTTTCTTTTCATGAGAAAGACAAAGACGGAATGAGGTTTGTGTAACAATCTTTACTTGAGTTGGGTCGATGAATTCGAATCTAAGTTTTCATAAATATTTTTGTGATTTTTGAAAATGTACTTTTTTAATCATCGAAGTTCAATCGTAATATTTTCTCTTCATTATAGTGAAAAAAATAAATGTAGACAACAGTTAATTTCATGCAATAGAACAGGATCACCCGGAGACAGAACATGCGTATGCACATGGGAGAACTCTAGACTCGACCTAATATCTATAATTCAATAAAGAGAGCTGCAGCCAATCACGTTTATGTGCGAGAAAGAAAGGTTGCAAGTAGACGACGACGCGTTTTTCTGTTTGAAAACTTGCTCCGAAATTATATGCTCGAAGATCTGGACTTAAAATCTTTATAAATGCCGATTATTAATAAATTTTTTTATAAATCAAATTGAGAATCTGGAATGTTACAAGGTTATTCTTTTACAGTGAAATGACTTTGTAGTGTCCAGGTATGTTTTCTACAAAATATAATACGCTAAAATGGTATGTAAGTGAATTTATTATGCAGTTATGTTTCATGATTCTTTTTTTTTCAACTCTTCAGAGTGTTATTTGAACATTGATCTAATATTACCAAGTCATATACAAGGATAGAATACTTGAAAAATGAGTAACGACTATATAGCTAACAATCTGAGTATATTATATGATTTATAAAAACAAACCTAAACATACACAAAATCATTTCACTATAATGAAATTCTAACTTTATAATAAATCAAAACAAATTTTGAATTTGACGTTATTTTAATTAAATTTACATATAATTATGATAACTATATCTATAGTTATTATATACTTTACAGAATTCAATCATGCAAGTTGCAGTTAAATGTTCCTTTGGCATATTTTTGAAAGAAGACTGTCATTCAACTAATTACACAAATAAAAAAATTTTAAATAGTCTTACAGAACTCGATGAAGTTGAAGTTAGAACTATTTTTTTAAGGACAGCTTATATTAATGAAGATCCAAACAAAATTGAAAATATAACAATTTGCAGTCACCATTATTGCAAATATCTGTCTTATTATTCATATAATCAAAAAAAATGCTGCGATCCATGGTACAGGCATTCCATAATTGTGAGAAACCGTTTAAAAGAATTACAGCTAAATCTTGTAGATAAAATTCACTCTGCTTGTAAATTAAATTTAGTTCCGGGAAAAAAAGTTTGTGTAAGTTGTTTATATTTATTACATCAAAAAGTTAATGAATATGAAAATCAATTAATGTTCTGTGTTGATCCATATAAAAAACATAGAACTAAAATTGTTATTGGTTTAAATGTTTTAAAAGAGGAATACATTGAATATTTAGAAGCAGTTCTTAGTATCAAATGTAATTTGCAACAGAAAATATGTGATGCGTGTAAAATTTAATTACAGTTGAATTTTTCACAACATTTGAAATTAAAAAGAAATTATGAGTGTGTGTCAAACGAAGTTAACTCTGAACAATGTACGAATGGAAGTAGTGAATCTGAAACTGTTGAAAGTACGCCAAAATCAGTATATGAGTCTAATAGTAAAAAAAAAAGAAATCTTGATGAGATACTTAGTAGTTTTGAAATACCTCTAATAAAGCAGTTAAAATTGTCTAAGGAACACTTGAAGAAAAAAGGAGTTGAAATTATGCAAACCATTGTAAATCATGTTTCAAAAGTTTTTGAAGAAGCAAATGATGTTCAACTACCTGATTTTAAGAATTTAAATAATATGTATCAAGAAAGTTCTTGGTTTCATGACACGATTACAAACATAAAATCAAAATTTGATGCTAGTAAATCTTGTGACGAAAAAATTAATTTGTTAACATTGCTTCCGGAAGACATGAATCCAAAAGAAGTTTATCAGTATTTTCAATGTTCTTATTACATGTTAAGTAAAGCTAATAAGTTGAGACAAACTGCAGGTAAACATAAACTTTTTAAAAATATAATTATATAATCACATAATTTTTGTAATACTACATGAAAGCAGTACAGTATGTTACCTACTGTTAATACGACTATTAAAACATTATAAGTTACGTACTTCATATACTGAATTATTTACTTAAATTATAGTGACATATATTAACTATTAATATTTGTATTAATCGTTTATTTATATATTTTGGTAAATGTATGCATTAATTTGTTGATGATTATTGATCATTATATTTGTATTAATCAATTGCAAAAACACATTTTTCAAACATATACTTAAAATATAATAAGAGTTCTATTAAATATTTTTAAATCAACTAAAAATTTTTCATATTTGTTTCTTAATTTTTATGAGAGCAATGTGTTCTATTTACCTGCAAATATTAGAAATTTTTTATCATTTTCAAAGTTGATATTCTTACTTTTGAATCATTGCTATTACATGATTATTGAAAAATAGTTTAGTTAAATACCAAATTTTTATAAATTAAATCGTTTATAAATCAATAACAAAATTATAACTTGATGAAGTGAAGCGGACATAATGGTGCTCACCTTTGGACTTAATGAAAAGAATACGAGTATATTTAAAAAAATACGATATTTAACTAACTAAAATATAATAATATATTTTAAAATAATATAAACAATCGAGACAAATTTTAATTTTCATATAAAAGCAATCTCTGGTTTTATTTTTGTACTCACATAATTAATCTTCAATATTTTTGTATAATAATTATCAGAGTTTACTTCTGTATGATAATTTACACCAGAATCAATTAAAAAATTCAACTTATTATTAATTAAGAGGAGGTCGAGTATATCCGTCCTTTTCTAATTAAAGAATTGATTTTTTCACAAAAATTAATAATCGTAGCAAAAAATAAGAAGAAAGCCCCATCTTGTATAATAAAAAGCAAGATTTTCTTTTATGAGGAAAAATTATTTTTATCGCTTCGTTTTTAAGAAAACTTTGAAAAACTGCATTGTCCATCCTAACCTCCATTTTTTAAGTTTTTTAAAGTTTTCTTAAAAACGAAGCGATAAAAATAATTTTTCCTCATAAAAGAAAATCTTGCTTTTTATTATACAAGATGGGGCTTCCTTCTTATTTTTTGCTACAATTATTAATTTTTGTGAAAAAATCGATTCTTTAATTAGAAAAGGACAGATATACTCGACCTCCTCTTAATGGCATAAATTTTTATCATGCAACAATTCATTGTGATATTCAAATTTTATGTGTCTCCATCTGCTATCAGGAATAGTTAAGACAGTTATGATTATAAATTAAGTATAGGGTTTAGTGAATTCACTGATATAGCCATCAATATTATTTAATTAAAAAGTTTTTTACAACGTTCCGATTCCTATATGAATCCTATTCAGATACTAATATATTAAAAATTTAAGTAATAAAAGTGTAAAATATAATATCAATTAAGTTGAAATTTCGTCAATTTTTATTAATTATTAATTTATAATTTAATGCCATTTAATTACTATTATATATGACTTAGACATTTGTATACAGGAAATTTTATAAATTTTTAATAAAATTTTATAGTTAAAATTTTAAAAAATTATTAATAAATTATAAAATTTTATTAATTAGTAATAAAAATTAATAATTAATAAAAATTGACAAAATTTTAACTAAATTGATATTATATTTGACACTTTTATTACTAGTTAGAGTTTTAATATGTTAGTACTTGAAGAGGATTTATATAGGAATTGAAACGTTGTAAATAAATTTTTAATTAAATAATATTGATGGCTATACCATTGAATTTATTAAACCCTATAAAATTTAAGCTGTCAGCAGACTCTATAGATTATTATAAAAACAGTAATTACTATGAATAGTACCTTATAAGTAATCGTAATAATACTGTCTGCCAGTACAAGTCATATTGGCAAGTAAAAAATATTTAATTCTTACTTCATATTTTATAATCATTAATATAAATCTAATATCATTTGGTGTTAATACATTTTTAACTGTTTTGAAAGATTAAAAGAAAAACTATTTATTTTTTAAATCTGAAAGAAATTTTATAACAGTAGATAACGACAGAAAAATGTCTGAATTGAGAGAAAGACAACAATTAATAACACTTGTTTGCAGTTCATATCACTTTTCTTCGGTCACTGTTTTCTTAATTTTTTTGCTACCAAAAATAAATATAATTTTTTTAATTTTCTTGACTTTTTTTGGTTTTAAAACAGTTGTGAACTGTATTCTTCAGTTGTTTGCCAATATTATCAGTTTTCTTTAGTTATTTACTGGTTTTTTCACTTTTTATATAACTTAGATCAATTTTTCTAATTCATTTCACTTTTCTTTGTTTTAAAACAGTTATAAATTATTTTCTTTTATTATTTGCGAATATTATCAGTTTTCTTAAGATATCAACTGTTTTATTCACGGTTTATGTAAATTGTAATAAATTTTTTTCAATTTTCTTCATTTTTCTTCGTTTTAAAATAGTTATGAACTGTTTTCTTCAGTCCTTTGTCAAGATTATCAAAATAATGTTTGATCCCTTTACTTTTTAACAGTGATTTTTAGAATTTAACTGTCATCAGTTTTCTTTATATTTATTAACATTACAGCTATGTTTGGAATATAACTGTTGTCTACAGTTTTCTTCAGATTTCTTTACTTTTCAATAGTTATATTCGGAACACAACTGTTGTCTACAATTTTCTTCATATTCTTCACTTTTTATATTGTTTTTATATTAAAAAAAAAATTTTTTTTAACGAATGTAAATGTTGATAATAGCAGATAACTATTTTAAACTATAGAAAACTGATAGAAACTGAGGAAATCTGAAGATAACTGTTGTCTTTGTCTCTATTCCGACATTTTGCAACAGTTAGTTTTCGTTCCCTTTATTTTTTTTTCTATTTTCGAAAATGTTTTTAAAATATTTCTTAAAAATATTTCATGGAATATTTTTACATGAGTTTGTCGTGGAAATATAAATTTCCCGCAAATATTTCATAAACGTTTCTGACATATCTCTAAAATATTTTATGTAGGTAGCACTTTAATTTATTTGCGTAGGTATTTTAGGTCATGTTGCAAGAAAAAATTATCTCCGAGTATCACCTGAAATCAGAGATGGAATAATCAAGTATTACTTAGATGCATCAAATACTATAATTTGTAGTGGAATGAAAGAATGTGTGTCAATTAAAGTTCCTGGAAAGCCTTCTTTATTAGTTCAAAAGCAAATTTTAATTTATGATATTAAGGATTTATATGAAAAATGGATAATGGATAGCGGTCGTGAAAAAGTTCCTTGTTTGGCTTTTTTTACCCAAATGAGACCAAAACAATGCGTTATTGCTGGAGATCCAGGTACACATAACGTTTGCGTTTGCTCCATACACCAAAATGTTAAATTAAAATTAGCTGCTCTGGAAAAAACAATTCATTATAAGGATGCTATTGAAATTAGTGTATTTTCTGTTGAAAATAAATGTTGTATGCTACAAGATTGTGATCAGTGTCCTAATGTACAAGGTATACGCACATTTTTTGAGTCGATTATTGACACTGCAAATATTAAAAATGTGAGATATAGTAATTGGGGTTCTGTATCATGTACTGAAAATTCTTCCATCAATAGAGTGACGCTTAAAGATTTTAACGAACCTATTATGGAATTTTTAAATAAGTTATCTAATGACATTTGGAATATGACTCCACATCATTTTATTTCTTCCAAGCAAAAAGAATATTTTAATTATTGCAAAAACAATGTAGTTTATGGCACTGGGCTATTAATTATGGATTTTGCTGAAAATTACAGTTATCTCTGTCAAGATTCTACTCAAGGATTTTATTTTAGCAATAATCAGGCTACGTTATTCACTGCTGCTTCATATTACAGAGAAGAAACAGAAAATGAATTAAAAGTACAAACCTTTTGTGTTATTTCCAACAGTACAATACACCAAGCGTATTCAGTTCACATATTCATGGAAGAAGTGCTTAATCAAATAAAACAAACATTTCCATGGATAACAAGTTTAATTGAGTTTTCTGATGGAGCTCCTACACAATTCAAAAACAAGTAAGGACGAACTTACCCACTTTTTTAACTTGTATTATTTTAATTAAATTTAATTTATCATTTATATTATTTACTGTAAAGGGGTGGAAATAAGGTCAATTCCAATGTAAAAAATTTTTTGAGAATTTTTTCAACACGCTGCAATAAATTCAAAATTATTTAATTATTCATAGTATAAAAAAATTACATTTAAAGTATCTTTTGTAAAATTTTTAATGAAAAATATAAAGAAATTTAAAAATTATTGGTAAATTTTCGCTGGTGCCTCGAAATAAAGTTATTAGGGCATGTATATCCCTATATAAAGTTCCGGTTTATTTTCAATTTTTGATAACACTTGAAAGTTAAAAAATTAAATTAGTTTTAAAAAATCTTGACAGTATCAAAAGTCAAAAAAATGCTTCAAAACCATACCCCCCCCTTTTAAATCAATAGCCGCGATTGCGCCTCGATGATAACTTAATGTACTAACTGAGTTTTATGAGCACGTTCCTTTTAAACTTTAAAATAAGGTATCCAAAATTTTATTACTATTACATGCAATTAACGATTGGCAATTTTCAGAAATCATTTAAGTAATTTGTGCTTTCATAAGGAAGATTTTGGTATAGGGATAACATCATACAATTTTTTTGCAACATCTCATGGAAAAAATGTTTGCGATGGTGTAGGAGGTACAGCAAAACGTACTGCCAGGAAAGCCTCCAAACAGGGAGTTAAAATTTTGAACGCAAAACAAATGTACAATTATTTGATTGACTGCGGGTCCGATATTAGGTATTAATATTATTATTCTTATTTATAAAGACATAATAGAACGCTACGCGTTAAATACATTTTATGTTATTACAGGTACTTATACGTTGAAGAGGCAGATGTAATTAGGCGAGGCCAAAAACTTGGTAAGAGGTTTAAATCAGCAAAATCTATAAAATCTACAAGAATGTTTCATTATTTTACACCCGTTAATGAAAGAACAATTAGAATGAAAAAATATTCATTTGATTCAGAATATTATGATTTCAAAATAATTAATTCAAAATAATTAACGATTTTAAAAAATAAATGATTATCTATAGCATTTTTTAATTTTAAATGTGTGTTGTTTCTTGTATCTCATCCCTGAAACTCTAAATAACTAGCAAAAAACATTTCGTAATAATTTTATAAAGTCTGTATCAAGTGGCAAAATAGGAAATATTTTGCGTTCATGGATTTGTATACATTTTATTCTCATGGTTATAACTTTGAATCCAATTAACTCAGATAAACTTCTTAAATCTTTTAGGTAAAGTTTACTTCTATACTTTAATAAATCATATTGAGTATTCATTTAATTACTCAAAAAGTCTACAAGACATAACAAAGACGTGGCTGCAGTGTTACTTAACTTACAGGCTTAATATAAAAAAAATAACTTTTTTTACCGTTTTCAAACTCTTTAAAAATATTCTAAAATAAAGACTTGACAGATCTTAATTTCTGATATGTTCAAACAGTATTTAGTTAAATTTTTAGACCAATCGGTTCATATAGAAAGACTTTATCCGAGTGTAAAATTGATAAAAATGGTCATTTTTAGAAAAATTGTAGAATTCAAGTCATTGTAACAGAGATATAGACCGATCATTTTTAGTTTTGTACCTCATAAAAAGTTATGATTTTTTCCAATCTTTCGAATAGTAAAAGGTAGTTTATGATTGATTTTCAATGAATCTTTGGAAAAAGCATTTGAAAACACCTAAAACATGCAAAAAAAGTGATTTTACTAAGGTGACAATCAGTACAAGAAGTTGATAAATAGTCTTATTTGAAAATAATTTTACAGAAAGTTTAAGCAGTTACGTAAAAAAATCCGTGGTATAAAGTCCAAAAGGAGTACGATAAGTGTTTAAAAAAATCTCGAAAAATATAAAAAATAGTCTAAAAAACGGTCTATTTTTGAATCTTGAATAGCTATATCCCCATGAGTTTTGCGTCTAGATAGCTAATTTTGCACAGATTCCTAACTTTTATAATACTAAAATATATTTCAAAACCAGCCAAATCGGTTAACCTCGTGCGCACACTTTTTTAAAAAAGTGCGCACGTGGGTCACCGGTTTAGCTGGTTTTGAAATATGTTTTGGTATTATAAAAATTAGGAATCTGTGCAAAATTTCAGCCCCCTAAGTGCAAAACTCGCGGAGAAATGGCCTTTTAAATGTAAAAAAATCGGCTTTTTTGGGCTGTTTTTCACTCTTTTCAAAACTCTGCCAAGATCCAAGTTCTCAACATTTTTTAATCCAGCAGGCGGCATTTTTTAGCTTATAAAAAAAGCTTCAAGAATTGATTTACTAAATTAAATTTTACAAATTAGAAGCCAGTCTACATGACTTTGAACAATAAATTGAATTTCGCTATTTCACGTACTTTTGAATGGTCGCAGCGTCTTCTCTTCTCAACTTTTAACAACTCTGCAAAATGGGTTCAATTCCTCTTGAAAAAAACAATTTTTTTTTCGGTGAGTTTAATATTGTTGAAAATTGGCAGAGATATGAGATGTCAAGGCTAGTGATTCTCATTAAAATCTGTTTCCAAAATGATGTAAATTCACCTTGAAAGTGGCTCCATAATATAAAACATAAAAGGTGCCTTCATCGATAACTGCTTTTTAGTTCAACAGCTTTTTACACATTGTAGAAATCTTAATGCTTGAGTTTTCAAAATTTACCAAATTTAGTTTTATTTGCCTAAACGTAGTGGAAAAAATATTTTGATTTTGTTAAATCATTAAAAAATTGAAATCAATGCGTAACCATTAATTAAGAGCAGGCCGGATTCGCTGTCCTTGTCTAATTGGCATTTTTGTTATTTACTCAAGTATTAATCGGTGTATCTGCAAATTGAAGGTTATGCGCAATAGATATTATTATTACAAATATTTATGCACAAGAAAAAAAAAATCTACCGATTTGTTTTTGAGAAAAGTAAGGAACGCCGAAGTAAAAGATTATGTTTATAATATTTTCGCGTTCCTTACTTTTCTCAAAAACAAAGCGATAGATTTTTTTTTTCTTGTGCATAAATATTTGTAATAATAATATCTATTGCGCATAACCTTCAATTTGCAGATACACCGATTAATACTTGAGTAAATAACAAACAACTCAATTGTTACTCGGTTGGTATCAGGTTCTACTCCGGCCTGCCGTTAAGCGATTTTCGTAAAATCCCTTATTTTCAAATCCTTGAAGCTTACAGAAACGCCTAGAAAATATTGACAAAAATGTTTTTCTGGTATTGTAGATATTAAGAGCTTACTTTTAACGTTTGGTACAACAAAAAATATTCATATAGAACGGAGAAATAGATACCTGAAAATCGCAAAAAACGCGATTTTTGCTCAATCCACTAGCTTTGACATCTCATATCTCGGCCAATTTTCAACAAAATTGAACTCGCCAAAAAAAAAAAAAATAGTTTTTTTCAAGAAAAATTGAACCTATTTTGCAGAATTGTAAAAAGTTGATAAGGGAAGACGCTGCAACCATTCAAAGGTACGTGAAATAGCAAAATTTAATTTTTTGTTTAAAGTCATGTAGACTAGCTCCTAATTTATAGAATTTAATTTAGTAACTAAATTCTCAGAGCTCTTTTCATAAGCTAAAAAATGACGCCAGCTGGATTAGGAAATGTTGAGAACTTGAACCTTGGCAGAGTTTTGAAAAAGAGTGAAAAACAGCCCAAAAAAGCCGATTTTTTTACTTTTAAAAGGCCATTTCTCCGCGAGTTTTGCACTTAGGAGGCAGAAATTTTGCACAGATTCCTAATTTTTATAATACCAAAACATATTTCAAAACCAGCCAAATCGGTGATCCACGTGCGGACACTTTTTTAAAAAAGTATTATTCTAACCCATATATATATATATATATATATATTTATGTCGCGGCAGGCCGTATTCGGTGGAACACCTATAGACCACGCTAAATTTGTATAGGCATTGCTTACGTTCATACTAATATCTTGACGATATTCTCTCTGTCAATACTTAGAGAGTAGTGACAGATCGAGATATCGTTCAGCATGGCCGTATATGACGCGAGTGACATCGATTCGTAGGTTAGTGAAAACAAAAGAATGTCGTTAGATATGCTTGACTAAAGTGCTTGTCACTTGAGTAGCAGTCGATCTTGGGCGCACAAATACTTTAGTCTCGCCTGTATTCATCCTTCATACTCCCAAGTTACGTATATAACTAATATATATATATATATATATATATATATATATATATATATATATATTATTAACGATATTCATTTCAAAATATTATTTGTTTTTAATGGTTAGGATCACTCAATATTATGGCCAACTGATAATGAAATTTGTCAACATAATTACAATGTACATGGCCATATGTTGGTCGACAGTCCATATTTTATGGTAAACTTTCTACCAGGGTATTAATATTTCTTTAGAATTTTTTTTTATAATATGTCGAAATCAGTTGATATCACTCTTTTAATTGTTTTTAATTTACATGAAACTTAAAGGTTTTTGTCAACCTAAGCTGTCTAGCCTAAATATATTCAAAATCCATACGTCCTCGGATTTGTACAGAAAGCTTCTATATGTCATTGTGAATGTATAGAAGCATTTGAATATAGTTAAGATATACAAATTTAGCTTGATCTATAGGTATTGAGCCGAATTCAGCCTACGGCAACATAAAATATTATATTTAGATATGAACATTAAAAGTAGGCAAAAATAAACTTACATGAAAAGCAAAAAGCTGTTAAATTTTTACGGGATATACTCATTAATGTTTTCTTCTTTTAGGTTATTTCTATAATAAATAATATAATAAATATTTGATATTGAGTATTACTTGAAAGGACTATGTTGATCAATATTTATTTTTTTGAACTAAAGAAATTTTCACACTCACGTAGATTCCTGATACTAAATTAATATTATATTTTATATATTAATAAATAGATGTTTTTAATAATTAACATAATTTTTTTGTCCTTAGGCCGCAAAATAAATTTTTGTGTCCTCTATACGGAGCACAAAATAGTGTATTCTTGTTCTAGGCCGCAAAAGAAAAATGTGCATATTTAATGTATTATTTTAATGAAAGTTCGCAGAAAAACGTTCTCGACGTCGTTGATTCTTGGAATTGAACTGAATGAACTGCTTGTTTTCTTTAATATCGCTATCCTTTTTTTACATATACTATACTGGATATGCATTAACGAATAACGTGGACTCAATATATGTATATTATGAAAGAAAAGGAGAGAGCGAAAGAAAGACATAGTTACAAGTTTCGCGTGTTCAAACTTTTTTTTTCTATTGTAGATAATATTTTTCAATTATAATTTTTATAGTTTATCTTTGTATTATATTTTGTTGTATTTTTTTTAAATTTTAATATTATATTTTAACAATTATTAGTTGTTTTTATAATCGAATTTTTTTAATTCTATTTCTTTAAAACTTTATTTTTCTTTTTTTAGATAATATTTTTTAATTATAATTTTTATAGTTCAGCTTTATTTAATATTTTATTGTATTTTTGTTCGATTTTAATATCATAGTTTAACAGTTATTAGTGGTTTTTATGATCGAATTTTTTTTATTGTATCTTTTTATTGTATTTTAAGAATTATTAGTTATTTATTGTTTATAATTGAATTTTTTTTAATAAATTCTTTTATATTTTAAGAATTATCTATTGTTTTACTATAGGCGGGGCCTCCGCCCTAGCTTCCGCTCAACGCCCTTCGGACAAAAAATAGTATATGCAGTCACGGCCACAAACTTATCATTCTTGCTCGTGCAGCTGGAGCGGCCTCGCTACGCTCAGCCTCTCAGCATGCACTCGCCAAGAATGATATGTTTTGCGGCCTTGACGCATAATATACTATTTTTGCCCTAGGCCGCAAAATGACCATTTTGCGTCCTACGGAAAAACTTTAAATGTCTCGGCCTCGGGACAAAAAAATAGTATATTAGACCATGGATGCATATTGATCATCCTAGCTCGTGCAACTTTCGAGGCCTCGCTACGCTCGGCCCCAAAAGTTCGCACTCGCCGAGAATGATCAATATGCATCCTTGGTCAATAATATACTATTCTAAAATTCACGCAATAAACTGAGAACAACAATTAGATCAATTTTTTGGGTGTGAATATTATAAAAAATAATAGTACTAATAAATAAGATTGATATAGAAAACCAATATCATCTAACATTTATATAAATTATTACTTGCACTATCCGCTTGCACAAAAATTGCGACAGTGTACAATCTTGTTGATGGATGCTTTATTACGTCGAATAAACAATTTCAAATAGCTAATCTGAAATTCGCCTTCAACACTCTTCTCAAGAACGATTATCCAAAATTTTTCATAAATATGTCTTATATATAATTCTTTTTTCATAAATATGTCTTAATATAAATCTTATATATAATTTACTTAACATTAATTGTAATGAAGCTCTCCTTCGATAATATACATATACATGAAGTGCCACTACACCCCACTACTATAGCAAATTAATACTTTCGAACATCTATTGAACATATAGAATAGTATGTGGGTGAAATTAAAAAAATTGACGAAATCAAGTCTAATACAAAGACATTTTTTCTTTATTCTTTTTTCTTGAATGCTATTTTGAGGTGTTCAGAATGAATAATGCAAAAATGTTCGACATGAATTCTAAAGATTTTTAAACGCATTATCTTTTTTCGATGTTTAAATTACAAAAAAAAATTTTTTTGCTACAAACTATTGCGTGAAACGAAGACATGAGAGGTACGCTTCAAATACATTTAATTTTGGTATATTTTCTCGCTATTTATGTTGATTTTTTCATTGGTAACAGTTAACAACATGAAAAAATAAATTAGTTTTGATATTTGATGCTTTATATCTCATAATTTTAACCCTGTAAATTATTTGTAAATAGAAATATTCAAAGTGTGACACGAAGACATTTTTAGAAACCAAATTTTCTTCGCTATTTTTTTATTTGTCTAATTAAATGTTATGCTGGGTTATAGAGGAGTCATAGATGCGTGTTGCGAAACACCGAAAACAAATTTTTCAATGTAAAATTTAATTAGTTTTCAACAAAGCGCACTAACATCGCACTACTACCTGCGTTTATTTTTTATATAATACCAACTTTATTTTAGTTCGTGTATGTGTACACCTTGCAATATAACTAAGACGCGCTTATTCAAAAACTTTTTCGTTCTGTAGTGTTGATAATATTTATAAGAACTTTTACTTTTATGAATTTATTTTTGTGGAAAAAATAAATTCAATATTATATTGAATTAAGAGTGTGAGTTGCCAAAAAATGAGATTTTCAAATTGTTTACGATTAGGTACACTGAGAAAAAAAATTTCTTTAGACAAAGGGAAACTCCAATGTGGTGCGATCGTTTTGATAAAAAATTAAATTTTTTACATGTAAGTAATTCAATGTTTAAATCGAAATTGTGAGGTTCTTGTTTCAAAAATTGCGATATGAGAATTTATAATCAAATTAATAATTCATACGAAAAGTCTATAAATATATTAACTCTATATGTGAGCCGGTTCTCATCTGCAAAATCGATATGTCAAAAATTTCATATAAAAGGGCACCAGACACACCACCAGCTAGCTAGTGGTAAACACGACTCTCAGGTTGCCTTGAATCGGGAGATGGCTCTATTTGAACAGAATCTTATGCCTGAAATGGGAGGGTCAAATACACAAAAAAAACTTTATTTAATTTCAATTTCAATTTACTTAACAAAGAATTGAATTTTTAACACTTGGTTCTAATAAACCTTGCTTAGATTTATACCTATTCGCGATCTTTCGTAACCCACAAAAAAAAATTTTTAAATTACACAAGAAAAATTTTTATCATTCTAATTACAACTTATTTAATTTTACTTTGTTCTATGTCTTTGAAATTTATTTAATGTCTTTTATTCAATTAACTTATCTCGCTTAACAAACATAAGAAAATTTAATTCAATTTTCGTTATTGCAAAAAAAAAACGAATTTGCTACACAAGATTTTAATGGCGGAATTCACTTGGCTGTTTAGGCCCGCTTCGCTTCTCTCTTTCTGACTCTCACACTCGGCGCTCAATACGCGCCCAAGTGTTACCAAAAGAACGAAATTCTAATCAACTTCAATATGCATATAATAATAAAGGAAAAAAAATATATAATTTCTTTTTATTAATTATTCGCTGAACCAGCGCATAAATGCATTCAACTGATCCAGATTTAACTTTGGTAACACGTGGCCACGTAGCTCGCACACTCCGGCACTCACGATCTAACCTTAAATTTTTTTTTTTCTATCAACTTTATTCTTTGCAACACCAAAAGACATTTATTTCTTTACTCTTACAATTAAAAAAAATCAATGAGAAAATTTTTAATTTATTACGCTTTACGTCACTAAAAAAAATTCTTAAATTCTCACTCTTATCTTAAAGAAATTTTATACGATACTAAAATTTACGCCCAAAACGATAACTAGAAAATTTAGATTCACTATATATTTAGTTACGTAATAAAACCTCGTGCACAAACTCAAATATAAAAAGAAGTTTCGATTTATTGGTTTCTCTTACGCTCAACAAGAAAGATAAATTTTAAACTTTTAATTGAATTTTAATACACAACTTACCGCAAATCTTACAAATTTAATTACTAAAATTTTTGCTTTTGAACATCTTAAGTTAAGTAACCTAACCTCGCGCACAAAAACCACTTTACTGACTCAAATATCAACTAGCGAGAGCCGTTGATTTACAAGAAAAACGAAAATCTTATCTGAGTGCAGCCCACTCACCAGTGATGTACTTAAACCTCGTCCAGGTCGATACCGTCGACGATGCTGTTCCAGATGGCTGGCTGAAGATGGCCGGCTGCCGATAATGGCCGCTCAATCTCTCACTTCTTCCCTGTTTTCTGTGGTCTCTACTGGCGACGTTGATTGTTGCCCCAACCTCGTCTCCAAAGCCGGAACTTTCTGATCTCTCTCCCTGTAACTCTGTTGCAGATCCTCCAAGGGCCAATATGTCTCTCCTGTTCAAAAATATACAGCGAAGAAAAAAACTATTTTAATTCTTCGTTTAATTTCTTTTACTCCCAATCAGCTCTTGAATTTTTTTTTTCACAGGTTTCCATTCGTCCAACGTCATTTCTGTTTCACTACACACACTTACGCTTAAAATGCGTATAAAAACTTCATGCTTCAATTTCTTTAAATTAAATTGTGCGTTTGATCTTGCCATATATTCACAATAGGTATTAATTTAATTTTATATATTAGTTATAACACATGTCATTGCTCTCTTCTTTATTAATTAATTATTGTTGTATTCTCTTTGTATCCATTATTTATCCTTTTCTATCTTTTTATGCGCCGATTAGTCTTTCCTGTCTATACATATCAAGAATACCCATACATATACATACATATGCGTATAAGCACGGTGTAGAATCTGAGCCAAGAGAAAAGGATTGTAACGATCCCCTCTCCAACGCTCTCTCTATCTTGCTTTATCATCTCCTTCCTGTCTCTTCGCTTAATGCGCGAGAGATCAACGCGCCAGCACTTTCAATCCGTCTAAATATATATATATAACATCATACTTATATATTTTGTCTTCTGTTCTTGAGACACCTCTCTCTCGTTCTTCTCATCCTGGGTGGCTACCAAATCTAGTGATCCCGACGTGATATTGGCTAAGGATACACGCCTGAATTTTTCTCTCTGCTCAACGACTTGGTTCTTTCAACGACGCCAACGCTCCAAGGCATGCCTTGGTCAACCGCCATCTTCACGCGCGTGCTGCTTGACGATCACAAGCAACTGGCTGCTACCTTCTTCGCCTTCTGAGCAAGAAGTTTTTTACAACATCTAGTCTGCACCAGGAGATTAGGAAGCAGAGGTGGAATTTTTTGAGCTTCGTCCTGAAATGTCTGCTGTGAGTTGTGTCGAGCGTAGGACACTTTCTTTGCGGCATCCAGCCTCAGCGTTGTCGAACGAGACATTTTTTTGTTCTGGAAGTATTGACAGCATTCTCAGTAAGACTCTCCATTTTTTTTTGTGTACACAAAGTGCAAGTCTGTTGAGTATATTCACGCGAATACGTGTTGGCGGAGGTGAAATTCTTCCCAAACTTTATGGCGCTTAAAATATTAATGAACGCGTTTAATTTATACAGGTAGTGCTCATTAATAGTCTACCTGTGTAATCGAATATAAAAATAATTTGTACGTGATTTTCACGTGACAATTAACCACAAAGTAAAATTATCGTGAAAATTTGTACCTCGGCATCAGCAAACTACAAGAAAAAGTAAATTCAACGTTGCGGAGTGTGAGGAATCGGTCTTTCAGACAAAAATTTTTTTTTATTCTTCAACATGTTTTTTATGTATTTTCTGTCATTTTAATCTAAAAACGAAATTTTGCAATTATAACCGTTTTTAAGTGTCAGAAAGGTCGATTTTAGATTTTAAAAGCTTAGCATATCGCATACATAAATAGTTAACTTCTCAGTTTTAACAACGCACCGATCTAGAAACTTCGGAGCAATTTTAACTTGCGTTTTAATTCGTTTGCAATCTGTTTGTAATGTATATATTTTATTTTATATTAATTTGCTCCTGTACATCTATTTATTCTGTCATTATTTCACACTTGTTTTGTGTCTTGTCCTATTTATTTATTTGTTTTCGCAATTATACGTATTAAAATCTTGCTGGGCAAGCAGCTATAAGAAGGGTTCTCTCCATTTTTACCTCTTCGTAATTATTTTTACGTCGATGGAAATCTTTTGGTGCTTAATCGTCGACTGCAAGCAGTCTTTTACGTTAACACCTGGGAATCAACCTGACAGCGTCGAAGACGGTTTTTTGAGTTATTCGTGCTCGTACATCGGGAAGCTTTCGAGTGTCTCGGTCGTCGACTGCATGCAGTCTTTTACGTTGGGCATGTGAGGGTTAACCTGACTGTACGAGACAGATTTTTTTCTTTTCAGGAGTAACTACAACTTTTATTTTTCTATCATATATTACTTTCGATAGTTTATATGGTAAAACCATTTCTTCGGCTCTTGATCTGAGGATGCGTACGTATATATACTCATTCTCTAGAGGATGTTCCCAAAACTACAGTTATTACGCCGTCTGGTCTGCATGAAATTTTCGACACGACCTTTGGTCTTAGAATCGCGTTGCAAACACTCCGAAGGTATGTCAATTTAACGCTGGGGGATTTAGACTTCTTCTTTGCATACATCGACGACATACTCGTGGCGTCCGCCTCACCCAAGAAACATGAAAAGCATTCGAATAACTTACCAACCAATCTACGGTCCGCGAATTGGTCGAGAACACGGAAAGCCAGGTGTCGCAACGCTCGTCCTCTGATGTGGAAAAGTTTAATATTTAGAATGATGAGAGAGATTTAAATAATCTTTTGACTTAGCAGTCGGCAATGGAAGACTATGATGATAACATAGAGGACAAGCTTTTGCGACCCCCACTCTCTCAGTACAATGACACTGCACCTTGTGCATACGAAACACATGGCTCATAGCCATCTTAAATTTAAAAATCAGATTTTGTTGCTGAGCCTTGCCTTATAACGTATCGAGTATAGATACATAGAAGCAACGACTTGGATGAGCTTTCATCGGGGGGAGGGGAGAGGATCTTACCGATAGCGTTGGTGATGACAGCGCTCAGATGACCTGCGTAAAGTCACCGAATAAAAATGACAACCCGGTCGTAATTTAACCGGTACAAATGAATACCCCACTTATTTCTTCTCCTAGTTTAGACAAAAAGTGAGGTTTAGCGATCGAACATTAATTGGACATTTACCTTAAACCTTGCACTCAACATCTAGTCTATGTAATAAACGCGATCGGAACTCCAATAAGGAAGTGCAAAAAATTAGATCGCTTCACAAAAACTTGTAATTCTACGTATCGATAGCGATAATATTTTATTATTGTGCAATGGCTAAAAAACCTTTTTTTCTTAATTCTTATCATCTTTTATTTTTTTATATATATATGTTTTTTGTATATATTTTTTTATATAACGATTTAAGTAACATACCATCCGTATGTAACTATGTAATTTTTTTAAACATTTTGGTGCACCTTATTATATTAGCCAATGCACAAATTACCATATAATAAATAGTCATAAATAATGCTTACATCTGTGGTTAATTAAAATATTGTATAATGTACCTGCACACAAGTCAGTGCACCGACTGATACTGCGATTTTAATTAAATTACATTTTTAGCACCTTCAGTGCGTTAATAAACTAATAATGTACATATTGAGACATAAATAAAAATGTTCTCATTAAAATTTGTATCATTAAAAATTGTATGTACATAAAAGCATGCAATAATTCAGCAAATATACTGCGAAAATAAGAGTCCTTACAAACTACAAGATCTTTTACTGTAATAAGTAACATCTTTCTAAGTTGTGAATAGCAAAAAATTGTAATCGAATAAAATAAAAAATCACTGTTGTAAATAGTCAAAAAGCTTTATTGTGATAAAACGACGATTATTGTTGTAAAAAATATATAGTGGAAATTAAAGAGTTAGCAATATCTCTGCGACTAACAAGTATTGTTAAAAAATATTGTGATTGAGCGAATGCTAACCCTGCGGTGATGTATGAGTGATTACGATGAATGACTGTGATGAATTTATCGTATGCAAAATGATTTTTTTAATCTTGTAAATTCCTATTGTAAATTTTTTGGCATTAGTTGTGATCAGAGGAATGTTCACCTCCATTGTGATGAATAAACGTTATATCATAACGTGTGATAAATGAGTGCAGTACAGCACACATTTCTTGTACTTGTAATAGAAAATAAAAATTACCTACACAAAGTTTTTTGTTGGGGGGGGGGGGAATATGGGGATACATACACAATGTATGTATGAGTATGGCGCTACAAGCGCACTTACACTAGTCAGCGTATACATGAGTATGCCTCTGAGCCGGTCTGTGGCACAGTCGGTAGGAGCGTTGGATTCGTATGCTTGGGGAACCGGGATCGAATCTCGCTCTCGGCTGTTTTTCAAACGAGCACCTCTGTTATATGTGCTTTGTACGCAGTACACACTTACGAGCTCCGTCGCTAAGGGATGAAAAAGTGCAGTTGTAAAAATCAACTAACCTTGCGTCCCAGTGGATCGGGGTTTGATTCCCTAGGAAAAATTAGAAAAAATAGTTTTCGAAGTTTTCCGAGGGAATAAACCCGAAGAACACAAAACATATATATATATATATATATAAAAGTCCCTCTGGGCAAAACTCGAATTATAATAAAAAGTCCCACTGGGCAACAAAAACAAAAAATATAATAATCACTTGGTGATGGCCTAAGACGTAACGCTCATATGAAGCAAGCCAAGAGGCCAAAATAATAATTAAGAAGAAGAAGAAGAAGAGTATGCCTCTGCGCAGGTGTCAAATCAGACCGACGACAAGCAGCGAGCAAGTTACTTACTTGTATTCAGTCTAGCTCCAACGGTCCTTGTGCTCAGTCACACTGATCGTCTGAATATATATAGAGTCATACTTATACATTTTGTCTTCTGTTCTTTAGACACCTCTCTCTCGTTCTTCTCATCCTGGGTAGCTACCAAAATTGTATCTTACTATATGAGGCCTGAGTTTTCCGCTTTTATCTTAATTTATTTGAATTTATAAGGTCCATTTTTATCTTATTAATTTATTTATTTCGTAGAATATATGATTAGTACTAATATCATATTTGTATACTTTGAATTTCATAGCTCAGCACTATGAGTTTCGTAGTAAAACAACAAGAAGATTCGAAGTCGGTTTCTGTCTCTGCCTGAGGTGCTGACGGGAAGGAGAAAAAAGCGTAGTGGGGAGATAATCGCAAACCGTAGGACAAAGATATGTAATAGAGCGTATTTATAGTTCTTCGCTGATCAAAAAAATAATTAAAATAAAGTGTATTTAAGTGTATTTGATTTTTTATCACAAATTATCTTCTACATTCAAAAGATATACTCCTGTATCATGGTCCTTGGTTATATGCGAAAATAGGTAATTATTTTTACATTGCAACAAATTATCATGTTTAAATAAAATTATAATTTTACAATGTTACTGAATCAATTAAAGACATTTTTTTTAACTTACTTATTGGAATTGTATCTCGACTTTGTATTTAGATCAACAATACTTATAAGTTAAGGTAGTTTTGGCTAATTAGCTAAATGAATACAATATTTTTTTTAAATTTTCAGAAATTAAAAATATGCTAGGGAAATCCGTTTTCAAAAATTTGCCAGATGCAAATAATTTCCATGCAAATTTTATAATAAATCTATCAAGTATTTTACGTAAAATGAAAAAAAATAAAAAAAGAAGAATAAAAATTATTCTCAAAATCTTTCCAATTCTCTAACAAGGAGAGTGTTTCACCTTCGGGTCACTGTTTTCGCTCAAATTTTTGGAATATTTTCTAGATGCAGAAATATGAAGAAAACCAAAATTTTAGAGGCCAACGCTCAATATTTCCCTAGTTACAGGCCATTGAAGAAAATCACTAAAAAAGTTACTAGATTTTCAAACGCTTATAGTTCCTCAGCATTATTATTAGCTAGAAGCCTAGACCTTTTTTTAAATGAAATCTGAGCTCAAATCCTTTTGAAATAGCACCTATACCATCTCAAAATATTATTTTTTCCCAAAGTTAGAGCGTAATAAAGATTGGACGTGAATTTTTTGTTTAAAACATTAATTAATAATAAAAGCTAAAATTAGGTCCAATCTTTATTACGCTCTAACTTTGGGAAAAAATAATATTTCGATATGCTATGACTACTATTTCGAAAGGATTTGAGCTCAGCTTTCAATTAAAAAAAGGTTTAAGCTTCTAGCTTATAATTCTGAGGAACTATAAGCGTTTGAAAATCTAGTAACATTTTTAGTGATTTTCTTCGATGGTTTGTAACTAGGGAAATATTGAGCGTTGGCCTCTAAAATTTTAGCTTTCTTCATATTTCTGCATATAGAAAACATTCCCAAAATTTGAGCAAAAACGGTGACCCGAAGGTGAAACACTCTCCTTGTAAGTTCGTAACTACCAACGAAGATAGACGCTTATAGAAGCGTACTTTAAATGGGCGGACAGGGGCTCAAATCTAAAGCTTATGTCCTCCAGCCGCGTGGTGGCGCTACTAAAATGCCATGTATTTCTATATCTATATATACCGATGTTTTCATATATATAGATATACACGTAATGTTAAATGTCCTCCCAAAGCTGGGCCCCTAAAGTTAACCCAGAAGTACGCTTCTATAAGCGTCTATCTTCGTTGTAACTACGCAAAGAAAATTAGTTTTCAAAAGATTGTTTTCTTTGGACAGTAGCGAATAAATTTTATACAAACTTTATAGCAAATCTATCGAATAGTTTACATAAAATAGAATAAAAATAGACAATGAAAATTTTTTTCGAAATTTTCAAAATGCTCTAGAATTAAAACTGCGCTAAGAATCAGTCAAAAATCAGTTTTTAAGAACTTTTTTTTCAGATAGTAACGAATAATTTGTGTATAAATTTTGAAATAAATCTATCAAGCAGTTAACGTAAAATAGAAGAAAAATGAAAATTTTTTCAAAATTTTAAAATGTTCTAAAATTAAAACCACGCTAAAAAAATCAGTTTTCAAAAGTTCTTTCTCTTTTGCTAGCCGCAATCAATTTCCATGCTGATTTCAAAGCAAATTCATCGAGTCGTTTACGTAAAATGAAAAATGAAAACTCAAATTCTTTTTTTTTAAATGGCTCTGAAATTCAAATTACACAAAGAAAACCAATTTCCAATAGCTTCCCCTCAGTTAGACAAAAAAATTAATTGCATGAAAAATTTGAAGCAAATCCATCGAGTAGTTTCAATATCTAATTAGCTGATTGTATACATACACACACAAACATTCATACAGACATTTTCTGGAAACCACCTATTTCGACTCCCTGACTCCAAATATGTACAAATTAATAAAAAACTAGAAAAAAATTTTTTCATAGATACCATGCTTCTTCTACGAAAAAGCAAAACTTACTAAAAAAGTTATAAATTTTGTTCTTTTTATACACAATTTATGCAAAACCGTAATTTTTCATAAAATATTTGATAAGTTTAAAAGAATTTTAAAAATAACTTTCAATATAGTTATAAAAAATGAGGTTTAATTTTTAGATTTTAAACAAAAAATTTGAGACAAAAAAAAGCTTTGTGCTCTTTAAAATAACGGAATGAAAACTGTTTAAAAACAATGACTTTAAAAGTTAAAAGTTCTAGAGAATCACTCCAATAAGTGATACTGACAAAATAATTTTATGAAACTAAACAAATTTCATTTAAATTTACTATCAATGTAGTTATAAAATATTGGTTTACATGTCAATTATCTTCAATAGAATATAACAAATATATCTTTACATCAAATTCATGTATATTAAGCTACGGAATCCACTTCATGGGGCCAAACTCGGAATAGTACCATATTTTGTTGCTAATTTGTCGCTAATTTGTTGCTCTATCCCGGATTTTGTCGCTCCAGCCGTTTCCGAGAAACAATAGCTACTCTAGCTTAATATTAAGCTACGGTATCCACTACAGTAACTCAGGAACGGCTAGGGCAAGCAACTCCATTCTGGTTGCATAATTTGTCGCTTTTTTGTCACTTTAAGATAGGATAGTTAGTAAGTCCCAAAACCTGACCCAGACCCGGATATGGCCATTGGGCTTGAGCGAAAATAAAAATTTTTTTTTAATGCATCTAATAAGTCATGCGATGTTTCTAATACTAAAGTAGCTATGAAAAAATTGTCACCTTTAATATCTTTACATCCGAACACAAAGGACATTTTTTATGTGTAAGTGATTTTAATTGGAATGCATTTGGGAATAAGTCACTCTTGGTCATTAAAACAATTAAGACTTTGAGCGCAATTAAAAGATGTTTTTGATCTTACTGAGGCTTGAAGGATTTTGTTGCTCTAGTGATTCTTTGAACTGCGTACTCTAAATACATTCTTTTTTTTAAGTTTTTTGATTTAGATACGTCTGGAAATTTGTCGCTGATGATATTTAAATAAATTTAAACTTTCAATGCAATAGAAATATAATTCTAATTCAACAGAAGCTACAAGGATTTTGTCGCTCTAAAAATCTATGGTTTCTAGCACGCTAAAATGATTTTTATGCAAATTTTGTGATTTTCATGCATCTGAGAATTTGTTGCTCTCGAGATTGTTAATTATCAGACCTTTGAAAACAATAAAAAGATATTTCTGATATCAGATATCACAGAGACTGCAAAGAATTTGTTGCTTCCTCATCAATAGCATCCAAGCACAAAGGAAATACTTTTATGCAAGTTTTTCTAATTGGAATGATTTAGAGAGTTGGTCGCTTCTGACATTTGTAACTATTAAGACTTTGAATGCGATTAAAAAATGTTTGCGACCTTACTAAAGCTTTAAGGATTTTTTCGCTCTAGTAATTGTTTAATCAGCTTATTATAAATATTTATTTATATCAGTTCTTCAATTTACATGCGTCTTTGAATTTGTCGCTCATGATATTTGAACAAATCATAACTGTAAACGCAATAAAAATATAATTCGGATATAACAGAAGCTCCAAGGATTTCGTCGCTCTTAAAATCTACAATTCCTAGGGCTATAAAATGATTTTTATACAAATTTTGTAATTTTCATGCATCCGGGAATTTATCGCTCTTGAGATTGTTAACCATCGAACCTTTAAAGACAATAAAAAGATATTTCTGATATCACAGAAGCTGTAAAGAATTTGTTGCTTCTTAATCAATAGCATCCAAGCACAGAGGAAATGCTGTTATGCAAGGTTTTTTAATTGGAATGAATTAGAGAATTAGTTGCTTCTGATATTTGTAACTATTAAGACTTTGAATGCAATTAAAATATGTTTGTGACCTTACTGAAGCTTTAAGGATTTCGTCGCTCTAGTAATTCTGTAATCAGCTCATTCTAAACATTTTTTTATATCAGTTCTTTAATTTACATGCATCTGGGAATTTTTCGCTCATGACATTTGAACAAATCATAACTATAAACGCAATAAATATATGATTCTGATACAAAAGAAGCTTCAATGATTTCGTCGCTCTCAAAATCTACGGTTCTTAGCTCTATAAAATGATTTTTATACAATTCTTGTGATTTTCGTGCATCTGGGAATTCGTCACTCTTGAGATTGTCAATCATAAATACTTTTGACGCAATAAAAAGATATTTATGATATTACAGTAACTGCAAAAAATTTGTTGCTCCTTAATTCATTAAATCCAAGCACCTAGGGAATGTTTTTATGCAAGTATCTTGAATCGAAATAATTTAGGGAGTTGGTCGCTCTTAATATTTGAAACTATTTGGATTTTTAGTGCAATGAAAAGATGTTTGAGACCTTACTGAGGCCTAAAAAATTTGTCACTTTTGTAATTCTTTAATTAGCCGACTCTAAATATTTTTTTATATAAGTTTTTGAACATAAATGCGTCTGGGAATTTGTCGCTCATGATATTTGTACAAATGAGCACTCTAAACACAATAGAAAGATGATTCTGATACTACAGAAGCTTCAAGGATTTTGTCGCTCTAAAAATTTATGGTTTTTAGCACTATTAAATGATTTTTATGTAAATTTTGCGATTTTTAAGCATCTGGGAATTCGTCGCTCTTGAGATTGTTAACCATTAGACCTTTGAAAACAATTTGATACTACAATAGCTACGAAGAATTTGTTTCTCTAAAGATCTTTAAATCCAAGCACATAGGAAATGTTTTATGCAAGTTTTTTGAATTAAAATAAATTAAAGAGTTTGTCGCCCTCAATATTGGAAAGTATTAAGACATTTAGTAAAATAAAAAAATGGTCCTAAAAATTTTTTTGATATTTGTAGATATTCAGACTTTTACTGCAACTCTGCAACGTAATCTGCTTTTTCATACTGATGGTAGAAGACCTTTGTATCTCTCTGTCTTTATTTTATTAACAAATTTATTATATTATAAAAACTAGCGACCGAAGACAATTGTAAAGAAGTAGTTTTGATTTATATAACAAAAAACAATATTTTCTCTAATGTCAATAAATGAATATTAAAAATCCTTTTATTCTCCAGAAAAATATAAATAATCTAAAAGCTAAATTCCCAGACGCATGTAAATTGAAGAACTGATATAAAATAGTATATTACGATATGGGCAACTTAAATCACCTATTATTACACGGCGAGGTTAGGGCCCGAGCGTCAGCGAGGGTCCTAAACGCCGTGTAATAATAGGTGAATTTAAGTCGCGAGTATCGTATACTATTTTATAGCTCGAGTGATTTAAATCCGCCGCACTACATCTATACTCTCAAAATTCAATAATAAACAAAGGCTATGCACTCCACGAATGATAATTCATTAAAAAAATGAATTCTATATACTAGCAAAACTAGGCATTCTACGAATGATAAATCGTAAAAAAAAGCGAAAACTGAAAAAAACAAAATTTAAGCACTTCGCGAATAATAAATAGAAAAAAAAACTAAAAATATTATATAAAACATGAAATAACATTATGTCAAACTGTTGAAATCAATTCTGTAATAGTAAAAATCTAAATTTCCTTTCATACATGTATTAGGGCCGTAGGAGCGACAATTGGTAACTTATGTATTGTATTAGCAGTTGCGTTTAGGGGAATCACAGACGCGACGGAGTCTTAGAGCGTCGAAATGACTACCTCTTCACTTCATATGTTACACTGATATTAACTTTGATTTTACACGTATTTTACACGCTTATAATTGTTATTTATTTTGAAAAATATCGATATAAAAGAGTTGCAATAATCTACACTTTATTATTATCGATGAATAAACTTTTAAAAATAATCCAGATCTCAAAATATCGCTTATTATAAGTGCGTGTTTTAAGTGAATTCAGCATCATATTCATTATTGAACAGCGTAAAAATTTATCTTTTAACTCTCGGCTCAGCGGGATTTAAGCGCGGATTTAAATCACGCAGTGCTATAAAAATATTTAGAGTAAGCTGGTTAAAGCATTACTAGAGTGACAAATTCTTTAAGCCTTAGTAAGGCCTCAAACATTTTTACATTGCATTTAAAGTCTTAAGAGGAGGTCACGTATCTTTGTCTTTTTCTAATCAAAGAATTGAGTTTTTTACAGAAACTAATAACTTTAGCAAAAAAAGAAGAGAAAGCCGCATCTCGTAATAAAAAAGCAATATTTTCTTTGATAAGAAAGAATTAATTTTATTGCTTCGTTTTCAAGAAAACCTTGAAAAACTTAAATCATAGAGGTTAGGGTGGACAATTTGGTTTTTCAAGGTTTTCTTGAGAACGAAGCAATAAAATTAATTTTTTCTTATCAAAGAAAATATTGCTTTTTCTGATACAAGATGCGGCTTTCTCTTTATTTTTTGATAAAGTTATTAGTTTTTGTAAAAAAAATCATTTCTTTGATTAGAAAAGGACAGAGATACGGGACCTCCTCTTAATAGTTACAAATGTCAGAAGCGGCTAACTCTCTAATTCATTTCAATTCAAAAAACTTGCATAAAAGTATTTCCTATGTGCTTGGATGCTATTAATTAAGAAGCAATAAATTCTTTACAGCTCCTGTGATATCAGAAATATCGTTTTCTTGTCTTTAAAGGTTTGATGGTTAACAATCTCAAGAGCGACAAATTCCCAGATGCATGAAAATCACAAAATTTGCATAAAAATCATTTTATAGCTCTAGGAATTGTAGATTTTAAGAGCGACAAAATCCTTGAAGCTTCTGTTGTATCAGAATTATATTTTTATTGCGTTTACAGTTATGATTTGTTCAAATACCATGAGCGACAAATTCCAAGACGCATGTAAATTAAAGATCTGATATAAAAAAATATTTAGAGTGAGCTGATTAAACAATTACTAGAGCAACAAAATCCTTAAAGCTTCAGTAAGGTCTCAAACATCTTTTAATTGCATTCAAAGTCTTGATAGTTACAAATGTCAGAAGCGACTAACTCTCTAAATTATTTTAATTCAAAAAACTTGCATAAAAGCATTTCCTTTGTGCTTAGATGCTATTGATTAGGGAGCAACAAATTCTTTGCAGCTTCTGTGATATCACACTGAAAAATAAATGGTAGTGTAGCTAAACTACCGGTAGTCGAACAACGCTCTCTTAAATTCGTATACATGGAGTCTCGCTGCAAGAGAACAGTAGCGCCTCTGTGGCAAAAGAGCTTCACTTCACATCGGAGAGAGCACAATCTGACGCGAGTGGGAACTGAGAAGCCCCGCAAAAAGAACGATTAGATTCTTCTGTGGGGCATCACATTCACCACCAGAGAAAAGATTTGCATGCTTACTGTTTGGTAAAGCAGAAGTACTTCGTGGGACTGGTAGTCCACCACTTTCTTTTCAGTGCAGGAATATCTTTTTCTTGTTTTCAAAGGTCTGATGGTTAACAATCTCAAGAGCGACAAATTTCCAGATGCTCGAAAATCACAAAATTTGCATAAAAATCATTTTATAGCTCTAGGAATTGTAAATTTCAAGAGCGACAACATCCTCGAAGCTTCTGTAGTATCAGAATCATCTTTATATTGCGTTTAAAGTCTTAATTTGTTTAAATATCAAGAGCGACAAATTTCTAGATGCATTTTAATCACAAAAATTTGCATAAAAATTATTTTAGCGTGCTAGGAACCATAAATTTTTAGAGCGACAAAATCCTTGTAGCTTCTGTCGAATTAGAATCATATTTTTATTGCACTGAAAGTCTAAATTTATTTAAATATCATCAGCGACAAATTTCCAGACGTATCTAATTCCAAAAACTTAAAAAAAAGAATATATTTAGAGTGTCCGGTTTAAAGAATTACTAGAGCAACAAAATCCTTGAAGCCTCAGTAAGATCAAAAACATCTTCTCATTGCGCTTAAAGTCTCAATTGTTTTAATTATCAAGAGCGACTTATTCCCAAATGCATTTCAATTAAAATCAATTTTACATGAAAAATTTCCTTTGTGCTTGGATGTAAAGATATTTAAGGTGACAAATTTTCTATAGTTACTTTAGTATCAGAAACATCGCATGACTTATTAGATGCATTAAAAAAAAATTTTTATTTTCGCTCAAGCCCAATGGCCATATCCGGGTCTGGGTCAGGTTTTGGGACTTACTAACTATCCTATCTTAGAGTGATAAAAAAGCGACAAATTATGCAACCAGAATGGAGTTGCTAGCCCTAGCCGTTTCTGAGTTACTATAGTGGATGCCGTAGCTCAATATTAAGCTACGGCAGCCATTGTTTCTCGGAAACGACTGGAGCGACAAAATCCGAGATAGAGTAACAAATTAGCGACAAATTAGTGACAAAATATGGTACTATTCCGAGTTTTGCCTTATGAAGTGGATTCCGTAGCTTAATATACATATCAAATTCTTATCTTATAAAAACTAACTAAAACCAATAGTAATGTCAAGAAGTTTTAATGTCAATATTATTTATAATTCATTCAAACGAAATAAATATTTACTAAAAAATAAAGCTATATTTATTATGCTAAAAAACTAATAAAACTATAGATTAACAATAAAAATATTTCTTAATATTAATTTATTAGTAAAATTTGCCTGACACAATAATTAGAATAATTTTACAAATAGATTAAAAAATTTCTTTAGAATATTGGGTTTTCAAAATGAAGATTTGAATTTTTTTTACATTTGGATTGCGTACAAAAATGAAAATGTATTTTTAATTTCATATATACATAAATAATATATATGTTATTAAAGAAAACTATTTCAATCGAAACCGTTTTTTTTCATAAAGCGTGACTTTTATCTTTTCCCCTTATCTGCTATTTGTGTGAAGGAATGGAAGAACCGCACTTGACTCTTTTTTCGAAATTTGAATGTTCGTGTTGTTTTACTACGAAGCTCATAGTGCTGAGCTGAGGGATTCAAAGTATACACATATGATATTAGTACCAACCATATATTCTACGAAATTTATAGCCCATTTCGAGCGTCAGAGGGTTTTACTTGTACCGTATTCTACAGCTCATGCACTACGAGCTGCGTGCTGAATAACTATGAACGTTCGCAAAGTAAAGCATTAATATGTTCGTGTCAAAACACTTTTTTGTTTTCATCATAGTGTTTTCGTACGAAAAGTTTTTCAGTATGTAATTAGTGTTTCTACGATATTATTGTACGTACTAAAAATAGTTGTTCTTGTACTTTATGTTATAGAACTTGAAAAAGGACACATTTTAAGTTTCCGAAACGTCGTCATGACGAAATAAAGACGAAAAAATTCCACCGGCTCTTAAGCCAAGTTGTTGATTCAATTTACTTCTAAAATAATTTTTCATCTATAACACATCAACGTCATCGTCATTGTTTTTTTTTTTTTGTATGGTTATTCAAATATCGTAATTTCATATTTATTTGTTAAGCTAAATAATAAAAAAAAAATTTTGCAAATTTGAAGAATTTATTGATTGAACCTAGAGAGTTGCGATAATTTCATAATCTCATAAATAATTATTTAAAAATTCTTAGTTTATGGAATTTTAAACTAGGATTAACCCCTAATTAAACTTCTAAAATCTCTGTAAAGCGTTTGGGATGCTTTAGAATGAAATAAATAAAATAATTTTTTGGATGATATCCTATTATTATTATTATCTGAATATTATTTTTTTTTAACTTTTTTTTCCCCAATTGATTACAATCATTTATTCATTTACCCATAAAAATCTATGCTATTTTTAATTACTTTTGATATTTTATTTCTCGAAAAATTCTACGCTTAAAAATATTTTAAAAAATTATGTAGATTTTTGATAGTCTTGAGTTTAAAACATAAAAAATTCAGACAGTTCATTTAACTCTTACGGAACGATTGAATATTCTTAAGTACCAGGTTGCTTCAATGTCTTCTGAAAATTAGAAAAAAATTAGAGAAAGAGACTTTTTGTATGCATATTTAATTTTTATTAATTTCTTGTAATATTTATGGATGAACTTTATAACCTTTTATTATTTTAAATAAGTTGAAACTTAAAAAATTCCCCTAAAAATATCAATGGTAAAAATCATTTCAAATCTTTGTTTCAGATTGCACTTAATGCTGTACGAGGTACCCAACTTGGCCGTTGGCTTAATGAACTTGGTAACTCAAACATTCAAGAAGATCATCTTGTTTTTGATCTTGTTAAAGAATTTTTGCAAAATGCTGGTCAGAGTCAAATGATTGTACAATGTGAACAATCAGAAAATGAACTGACACAATTAGCGTTGCAACAGACAATTCTTATGCGTAGCTGTTTAGATTTACTGAGTCAATACTCAGCAATCTGCAATCTTTATCCATTGAGTAGTATGGCTCAACATCGTTCGGTTGTCTATCATACCTTGGCAAATAAATTATTAGTAACTGGAACCGTTGAAGTTTGTCATGAAGTGCTTAGTCAACTTGAAATACTTTTTGCACCGGTCATTACAAGTAATCCTAAGGCTCAACATTCTGCAGCTTTCTCATATCAGGTATGACATTTCTATAAATATTATTTCTTGATATTATCAAAGACTAATTAAAAAAAAAAATATTTGATATTGTACCTAGTAAATCATTGAATAAACAATTCACTTCCAAATTCATACACTTAGATCATAATTATAATTTTTGTTTAGAAAGATAGAACTGCAGCAAATTTACATTTTGTCCTTAAATGATTCTCACGCATATTACGTATGATTTATGATGAATGATGAATAATATAATTATAATGATAGCGAAAATACAATTGATAGGCCGTCGCACATTGGGATGAAATGTCCGAAAAGAATGATTGGAAAAAAATTCTAATTTTATTCATTACATCTTTTTTTTCTTGTTATTAGATATTTTAAATATCTCAGAACTGCATGGTATAGTTTAAACTGATAAATGATATAACAAAAAAAGACTAGTTAAGAAGGGGCCGAGCTATCTGTCTTTGTCTAATAGCGTTTTTCATCATTTATGTAAACACTATCCGGTATAACAAGAAAAAAATAGCAGCCCCCGCTAGATATTAGTATAATAAGTAAATTTTGTAATAACAAACAAATTTTTTTACTGCGTAGTTTTTGAATAATTAGAGACCTACCAAAAAAAGATAGGTTATATTCTAGATGGCTAGTAGGTCTCTAATTAGTCAAAAACTATGCGGTAAAAAATTTGATTGCTATTACAAAATTTACTGATTATACTAATATCTAGCGGGGGCTGCTATTTTTTTCTTGTTATAAAGGATAGTTTTTATATAAATAATGAAAAACGCTATTAGACAGAGACAGATAGTTCGGCCCCTTCTTAATGTGGAAATACTAAAATATTTTACGTATAATTAAAAAATTTTCGCAAATATTTGGTCAATTGAAATTATTTTTATGTATATATATGTAATTTTCTCGGAATAATTTTATTGTTTTCTACATATATTTAAAACAAATTAAGTTATGAAAAATAAAATAATTTCATTTTGATTTAGATGTATGCGTTTGAAGAAATTTAATTTTTTCTTTATTTGATTAAAAACCATGAACTTGAAAGTTTCAGAACTAAAAGTTTTCGATAGTTATCTACTGGATCTTATTTATTTTTAAAGCACACAATACACTTTCAAAAGATAATATTGAATTTGTTGGATGGTTTTTTCGGATTTCGATCGTGTAAGTTATGGTTTAGGATACCGACGTTTCGTGAACATTACAGTTTACTTCATCAGGGAAAGCCTGAATTTGATAGTTCCGACTTTCCAATCAATATATATAGGGGTAGAATTTTCCGGCAGGGTTTTCGGCAGGGTTTTTTAGTTGAATGATTATGGGTGATGTGTCTTTGGAAACAGAGGTTGCCACATTGAGTTCAGGAAATAGCCATCATCTCTGTTTGGATTATTTAGATGTTTTTGTATTTTTAATAGCTTTTTGGTATTTTCTTAGAAAGTAAGAGTTGGTGTTGTCTAAGTCTATGTAGTGGCTGGTTTCGATGTCATGTTCTGCTGATGCTAATTATGTGAAATGTTTCAACTTTACCTTGCTGCTGTGTTCTTTGAATTTTTGGAGGATTCTTCTTCCAGTTTCTCTTATGTAGACTGTTCTACAGGAGCAAGGTATTTTGTGAAAAGTGAGAGTGTGCAATGGAGGTTTGTCTTTGGGGTTATAAAGTATTCGTCCTATTTTTATCAGAGGCTAATATATGGTACGAATGCTGTGTTTGTTTATTATTCGTCCGATCTGTTCTGTAATGCCTTGTATATATGCTAGCGTGGTTGTGATAAGTTTTTTCTGTTTGTTGTATGTTGGTATTGGTAATTTTAGAGCGTTGTTTTTTAATTATTTATTTAATCTGTCTGAGTGTATAACCGTTTTGTATTGAGGCTTTTCCTACTTTGTTAAGTTCCTGTTCAATGTGAACTTGATCGGGAATATGAAGTGCTCTATAGAGAGTTAATGACTGAAAGTTTTTGGGAAAAGGTGATGGTTAGAGGGCGCGTGTAAATATCTGTTAGTGTGTGTAGGTTTTCTGTAAAAATTGTGTCCTAAAGTGTTGTCGGGTTTCTCGGAGACTAGAAGATTAAGGAAAGGGAGTTTGCTATTTCGTTCTATTTCCATAGTGAATTCAATATTGGTATGTTGTTGATTTAAGCGTTCTAGGAATTTGTAGAACTCATCTTGACCGTGAGGCCAGATAACATAGGTATCTTCAACGTATCTTAGCCATTGTAAGGGGTTCTTAAGAGTTGTGTTTAGGGCTTGAGTTTCAAAATGTTTTATAAACAAATTGGCAATGATTAGTGATATTGGAGAGCCCATAGCTGTTGTCTGTTCGTAAAATTGTTAGTTGAATCTTCTTCTTATACATTCTAATTGGCTGTGACTAACACTTTGGCTTTTTTGTCTTTAGGCCATCACCAGGTAAATCATTTATAGTTTTTATTTCCAGTTTTGTCCAGTGGGACTTATTAACAATACAATTTTTGCCCAATAGGACTTTATAAACAAGTTTCTCGTGGTCTCCGGGTTCTACTCCCCGCAGAAAAATTCGAAAAAAAATTTCCGAAATTTTTCCAGGGCATCGAACCCCGGTCCACTAGAGCGCGAGCCAAGAGCCTTAGCTCCTGCGCTACCGCCGCTCCCTTGTTAGTTAAATGAGAAATATGTGTTGGTAAGGCAGTGTTCTATTAGAGGTAAGAGGTGTGGAGGTCGATTAGGGATATTTTTATGATGTTTATAGTCTCTGCAATCGGTACTTTTATGAAAAGTGATACTACATCAAACTTGGCTAGGATGTCACCTAGTTTCAGTTGTATATTTTAGAGTTTATTGATTGTTAAAGTTTTTAATGCAAGGGGATGAACGTCCTGTAAAAGGTTTTCCTGTAAGGTATCGTGCAAGATTGTACGTAGGTGAGTTGATGGCACTCACTATATGTCTTAAAACGATATTAAATTTGTGAATTTTTGTAAGGCCATAGAGTCTAGGTGTTAAGGGATTTTTTGGAGTTTATTTCTTTTTCAATTTCTCTGGTAAGTTGGATTCCTTAAGTAGAGATTTAGTTGTACTCGTAATGGTGGTGGTAGGATCTCTTCTTAATTTTTTGTAAGAACCGTCATTTAGTAGTTCTTGGGTTTTGTTGAGGTAATCTTTTTTGTTCATAATAACAGCTGTGTTGCCTTTGTTTGTTGGAAGTATAATAATGTTCGGCTTATTGTTGATTTCTGATAGGGCCTGTGTTTCTCTTTTGATGAGATTGGATTCAGGTTGTTTTTGGTTAAAATATTGGCTGTTTTCTGGAGTATGTCGTTAACTTGGTCTTGGGGTGAAGTGAGAATTGCTGCTTCAAGGTGTTTCATGATAGTACAGAAAAGGTTTTTTTGACGAAGGCATAATCCGAGACTTTTTTAACAGTATGTAAAAGAGAGGTAGATTTCTGTGGTTGTCATTTGTTGTATTTTTTTATATGAGTATTGGTTGATTGTTCGTAAATGTGTTGTGCTTGGTGATATGTTTGTTTGCCTGATGTAAACCTTAGTTCTGTGTCAATGGTGTTAGCAAGGGGTAGATGAACTTAAAGCATTTTATATGAGAGGTCGTTTATTTGCTTTTTAGTTAAGTGTATGCGTTCTTTTATGAGAAGGAAACTAATTTTTTGTAAGATAGCAGTTGATTTAGTAGTTTCAAATGGGTTTTTTAATTGTGAAAAATTGGGAATGATGCTGTTGTCCCTGCATCGTTTTAGGGAAGCTGGTGTTGTTATTTGCTTTCTAATGACCTGAGTTTGCTGAGGGTATTGGTTTTAGCAATGATGCTCTCTCCATAGAGTTGACGAAGTTTTGATTTAAAGCTTTTACGGTGACTGTTAGATATTGTTAGAGTATTTTTTCGGATTTCGACCGTGTAAGTTGTGGTTTAGGATACCGACATTTTGAGAACATTACAGTCCATTTCATAAGTATAAGTCTGAATCTGATAGATCAGACTATACAATCACTATCTATAGAGGTAGAATTTTCTGGCAGGGTTTTCAGCAGGTTTTTAAGGTGGAGTTTTTTAGTTAAATGGTTATGGGTGATTTGATTTTGGAAACATAGGTTGCCATGGGCAGGGTTCAGGAAATAGCCATTATCTCTGTTTAAGTTATTTAAATGTTTTTGTATTTCTATAGCTTCTCGGTATTTTCTTAGAAAGTAAGAGTTGGTTTTGGCGAGGATAGTTGTGTTGTCGAAGTCTATGTGGTGGCCGGTTTCGATGTGATATTCTGCTAATGCTGATTATGCGAAATGTTTTAATATTATTTTGCTGCTGTGTTCTTTGAGCCTTCGGTGGATTGTTCTTCTAGACTTTTTTCCACGGCAGCATGGTATTTTGCAAACACCGGGAGTGTTTTTTTGTCTTTGGGGTTGTGAAGTATTTGTCTTATTTTTGTTAGAGGTTCATGTATGGTACGGATGCTGTGTTTGTTTGGTATTCGTTTAGTTTTTATGTATTATCACTTTCCACAAAAGTACCAATTCTAATAATACACTGTTTTATCAACACATATTTCTCATTTAACTAACAGTTTTACGAACAGACAACAAGAACAGCTATGGGTTCTTCAATATCACTAACCATTGCCAATTTGTTTATGAAACATTTTCAAATAAAGCAACTCCTAAAAAACCTTTACATTGGCTAAGGTACGTCGATGATACCTTTGTTATCTAGCCACACGGTCTAGATGAACTCGACAAATTACTAGAACGCTGAAATCAACAAAATCTCAATAAAGTCACTATGAAAATAGAACGAAATAGCAAACTTCCTTTCCTTGATGTTCTATTTTACAAGAAATCTGACAAAACTTTAGGACACAATTTTTACAGAGAACTTACACATATTAACAGATATTTATACGCGCCCTCTAACTATCACCTTTTCCAAAAACTTTCAGTCATTGTTATAAGATCTGGTGATGATTGGAATCCAATGTATATGAAAATGGATAAAGTACTGTATAACATTGCGGAAAAAGTGAAAAATTTTGCTGATATTTACCTTGTTTGTATAACCGAAGTACCTGATTTCAATAAAATGTATAAATTTTGCGATCCTTATACAGTTATGTTCTTCTCTTAGAAATAAACATATCATGATTGATTTGGATACTGGTAATAATAATAAAATCAACTGTATGTTAGAAGACAAGCAAGAGATGATAGATATTATTGGAACAGTGTATTGAGGGGCAAGAAAAGGCAGAGGTTTGGTAGTTTTGCCAAAACATTATTCAACAAAATATCGATATTAATTCGATAAAATTGTGTTATACTAAAAGTCGTTAAAATCATTGCTTAATGTAATAATACAAAAGTACTTCAAAATTATAATAATTTTTTATTAAAAATGAAAAGAAATATATAACAATATATATCAATGGAACAGTGTTTATAATCTGTGAAGAATAGAGAATAGTATATTATTAACCAAGGGAGAGAAGTTGACCATTAAATGCTCGCGTATGGATTGCCCTCCGAGCACAGCGAGGGGGGCAAATACGCGAGCAATGGATGGTCAACTTCTCTCCCGAGGTGAATATACGATTTTTTCTTATTCCCGGCGAAAAGTTTGCGCAACAATGTGTTAATTCATAAAAAAATCATGGAAAATTCATTAAAATTGTTGCGGCTATAGTTCGTCAGCGCACAGAGTAGTGGACTTGCGCACTAGCGATTATTCGAGTGTGAGGAAGAAGGGGCGTGCGAGTGCGAGAGAGAAAGAGAGCAAGCGAGCCTACTGTATCAATAAATCCAAGTATTTTAAACTGTTAGGTAATAATTCATATAGTAATTGAGAAGTATTAAAGCAATTTAATACTTTATTATTTCTAAAAGTTATTTAGAAATCTACATTACAGTTAGTATGTGCATATAGACACACATATAGACAATTTTTTTTTCTTTCCGGTGTATCTTAACCTTAATTCTACTTGAATATTTTGTAGTCTAAATCACAAAAAGTAAACACTATTTCACTAACACTGATTATATATGAATTATAACATTATTTAAGTGTTTTAGTAATGTTATAATTCATATATAATTTAATACACTGTGTAAAAGGAGTGTCATCGTGTATGTAGCAGTAACATTATGTATAGATAAGTATATGATTGATTGATTGATTGAGAAATTTATTTCAGGTCGTGGGATATAACCCCGTATGACCCATTTAAACTACAGAGGGATTACAAATAATAAAAATTGAAAAATACATGATAACGTAGTGATAATAAACAATATAAGATAATTATATCAGTAAGTAGATAATCAGCATTAGATAAATTACAATAGATAAAGTAATAAAATATACAAGTGAATATAACACAAAATTTATGACTAATAATAATAATTCAGTTTTGTAGCTTTTAATCAGTTGTATAAATAGTTTAGTTCTTGATTTATCCACACCTCAAGTCAACACTGATAAGTATATACTGCAAGTAAAATTAGTAAATTCATATTTGAAAGTACTCATCGAGTAATCATTGCATTAAGCCACTCGGTGCGCTCTTCGCCAAGGAGTTTAACATACAGGTGATGCTTAATGACCTGTGTCCGCCCTGCTTCAAAGCCAACAAATAAATCGACATTATCATTGATAAATGTAGATGAGGAATACACAAATGAATTCAACATCGCTGCAGTACGAACAACTGGACAAATCAAAAGTCTTTGAGGTAGTCTTGAAGATGATCTGACAATTGAGTCAATGTTGGCACGACGAAATTTGGAAGCCAAGTAAGACGGATTTTAGTAGGTAACTACAGAGTGAGCTAAAGTTGCCTTGAAATATAACCGTCTGTTTTGAACAGACAGCCACCCCAGTTCAAGACGAAAGGGAGTAACCCTCTCACATCTCCCTATATTGCCAAAGACAAACCTTACAGCTGCATTCAAAGCTCTGTGGAGTTTAATGTTTAGGGTTTAAGGAATATCGTCATAGATAATGCAACAGTAATCAATAATAGGAAAAATAAGAGCCTCAACCAATTCCTTTCTAAGACACTTGGACAATGCGTGTTTGTGAAATTTAAGTGACTGAAGAGTACCATAGATCCGACCTATGACTGAATTAACATGCTTGTTCCAATTAAGGGTGCTACTAATCCAAACACCAAGATTTTTCACAACACTGGAATAAGGAATTGAAATATTATTTACAATTATAGAAGGACAAGTCGAAGAATCAATCCTAGCTATATACTGCTCACTACCCAAGAAAACTGCTTGCATTTTAGATTGATTTAGTGTTAGATGGTTGTCTTTAGCCCATTTCACCACAGAAGCTACCTCATGATTAAGAAAGGAAATTTCCTCATTTAGCATAGATGGAAGAAATGAATGGTAAACTTGAAGGTCATCAGCGAACAGAATGTGCTGGGCCTTATTTAGGACCAGAGGTAGGTCATTGATATAAACAGAAAAAAGCAGAGGTCCCAACACACTACCCTGAGGAACACCAGCCAAGCAAGACATCCAATCACCAACAACACCTCCAGCATCAGGTACAGCATAACTTCTATCTCGTAGATAGGATGCAAACCAACAGATAACCATATCAGAGCAGTTCATAGAACGAAGCTTACGAAGGAGCCGTGCATGAGGCATCGTATCGAACGCCTTTGAAAAATCGGACAAAAGTAATAAAGTGATCATTCTTTTGTTGATGGCCAAACGAGTATCTTCTAGGAGTTTCAAAAGAGCTTTCTGAGTACTGTTCGATTTACGAAAGCCAGTTTGCAAGTTATCAAGCAAAGAGTGTGACTCAATGTGAGTATAAAGTTGGGTATGAACAACTCTTTCTAAGACCTTGGATATCTCACATAGTTTAGCTATAGGTCGAGTCTGAGACAGAGAGTCAAGCTTAGATAACTTAGCTAATGGTAAGAAGTTTATCAAGTTGGTCAAATGAGGAACAAGTGAATCCTGAGAAAACTTTAACATGTCAGCTGATAAGCCATCAGGTCCAACTGATTTGGACGAGGCAAGGTTAATAATCGATTTGACCGACGATTGATCAACTTGAGTAAACTCAAAATTTGGCAAATCATATCGAAGAGGGATAGCAAGTACCTTATTTATCTCATTGTTATTAAGAGGAGAAGAAAGCGATGAGATAGCTGTGTAATGTGTCAAAAGAGCCTTCGATGAAAAGTACTGGAGTGGTAATGGTAAAACTTTATTTGAAAGTCCAATTTTATGAAGAATCAGAATGGGATAAGATGTTAACTCTTAGGAAATCACGTGTGTAAAAACCAACACCTCCACCGACTTTGCCCACTCTGTCTAACCTATAAAAATTGTAGTGATCAACAGAAATAATTGAACTATCGTCAAGTTCAGTCAGGAACGTTTCGGTGACTGCAAAAATGTCGATCATATTATCGATTATATAGGACTCAACAATAGAAAAGTGGGTTTTTAACCGATTGACATTTGCATGAGCAATACTTATACCCTGGAAAAACTCAGTCCCGTTGATCTTTAGAGTTTCAATGGAAGAAATGGAGTTTAAAGTAAGATTGAGATTTGAGTTTAAAAAAGACGAATCATCTGAGATAGATCTGTTTAACACATTAGAGTGTGAGCTTTTGCTCATTGCAAGGGAGCCAAGAAGTCCCTATTTCTTGGCTACAGGCTTTAAGGAAGCCAATTGAGCTTCATTGGATATGGGTACCAAGACAGAGTCTTTGGTGGGACGCATACAAACAACAAGATTACGAACAACAGGACGGAGGTAGTTCAGATCTTTGTAAACGGTCAAAGCTTTTTTAAGAAGTAAATAAACTGGCTTTGGCCAAATTGGCCGGACGAAAACTTTGCTACTACCTTCGACACTGAACAATCTCGAAACAGAGAAATTTTGTAGTTTAGGCGATGCCTCAATGATACAATCTCGAACTGCATCAGAACTGAATTTGCCCACAAATGAGCGAAAATTTCTAAGTTGTGAACCACCAAGCTGCTCAATCCCGATAGGCAAAGGAGGAAGCCACTCTCGAGTACTCAGAAGAAAAGTCTCCTTATTTCTAAGCCCAAGAGCCCCCAAGACTATTTTGACGATTTCTTCGTTGCTGAGGGTAACAGAAAGAGGGATCCCTGTGAAGAACACTTCGTAGGAATCATGCAAAAGAGAGGGAGCAGCTGTAGAGCACGAAGAAATATGCTCATCTAGACGATCAGAAAGAGCCTGGTAACGCCTCTCAAGATCCGTAAAAGCTTGTCTGACCTCACTCACCTCAGACCTAAGAGCACCAACATCCGACAACAGCTGATTTCCAACAGAGATTTGGTGATCAAGTTTATTGTTCATGTCCCTGGCAAACGGCTCAAACCACTCTGGAACAGTCAATGTATCGGCGGAAGAAGAATTACTAGTAGGCATATCGTTAAAACAAGAAGGCTCAGCTAAAGCTAATCGTAATGTGAAAGAAGTAGCACCTTGCGTCAAGTTGCCGCCCACAGCAATAAAGCTATCAACGGATGAAGGGGAGGAGCCAGTATCAGAGCAATAGCGTCGCCGAGGAGAAGGCTCAAGTGGGTGAAGCGGTGAAACCACATCCCTCTTGAGAGACCGTTGATTGGATGAATTAGTATCGAATGGCTGCGGAGGCGGAGAGACTATATCATCTGTATCAACCGAACGCACACCCACGTCAGTATGTTTGCTCTTTCTTAATCTCTCGCTTTTACAACAAACAATTAAGTTACCAGAGATAAACCACGTACTATCACAGCACCTAGCGTGATAGATAAACGTACAATGGGTACAAAGTAAGGAAGTATCTAAACGTGCAATAGGCAAATCATAAGCGGAGCAAAGCACCATAATCTAAGAGCACACCGTTCGACATCATACAATGGAAACTCACCTTGCAGCAACAGTACACTCAGCGACAAAAATTGTGGCCAAATCTTGCTGTATCGTCTCGCAGCATGCCACTGTAAAAAGAGGCACAGTTGACGACCACTTCACCGCCTCAAAGATTTTACACCTCAAGCAAACTGGAAAAGTGGCAGCACAGTCGCAGACTCGTCACCGACAGCAATGTCAACCTCAAAAAAAATGCAATTGAGAAGGGTTAAAATGCATAGAAAATACAGAATATGCGTGACTATATGTAGGAAAAATACGTACCGCCGTGAGCACGCATCAAAATATTAATGCGCACTGCACGGAAACGTTAACGCACTCAGCAACTCAAGCAGCAACAATTTAATACAAATGCCACAGGAGCAAACGTGTATAGTACTATTCTCGGTTGATGAGATCGATGTGTATGTTTCCACTGACGTTGATACGTACCACTTAGGGGTACTTCAGACCCCTGTATTGGAAACCCAAGCAGTTTTACAGTATTTAGGTAATAATATTGATCGTTCCTCAGTCCCTCCTTAACCCAGTAGACTATCAACAAAACAGCTAAACCTTCAACTTCCAGCTCTTTATATTCGCACGGACCAAGCACACATCATTACATACACGATACAGGTATTCACTTTATCGACGCTGGGTAACTCGCTGAATTTCGATACGTGCTTTCAAAAGTATCCACCAAGAGACTAGAAGGTAGCCAACATAACCTCAAAACTTGGTTGTACTTAACCTCAAAAATGCCGGTAGCGATACAAAAATTTAGTTATTCTACCTTTGCAGAGCTGAGAAAATTGATGAATATTATATCACCTGGAGCTCTGCAGTTTGCGCTTGCAGTAAATCTGAAACAAAACGCCCGTGGGCAAAAAATGCAGAATACAAAGACAGATTTACGATGAGCATAAGAAGAACGATGTGTGTCTACTTACTGAGAGAAAGAGAGTATATGAGTGCGAGAGGGAGAGAGTGAGCCAGCTCTCTCTGAATCGGCGCACAAGTTTAGTGCGCAACTCAGTATAAGCATTTAATAGACTACTTCTCTGCGAGATATGCGGGGAATTTCGCACACTTTTCGCCAGGGGATGAGAAAAAGTTTATTATTAACATTCACTATTATTAATTATAATTCTAAACACATAGTTTCAATTAAGGAATGTAGTGGAATTTGGTCAAATTAATTTTAAATTTAATACAAAAAGTGTGATTGTTGGGTCTAATAAAAAAGATAATAAATCACATTCATATACTTCAGTAAATTATTCTAATTTTGGAGTTTAAAGTAGAAAATGTAAATAAAATATCAAATAAAAAAGATTTACAAAATACTTCAAGATGTAAAACTTTTACAAAAAATTTAGGTAAAAGGAAGATTTAGTTCATATTTTATGTTATTAAAAATTGAAGTTTGAGTAAAAGAATTGAAAATCATTAAGATTCTTAAAAAACTTTTGAAATTTTCAAATTTACAAAATAAAATTCTTATTGGATAACCTAAGTTAATTAAAAAGGATGTCAAAAAATATTTTAAACGGATTAAACGTAAAATTAATTATAACCAAACCAATAAATGATATAAAAATAGGTGATTTATCTTTATTTAAAGGAATAAAACATAAAATACTTTTTATGTTTTGACAGTATTCTTTATTTATTTTTATGTAACCTATATTTTTTAAATTAAGTTTAGTATAATACACTGAAAAATAAGTGGAAAAGAAGCACTACCATAGATATCAAAACTATACTCTTTTTGTTTCATGCGCACGGAGTGCCGCTGAGGGAAAACAGTGGTGCCACTGTGGGAAGAGAGGTGTACTTCGCATGACACCAAGCGAAATCACCACGTGAGTGAGAATACGCATGCACCACAAAGAGAACTGTTAACTTCGACAGTGGGACGTCACGTTCCTTACGAGAGAAAGCATTAGCATACTTACAGTTTCGTTGAGCAGAAGTACTTTAAGAGACTCGTTGACTACCACTTATTTTTCAATGTAGTAGTTAATTAAAGAATCGCAAATGATTTTCTATTGCTATATGACCATTAATTGAAATTTTGAGCAAATTTCAAAAATAAAATTGTAATGTATTATACGTAAATATCGTACAATATTATTTTCCATCATTATCAGAAAAGTTATAATTACTTGCGTACAGTTAATTTAAAAAAAAGAAAATAGAGATATTACATTTTTTATGTATCATTTTTATTAGTTACAATAATTCTTTGAAAGCTTAGAAGTTTCAATAGTATAATTCTTTGAAAGCTTAGAATTAAAGTTACGTATAGAGTTTTACAAAAATTATTAAATATTTTAAGTTGTATTTTTTTACACTCATTCTTTTAAATAAGAACTATTTTTATTTTCTACAATATCATGTTGGTAGCTGTCTTTTTTATAACGAAATTCTTTTAATGTCATTGAAAAAATGTAGTTCTAGATTATTTATGCAATTAATTCTTCTATATCTGCTTTTAAAAACATTTCCAAGCTATCATAAGGGGTCGTACCCAAATGCCGTTGACAGTTTTTTGGGGGGGAGGGGTCGATCAAAATCTACGAAAAGTAACGCTATGGGAGAGGGGGTTAGTTATTTACTCCTACGTTGGCTATTTTTTTTTTTTTTATCAAAAAGATCATTGCATAATATTAGCAATTTGGAGCAGATTTTTCATCCGAAAACTGCAAAGTCAAGCAGTTCTGCAGTCTGTCCACTAAAACACAGTATATTACTTTCTTTTACATGTACGCGGGCGCCGCCATACGGTGCAAAGCATAAGCCGTTTCTTTTAGCGAGTGAGCTGTCAAAACAAACGAAAAATTTTCAAGCCGATTGCAGCATTTATATTTGTGCCTGTTGAATTGTGTTCTATTTTTATAACGTATTTTAAAAGGTTCATAGTTTCATGATCTTTTTCGATAAAATTGAAGTGAACAAGTTTATCGACGATTAATATATTTAATATCTTATAAATATTTA
Source organism: Anastatus disparis (assembly GCA_017163975.1). Classification (NCBI taxonomy): domain Eukaryota; kingdom Metazoa; phylum Arthropoda; class Insecta; order Hymenoptera; family Eupelmidae; genus Anastatus; species Anastatus disparis. The sequence continues at coordinate 4,770,492 of JAFFSR010000274.1, read as the reverse complement.
TTATATGCAATGTTTAGAATTCTGTTGTTTTGTGAAAATGCTATTTTAATAAAATAAAAAACATAAAAATATGTTCAATATTTAAAAAGTAATTAATATAATTAAAATTTTTTTTAAAAGTTTAATAAAAAATAAAAAAGTTAGTTTACGTTACAGGGGGGGGGGGGGGGGAGGGTACTTTGATAGTTTACACATGTCACGGAAAGGGGACCGGGGGGTCGAAATATCGAAAAAATTGTCAACGGCATTTGGGTACGACCCCTAACTTATAAAATTAAATTTTGTAAAACTTCTGGAATTTGTTCATTGAAGAATATTTAATATAAAAACAAAAGATAACAATATCATATTTCTTTCAATCTTTCAATTTCTTATATTCTACCAACACCAAAATTTTTTAGGTTTCCAAGAATTTTCCACTAAGTTTTGCCTATAAAATCTGTTCTTCGTCCAATGTATTTATTTGGCATGTTTGACAAAACATTCTTTCATAAGTTCACCTTAGCGTAAGAAGCGCAATAATGAGTGCTATAACAGTAAAACCAAAAACCTCTATTTACATTCTGTTCTTTGTATCGTGCGCTTGCGCTAAGCTCTTATATATTTTTAGATAGAGTCCCTGATTAGATGGTTGTTTACAAATGGTCAATTAGCGATTTCGCTTAAAATTATATATCATACATAATTTTATTTACAATAAATAAAGATATACTCCATACAGAATAGTAACAAATGACGTATATGTGTATGTGAGAATAAGAGTGTCACAAGTCAAATTTTCAAAAAAATTTAGTTAGTGATACATTTTCTCTTTTTAGCATTAAAACAATTTATTTTTCAAAATAAAGTGTCATTTGTGTATTTTTTATTTAATATTATAAGCGCTGTAAGAATGGCACTTAAGAGGCGGTCGGAACCAAATCGATGACTTGCGGTGTATATCAAGTCAGCATTTTTCGCTTTACGATAATATTTTGTATATTTTTATGGCTTAAACTATTTCAAATTATTCTTTATATACATGACTAGAGGAAATGACTATATTTTTACTATATGAATAAGTAAATAAATTATTATAAGCATTTATTACAAATATCAAACTAACTTGACATATACCGCATGCAAAAAACTGTCGTGTCAATTGTTAGGTGGCATTTTTCGCTTTATAACAATATTTTGTATATTTTTGTGGCTTTAACTATTTTAAATTATTCTTTATATACATGACTGGAGGAAATGACTATATTTTTACCATATTAATAAATGAATAAATTATTATAAGCATTTATTACAAGCACCGAACTAAGTCACCGATTTGGTTCCGACCGCCTCTTAACATAAATGTAAAAGGGTTGATTATGAAAATGGCATAAGTTACATTTTGATGGAATTTTAATTTTAAATCACATTTATTGTTTGAAGCTGTTCTAAATAAATTTTAAGTTTTTGTATACATTATTGCATAGCCTTTAATGGAGAACATGAAATAAATATGCCGTTCCGCATCCCTGGACAGGACAAACATGTTTATATTTATAAATAAGATTGCTATCTATATTACAGTTAGTAGTAATCAATTCAGTCACAGTTACTCGTTATATTTGATATAAAGCAGTACGTTCAAAGTATTTCCAAATGACAAGTATTCAAATAAATTATGTCGTTGGATAATAGCTCTGATTATATTCCAAGTAGTGATTCAGAATTTCAAAGTAATAAAGCGAATAATGGTTTGAAAAAACGACAAATTGCTAAAAAAACTAGAAAAAGACAAAGGAACCCCGAAAATTATAGCAAAAAAAAAGTTATGTTACACTTACTTCAATTCGTTATACCGGTATATCATAATTTTTTTAAAAATCTTACTTCTAGTGAAAATAATCATAATACCTTGATTTATAATGAATATGATATAGAATAAAATTTTTGTATTATTACTGTGTTATAGTAAAATTGTGTTATTTTAATATAATTAATCGATTGATATTAATTATTAAGAAGATTTGTGAAATAATATTTGTTTAAATAAAAGAAATATTATTATGAATCGACGATTGAATTCTTTTGTTTTTTGCTTTCTCATAGAGAAAGCATTGTATCGATAAAAGAAATTATTTTCTATTTTTTCATTAATTTGTACATATTTGAACTCAGGGAGTCGGAAAAAGTGGTTTCCAGAAAATGTCTGTATGTATGTGTGTGTGTGTATGTGTGCGTGTGTGTGTCTGTATGATGTCAGTTAGTAAATTGCCTCGAAAATTACTCGATGGATTTGCTTCTAATTTTGTATGAAATTAATTTTTTTGTCTAAGAGGAGCGTCTGTGGCGTAACCGGCTAAGACGTACGCCTTATACGGTCTCTACACATTCGCTCCGAGTAGTCGGGGGTTCGATTCCCGGTGAAAACACCTGAAATTTTTTCCAGATGTTTTTCATCGGAAAAAGAACTACTGAGCGCGATGGGTAAATATTCCTGGCGTAGGTTTTCTCCTGGGGGAGTTTTCCCTACGTCACAGGCTTAGGCCTGGGCAAATGCAGGAATCTACTGTAGAAATCTACTTACCAACTGTTCTAGGAACGCGGCAGTCTGTGATTTCTCGGGGATGGGTAGATTAAAAATAGGTAGGAAAATAGGTAGGAAACATAGGTACAGGAAACATATAGGTATGGTAAAATAAAGGTAGGCAAACATCCTGACACAGAGGTGGTCAAGGATGTCGGTAGCTGGGCCAATAGGGCGAACTAGATAAAAAAAAAAAAAAAATTTTGTCTAACTTGTTGGGAAGCTATTAATAATTGGTTCTTCTAGCGTAGTTTTAATTTTAGAGTCGTTTATAAAAAATAAAAAAATTTTAATTTTTCATTTTTCTGTTTTTTTTTCGTTTACTACTCGATGAATTTGCTTCAAAATTTGCATTTGAAAAGTATTTGCGACTGCCCAAATAATATAAATTCCTAAAAACTGATTTTCTTATCTTAGTTTTAATTTCATAGTCTAGGCGCCCAGAGGGTTTCGTATGAAGTTAGAGGTCCCACCAAGCAAGCAGGTGATTTATACATATTTTGAGCCGCTGAATCCGAATTCGCAACTTGCTTTTCGCGCAAGTGGTCGAGTGATTTGTTATAAACAAATTAATTGTTTAAATGACTATAGTTTATGAACTACAATAGATGCAGTAATTTTCTCTGCAAAAACTTGTTCTTTAATAAAAAAAACAAAAAAAATCGTTTTTGTTGCGTTTTGATTCGATAATTAGAACCAGAGATATGGCTAATACATTGCAAAAAAACATAGAGACGTAGCGCTAGCGCGGAACGCTCTGGTAAAAAACCTTATAATTCGACTACTAATTAATATTTTTTGAAGTTCAACATGTGTTTGAAAAATGTCAGAGTCTCAGCTTTAATGACAAATTGTTATATATTACTTTCAAGTGTTAATAAATATGCTAGAATGATTTAAAGCAAAAAAAATTTTCAATTTTTCAGAATCTTGTTTGTTTATAACGAAATGATATAGGTTAGCGAACAAAATATTTCTATATTTTTGATATAGAATGATAGGAAATTTGATCTAATTTAAGAATCTGTACGGTTTTTCAAATTTAAGTAAGTAGAACCTGAGATATCGCAAATTTAAGCTGTAGCGCCAACTCCTTGCAATACGACATATGTGTGCAATATAGCGATCGCTTTCCTTATTAAAAATTCTTTTATTATAAGGTAAGTCATCTCATCCTTTTCTGATAAAATCACTTTTGACTCGACTCTATTTTATATACTTTGTCATAATATTAATGATGTTGTAGGGAGCCTAACTTTATTTATTTTATTAATAAATATTACAAGAACTTTTACTTTTACTTCTTTCTTTATTTATTAACTGAATCACACTGAGATTTATATTAATTTTCTTCTCTTCTTCTTTTCCTTAGCAACCGATATACATAGTTACCAATTAAACAAATGAATATACAACAAAATAAATCAATAATCAATCGAACATTACAATAAAAACCTACAGTTCGGCCATTCTGACTTTTGAGCCGTCCCGGCCAAATACAAAATTAATCGCATAATACATTAAATTTAACAAACATATCGATTCATTTGATCAGGCGCAAATACACTAGAGTAAGGTCGCTGAGTGTTTTGAAATCCGTCAATATCCCCTATTACATATCGATCATTGTTAAGAACAGCTTTTACTTCATAAGGACCTTTATATTTTGGAATTAATTTTTTATTTACACCTGCCGCTGTATCTATATTACGGATCATAACATATTCGCCTTTTTCATATAAATTAGCTTTCTTGTGTTTTTGATCATATAAATTTTTATTACTTAATTGATTTTTATTATTTTGAATCGATGCTTTTTCACGAATTTCATTTAAATTTCTCTCATGACACATATTTTTATCAATAACTTCTCTTACGTTGTCTTTAATTTTACCATTTTGATCTATTCCAAATAATAATCGACTTGGAGTTTGATTAGTAGATCTACACACAGTGTTATTTAAAGAAAATTCAACTTCATTTATTACATTAGTCCATTTTTTAGGATTTTCACAAAGTTTAGCTATCATAGGTATTATAATTCGATTAAATCGCTCAACTTGACCATTTGCACGAGGAGTACTCACAGCAGTAAGGACATGCTCAATCAAATTAATTTGTATAAATTCTTTAAATGCATAAGAGGTAAAAGCAGATCCTCTGTCTGATATTATACGTCTAGGTCTACTATAACTTTCAAAATAATTAGTCAAATGTTTAATAACCTCATCTGCTGTAGTAGATTTACAAAGATATATCTTAATGAATTTCGTGAAAGCATCTACAATAATAAAAACAAATTTATAACCTTTTCCAGTTTTTTCTAAAGGGCCGCAATGATCAATATGCAATGTAAGAAAAGGTAAATTTCCTTTAGGTATATTGTGTAAATATCCTTCTGATTTCCCACTTGACATTGAAAATTCTATACATCGAAGACAATTAGATATATAATTTCTTATCTTTTCACGCATATATGAAAACCAGTATACTTTTAAAATATAATTTAATACTTTATCAATACCTAAATGTCCTAAATCATCATGACACGAACGAATAACATTATTTTCCATTGATTTCGGTACATAAAATAATAGTTTTTTATTCCTATCTTTACGATACACAAGTCCATCTCGCAATTCAAATAAAGGTATATCTTTTTTTTCTAACTTATCGCGAATTTTACAAATCTCTTCATCTTTATTTTGACAAATAGCTAACGTCTTATCGAAAGAATTACTTTCTACTATAAGAATACCGTGGCATCTACTAAGTGCATCGACGTGTCCCATACGAGTTCCTGAACGATGTATAATTTCATAATTATGATTTTCAAGAAATAATGCCCATCGTGAAATTCTAGGATTTACATTTTGTTTGCTAAGCGTTAAGCGAAAACTATCACAATCAGTAATTACTTTGAACTTTATGCCTCCTAGATATATCAATATATTTTTATTCAATAATTTTTTGTTCTCATTGACTGTTATTCAACGACAAAAAAGTCAGAAAATTTGGCAGTTTCACTCTCAGTCAGAGAGTCTTTAAAGAGCTTGGATATATATACACGTAAATGCTTTTATCATCTTTCTGAAGCAATTATTTTTATTGTGTATACGAATATATCTGTAATTTTTTATAATACTTTTTTGTGGCTATTCGACAATTCTGAGGTTAAATAATTCTTTCCATTGGATTTTAAATATTTACACATCCACTCAAAGGAAAAAAAATTTTTTGCGTGTATGTGTTATTTATATATAGTTAAAATTTTTTTTTCGCAATTTTATCATTTGTTTCAGACGAGCCACAAAATTTGTTATATTAAATTTTAAAAATATATTTTGTGTTGGTTTCAAAATAAAAATTTAAAAATAATACAAAATAAGTTTTAATAATCAATTTTTGTTAAAATAAGAAGATTATAATAGTTAAGACTAAAGATTAATAAATGATAAATTTTTTGTATTCCTTTGTATACAATTTTAATAAAAAGATAAATAAAGAAACATATTCAAAAGATGGATGTTGATTGATGATAGATTGTTACTCGGCATAATTTAACAAAAAATTTTGTGTTAATTTTATATTTATATAAAAATTTTAGAGTCGCAAAAAATTTTATATTTATATTTGACAACTTATATGTACAATTTTAACACGAAAATTATTGAAAATTAAAAATTTTTATACAACGTACTTAATTATTAATTTTCATTAAGAAAATTATGTAAATAGAAAATAATAGAGCAAATAACATTTTCTGATAAATTATTGAAAAAGTATTATTTCATTTTTAAGTAATAAGCCTACGTAACGCGACTAGCCTTGTTATTCATCCATAGTATTCTATACCTATAGTTTGTTTACTTTTAAAAATCGACATAGTTTCATCGAGTATTACTAGTGTAGAGGTGAAACACCACGCACGATTCTCTGTGCATTGTTTTACATTTCATCAAAGCAGTCGCATAAAAACAATATATTTATTTTTAATAATATCATAAAACACCTAGTAATATATTATATTATCATTAACGCATATAATTAATTAATGCATTATAATTATTATAATTATAATTAATGAAGTAACACATAATTATCAGTGAATAATAATTAAGTGCTTTGTGATTATAATTTAAAAAATATGGAATTCACAGAATACGATGGTATGTACAATTTTAAAGAATATTTTACTAATTTAGAAAATTATCTAAAATAAACAATTTAATAATCTAAAAAGATAAAAAAAAGGCATTAATGAATGAAATATATTATTTTTAATCCAGCTCTTAACTGCATTTAAAATTTCAAACTCTAATTTTACTTGAACAATTAACTATACTTTTATTTTATTTAAATAATTCTTAGACGTTTATTCTAATATCTTGTGTTTATCGTTTTAGATTATTTAGTTTAATAAAAATCGTGTTATTTTTTTAAATTTTTTATTTAATAATTTTTATTGAATATTAAATGAATTCAAAAACATTGATATATATTGTATGAAGCATGAAAAATAATATTATTAATATGGCATGGTTAAATAAATATTTAAAAAAAAATAGAGAATGCACTATAAGTGCACGCACAATCGACTTATTTTCCTAGATCTTTTCCTTTACAAACTCATCTCTTTGCCGGCTCTTCTATATACTCTACATATATAAATGTGTGACCTTTCTATCTATATTTTATTTACATTGTAAAAAAGTTTTCTGTAATTCATAAAAATGTTTTCTCGTAAGAAATTGTAGTGTTAAAATTTTACCTTTATAAAATTAACAAACAATTTATTGTAACTTTGAATTTATTGAAATTTTTGTGTACTTATGTCATACATGCAATATTAATTTTCACTTTATATATGGGACATTTTAGTATCAACCCGCACTGACAAAAGTAAAAATTTCTGAAAGTCTGAGAATGTGTTTTATTTGGCACCTAAAATATACCAAACTATTTATAGAAGTCTAAATCAAAGGAGTTTAAAGTTATAGATCATTAAAAATTATAAATTGTGGTGCTTTCAATTAAAAACATTTTTTAATGAAATAGTTCTTTTGAAAACTTTCAACTATTGGTAAAAACTTTATAAAATACTTATTTTTGAAAGGATATGTAGAATATATCATAATTTTTGCAAATTAAAATTTTCTTGTTAATTTTTTAGTGAATATGCTTCAAAATGGCTCCAATTAGAATCCGTAAAAATTGTAACGTATTTTACATATGATTTCCAATAGAAAATATTTTATATGTGGAATAAACATATACATATATGTACATATATACATACATACATACGTACAAACATACATACTTATTCAATCGCTAAAAATATAACATTTCTTTTTTTGGAGGTCGTGTAACAAAATTTTAACTTCAAATTATTCTACCATCTTTGTATCATATTAGAACATAATCTCGTAAATTAATTTATTAATAACATCAAAATTTTTTTTAAGAAAAAAGTACAAATTTTTTCTTGGATATAGCGTCAGTAATACGTTGATATATATTTACATCTTGCAGATATCAATATTAATCAATCCTCGGATAAATCTGATGGAGATCTATCAAGTCCTTCTGAACATAATGGCTATGATGATAAGGATGATTATGAAAATGATGATGAAGATGAAAATGATGGTAAAAATGAAGATGACGATGAAGATGAAGATGAGGATGAAGATGACGATGAAGATGAAGATGAGGATGAAGATGACGATGAAGATGAAGATGAGGATGAAGATGAAGATGACGATGAGGATCAAGATGAGGATGAAGATGAGGATGAGGATGAAGATGAAGATGAGGATGAAGATGAAGATGACGATGAAGATGGAGATGAGGATGAAGATGAGGACATGATCGACAGTGGCGTGGGACCCGAAAATGAAGTGTCTGAGCAAGCTTTACTGCGGGTTATAAATAGTGTTCATGGGATTAACATGAACGAACAAGAGAATTTAAAAAAGTCTAATGGTGGAGATAATGATCCAAAAAATAAATTCATTCAATTACAACGCAAAAAGTGAATATGAAAGAAAAAAAAATGTTCGAAAAAAGAAATTGGATACAGACAACCACATTGATACACAGGCCAAAAAAGCTCGCAATAGTGGTGAAGCAGGTGTTGGGAAGAAAGGAAAACCAATAAAGTCGCGAGAATTACGCGTTGATTGTAACGAATGAATTTGCAAACTGGATTGCCAAAACCGTTTGGGTCTAAAAAAACGCCAGTATGCGTTCCAGAAATTCTTCAGCACAACTAGTCACCGTGATAAATGGGAATGCATAATCAACTGGTCACAAAAAGCTAGTTCGCAGAACACAAAAAATGAAGAAGAATCGTCAAGTGATTCAAATAATTCAACGATTTTTGCAAAAAAAACGTATTTTAAACTTCCCACGGGTGATGGCCAATTTTCAAGGGTTTGCAGAAAGATGTTTTTAGATACTCTATGTAAGGATTAAAAATTCTACATATATCATCTTCATATTAATTGTCTGAAATTTATGAGTTTTTTTTTCATTTTATTTACACAGCATCAGACCTTTATAAATTTTCAATCATTTTATTTTTCAGGTATTTCGGAGAAAGTGTATCGGACTGCTTTATTGAAGAAAAAAAAAAGCTGATGACACAGAATTGATTCAGAATGACATGCGAGGTAAACATTTAAACCGTCCTCATAGATATCCGGAAGAACTTTTAAATTTAATTCGAGTGCACATTAAAAGTTTTGCAAAGGTTGATTCCCACTAATGTCGGGAGACCACTAATAAGAAATATTTTTTGGAATCAGGATTGAATGTCTCCAAAATGTGCCGGATGCTTAACAATATCATCAAGGCCCGTGACTTAAACATAAATATTTCTTTTAATAAGTATCACCAGATTTTCAATAATGAGTTCAACATTAGCTTTCATTTGCCTCTAAAGGACAAGTAAGACTGGAATAATAATAATTAATATTTTGTTATCATAATAATAATATCATCTTTTATATTTTTATACCAAAGAATTAATGTATTATCATTTTACAGATGTGAGAAATGTGAATCTTGAAAAAATTATTCTGACGAAATGAAGGCAAAAAAAGAAGATGAGTACAATCTGCATATTAAAAATAAGAAATTCAATAGACAGCTATTAAAAGAAGCCATTCATATTGCTCAATTAGATAGTTCAATATGTGTTTTTGATTATGATCTCCAGAAAACATTATCGACGCCCAAAGCTGCAATAGGGCCTTTATATTACCTTTCAAAATTAAACATTTACAATTTTACCATATATCATTTTAACAGTAAAAAAGGATATTGTCATCTTTGGAATGAAACTGTTGGGCAGAAAGGATCGAATGAAATAGCGTCAACTTTAAAACTACTACACTAACCAAATTTTTCAACTTTAAAAAACTCCACACCATGAAGGTGAAAGAAATCGTGTACGACTAGAATCACAAGAAACTCATAAGAGTAAAATATGAAGATTTGGGAACTACTTTAGTACCAGCTGCTATTTTTAATTTTGGTATCGATTATAAAGAATTATTGAGAAAATGGGAATTAGAGTCTGCATACGATAGTAAGCTTTCTTTGAGCGAGAAAAAAAAAAGCAAGACCTTTCGACAATGATCAGAAAAGATTTTATTCCCAGTGATTACAAAAATTATTATGAATCTGAAATATTAGACTCGTGAGCAATAGTAATTATAAACATTATCATACTAAGCATAAATACTTTTTGGTTTGAATGAGTGTAAATTAACACATTTTGAGTGTTTGTCGAGAAAGATTTGGGTCTTTTTTATGTCTTCGTCTATTGTTCTTGCTATCACTGTACTATATAAAAAAAACTATTTAGATTTTTTTCCTTTTCTATAAAACATTAAAAATATATTCATTAATAAAAATGTACCTGGAAAATTCCAATATTATTTGCATTAACCAATACATAAAAAAAATTAAATTTCTGCTGAATCGTAGATACAAAATGTATTTGATATTTTTTGACGGTTTTGTATGAGCAAAAATAAACTTCAACTTTATTTTTTTTTGGTACAATATTTCGTTTAGACCTATTCCCATTATCATTTCTTTGTTTTTTTTTCGCCAACTACTTTTAAACATATCTTTTAAACACATCCTTTTCTCCGTAAATTCTTGTGATGCGCTTTTTTTCCCCGTAAATTATTGTAATGTGGCTTTTTTCCCGTAAATTATTGTAATGCGCCTTTTTTTCCCATCGATTCGTGTTATGCGCCCTTTTTCCCCATCGATTCGTGTTATGCGCCCTTTTTCCTCATCAATTCATGAAAAGCGCCCTTTTTCCCCATCAATTCATAAAATGCGCCCTTTTTCCCCATCAATTCATAAAATGCGCCCTTTTTTGCCATCAATTCATATAATGCGCCTTTTTTTTGCCATCAATTTTCAAATGCATGCCTTGTTTTGTCGTTAATTCTGGCGATCCGTTTTTTTTCGCAAAAAATTCCTACCACGCCTTTGTTCGGTATTATTTTGCCAGCGCGCCTTTGTTCGTATATACTGACGTATAGATCTTCAATTGTCATAAATGTTTTCATACAGGATGACCCATTTTAATCTATGGACCACGATTCCTAATGCAATTATAAATATGATTATTTATAATTGCTTTAGATTTGTCTAAAATTTATAAACTTTAAAATGTTATAACTCTTTAATAATTCATTATATTTAAATGAAACAAAGTTCAAAATGATTGTTTTAATATTATATAATAAGTTACTAAGCTAAAAATTGAATAATTTCTTTCCACCGAAAAATATAGACGATCTTCTAAAAGAAACTAATTTTTGACACAGACTGTATAGCCCATACAACCTTAAAAATTGACGGAGATAGAGCTAAGAGACTCAAAAAACGAAAAATTGCGTTTTTGAGGTTAGGTTTAGGTTTAGAGGGTTGAAAATTTCTATAGAGGTATATTTTTTTTTATAGAATATGATGGCTGTGTCAGTTTTTCTCTCTGCTTCTGGGGCCAATTCACATATCTTTGCCGGCTAGATCCTTTCAGCATATATCAATAGTTAAGCAGAAGGGAGTCATTTCTGTTAAAACAGCGAAACGTAAAATGGAAAATGTTTTGCGAGAAACAGAGGAGAGTCAACAGAGGGCCGAGGAGTTTGCCAGAGTCAAATTTGGTGTTTATCGTGACATTGAAAGTCTCTTAGAAGAAATAAATAATCTCAAGAATCTGAAAAATCATTTATATTTTTAAATCCAAGCTGGTGGCTATGTACAGATTAGATGTCGATGTGAAGAAGATTTTACAACTTATATGCACACGTTTTCACTATCGGAAAAATTACTTAGAATTTTAGGTCTGGAAAATGTACCAATTTTCTCTTGCAAAGGTAATAAAGAACACTACATTACCGGTAATCATCCAGCAAATCTTGTAAACGGATTGCCAACCAAACTCATGGTTTACAGCAACATTTGCCAGCCTTACGTAACAGGTGATATGCGCACAAGCTTACTACGTATAGTCTCGCTTCATTTACGCGATTACGTTTATGGAGGCGTTGAAATTGAAAACTTTTCACCACCCACGTACCTACCACTGCTGTCTTCAGCGTTTCACTCGATCGAAATAGATATAAAAGACGAACACGGATTTCCATATTCCATTCGACTACGGTACGTTGACTATAACGCTTCACTTCAAATGCATCCGATAAAATGTCTGAGTTTGAAGATTTTTTCAATAACCAAATGGTTGGGGGTGGGGGTAAGTGCGTTATAGTTGGTAAAACTTGTTTTGGTTATCACCAGTCGGGTGCAGGAATAGGTAGTTTTTTGAAAGGTCTCTTCCGAGCAGCTATACCGAAGATCGAGCAAGGTGCAAAAGTGGTCGGTAAAGAGGCTCTTCGAGCAGGTAAAAATATCCTAGATGATGTCACTCTAGGTGGCAGACCTGTCAAAGCGGCGGCCAAAGAGCGCATTCGCGAGAGTGGTAAAAATCTTAAAAGAAAAGCTGACGTTGTTCTGGACAAATTACTCTTAGGTGAGTCGAGTGCGAAAGAGGGGGAGGAATCAGAATATAAAAAGAAGAACGAGACATTGACAGCTCAGTCGCCAAGTGCACCTGGTACTACAAACACCTCAGCAGCTAAACGCTCGAAAAGTGGTAAAGTTGCGAAAAAGAAGAAGTAGCAGAATAAGAAAGCACGAGTAGCTAGAGATATTTTTGAAAATTAAAATTTTAAGATGGTGTTGTTGCATACAGAATCTTGTCAGTCGATCAAGTCGGAATTATCACTCTTTGAATTGCCCTCGACATAGACTGCAATTGAAGGCTCTTACTGGGTAGAGTACAAACCGATATCTTCACTCACATCGACAATGTCATATTCGGTCAACTGCCAAAAAGAATTATACTCGGTTTTGTTAAGAATAAAGCTTACAATGACGATAAAAGTCTGAATCCGTTCAATTTATAGAATTTTAATATAAATTTTTTGTATCTGTACGTTGATGGAATGCAGGTGCCATAGAAATCCTTATAGCCAGATTTCAAAAAAAGCAAATTGTACGTTGATGCTTATCATACACTTTTTTTCGGCACTGGTATTCACTTTATGAATTCAGAAAACTCGATTACCCGTGAAGACTATCCGAACGGTTACTGCCTATTTGCTTTTGATTTGACACCTGATTCATCGGCGAGTGATGGTAGTCATTGAAATTTGATAAAAAATGGTAATGTACGAATTGATGTTAGATTCGATGAGGGCGCTGTAAATTGTATAATTTATGCTGAATACGACAATTTGCTCGAAATTGACTCGTCGAGACAGGTTGTCGTGGATTATAGCGGTTAAGTAGTGGTATTGGTGGTGGTGGGGGTGCATTTCTCGCTATTTAAGTAAAGCAAAAGCCAGCTTTATTATCTCAGTCAGCGATCAACTTTCATTGCAAACAGTATGAACGTGGTAATTGACGTGCAGTTTTCAAAGGAAAACAAAAATCGTTCGATTTCAAAGGAGTTGGCTGTACTTACTATTCATAAAAACTTTGTCGCTCATTGGATTGTGGCGTCTCCTTGTAATTTAAGACGCTTTTCTAAAAATTCTTTGAGACAGAACAATTAGGTGACACTGAATCATCATGGCCTGGAGTAGTACGAAGGTGATATATCAATAAAAAGATTATACAAAAATTTGGAAGATATTTGCATGAATTGTCGTACAATTTTCGTGCGAGGTCAAGAAAAGGTTAAACTACTTTCCAAGCTCACCACCTGTAAGATTTAAAATTTAGAAAAAGAACAAGATTGTCCAGCTTTTAGAAATTCAAATTTCAGCAGTTAACAGTACATGCATCATTACTTAAAATCACCTTATTCAAATTGCGTGTGTAAACTAAATAACGTTGATAATCTGAAACATTGGCTACTGAAACTTAACCCAAGCGTAAAATCGCTGATTTTGGAAGAATTTGTCGAAATTCTCCGCAATGAATTTAAAAGAGATTGTTCGATACCTGATGAGGATCAAGTTTCACGCAGTGAGCGTTTATCCAGCGGATCGGATTCCTCTGATTTGGGTGAAACCTTGTGCGTTCGTGCTTAATGCGTAAAATTATAACCAGCGTGGTGCGCACTGGGTTGCCATATACGTTGATAAGTATGGCACAGGTGTGTACTTTGATAGTCTTGGTAAGCCACCACGAATTCAACAATATTTACGACGTATTCAGCAAAATTGTAAAAAAATTAAGATGGAATAATAAACTTTTACAAAGCGAATATTTCAATGTTTGTGGTCATTATTGTATCATGTTTCTGTATTATATGTCAAGCGGATTGGGTTTCAAGAAATTCTTGGAAAATTTTTCCCAGAACTTGCAAAAAAATGATACTATAGTCAAGAATTTTGTGGGAAAAATCTCGTACGAGTAATATGATATTTGGTTGTCTCTGATTGGTCGCACACCAGCTTTTTGCGGTGCCCCCACCAATATTTTACAGTATAAAAGAAGTGGCATCTACTTGGTCTAGCCACAGTTTGACGACGGTGACAGCAGCAATAACAACAAAGCTCAAGCAAGATGGTTGGTCAAAAGAGAAGCCTGGAGCAGACATTTGGTAATGGGTTGGGATATTTAATAAAACAAAACAGCAAGAAAAATTATTGGCAGCAGGTTCTGCCAATGGTCTACAGACTGAACAGCTCTTTTGAAAAAATTATCCAGGTAGGCCTGGAGAATATAGGTGACGAAGGCAAAAAGGAATTCGCACCCGTAGTACGCTTTTGTGGAGCCAATTTTCAAGGTCTACCTCTGTCACTAGACTGATGGAAGGCGCTGAAGCAGGAATCTGATAAAATTGAAGATTTTTTCACTTGCTATGATGAGGAATCTATGCTGGATTAGCGGCTATCTATTCCTGGATACACTATCCGTTTTATGATTAGTTTTCACGAGAGAGCTTTTGAATGGGTACCCAATGACGCACAACCAAAAGGAGAGGAGTGTGATGGACCGCCGAAAAAATGTGGTCAATTTAATCGGTCACTAGTATTTGAACGTGTCACGTTTGAACGTTTGAAAGATTTATCAAAATGTATAAATTATAGAATTAGATATTTAAATACTGTTGTAAAATCTGTAGATTATATATTATGAGAAATGGTTACAAATATGAAAAATGTATTAGAAAATAATCAGGAATCTCAATATGTATACTATACTTCTAGTGATATAAAAAGTACAATGTCTAGTTTTAATGATAATTTTGTAAATGATCTCATCGAATTATAAAAAAAAAATAATCTAGTTTTAGGAAAAGATAATTTGTTTATAATCATTCACGAATTTATTATTTATCATATGTACACACTAGTTAATTGCATGAATGCTACGTTGTAATATTTTATTATTAATAATAAATGTTGTTAAACTTTAAAACGTGAGTATTTCATTTACCTCGTTCATTACCAATTCTCTCAACCTTCATACACACAGTAATATTGCAAATTATATATTTCACAATTTAATATAAAATTTTTATTTTTTTAATATTTGAAAGTATTTAATTACAAATTAAAATCTTTTTAATTAATATTTTATGATTCAATATAAATTTTAATAATCAAAAAGTATCATGTTGCATATTAAAATATTTTAAATTTTAAAATTTGATTAAAATATTTTTCATCCCTACTCTAAATTTTTAGGATGGGGTAAGTGACCCTCCAGTTCATCCCCATTCTAAATTTTTAGGAGGGGGTAAGTGACCCTTCAGTTGTTTGGGTATGCCGAACAAACCCCTACTTCGCTTTCTCAGAGGTCATTGACCTAGTGGTCAATAACCTTTGGGGTGGTGGAGTGGGAGTTTGTTTTGACGGTCTATGGTGCCCCAATAACTACTGACGTACTTTACCCCTTTTGTCTAAAATCGACTTATATAAAAAATTTCATAATTTCAATAGTATATTATGCGTCAAGGCCGCAAAACGTATCATTCTTGGCGAGTGCATGCTGAGGGGCCAAGCGTACCGAGGCCACTCCAGCTGCACGAACAAGAATGATACGTTCGTGGCCGTGCCTATATTTACTTTTTTTTCCCCGAAGACCGCTAAGCGGTAGCTGTGGCGGAAGCTGGGGCAAAAGCTGTGGCGGAGCCCCCCGTCTATAAAAAAATGATTGATGATTCGTGAAATATAAGAGAATTTAATGAAAAAATTTAATTATAAACAATAAATAACTAATAATTCTTAAGAGGAGCTCACGTATCTCTGTCCTTTCCTAATCAAATAATTAATTTTTAGCAAAAAATAAAGAGAAAGCCGCATCTCGTATCAGGAAAAGCAAAATTTTCTTTAATGAGAAAAAATTAATTTTATTGCTTCGATTAATTCCATGATTTCAAGAAAACCTTGAAAAGTTAAATTGGTTATCTTAACTTCTGTGTTTTAAGTTTTTCAAGGTTTTCTTGGAAACGAAGCGATAAAATTAATTCCTTATCAATGAAAATATTGCTTTTTTATACGAAATGCGGCTTTCTTTTCATTTTTTGCTAAAATTATCAGTTCTTGTAATAAAATCAATTCTTTTATTAAAAAAGGACAGATATACTCGACCTCCTCTTAAAATATAATAAAAAAATACAATAAAAAAAATTCGATCATAAAAACCACTAATAATTGTTAAACTATAAAAATTATACTTAAAAAATATTATTTAAAATGGAAAAAAAAAGTTTTAACCCACGAAACTTGTAACTATGTCTTTCTCTCGTTCTTTTCTTTTCTTTCATAATACACATATATTGAGTCTACGTTATTCGTTAACGCATACCCAGTATAGTATATGTAAGAAAAGGATAGCGATATTAAGGAAAGCGAGCAGTTCATTCAGTTCAATTCCAAGAATCAGCGACGTCGAGAACGTTTTTCTGCGAACTTTTATTAAAATAATACGTTGGATATACACATTTTTTTTGCGACCTAGGACAAGAATACACAATTTCGTGCTCCATATACAGGACACAAAAATTCATTTTGCGGCCTGAGGATAAAAAATATATTTTTTTGCCCTAGGCCGCAAAATGATCATTTTGCGTCCTGCGGAAAAACTTTAAATGTCTCGGCCTCGGGACAAAAAAATAGTATATTAGACCATAGATGCATATTGATCATCCTAGCTCGTGCAACTTTCGAGGCCTCACTACGCTCGGCCCCAAAAATTCGCACTCGCCGAGAATGATCAATATGCATCCTTGGTCAATAATGTACTATTCTTCTTTTAATTCTATTTTCAACTGCAGATCTATTTTATGTAACTAAGAATACATCTTTTTCGCGATGCAGTTTTTGTCTACTTCTGTTACTTTAGTAAATATTCGCATTTGAAAATAACGTGTTTTTCAACAAAAAATTTTACTTTTATAAAAAATGACATAAACAAAAGTTTGACGCCTCATTTCATCTGGATGAATAATTGCTTAAACCCCATAGATCTGAAACGGCAGCAAGTCAAGAGAAGGCGATATTTTTTGTTTTTGTTTTACTGTTGTAAAATGTTAATTTTTACGCACGACCGCTATACGGAAGTGTCTTATATTTTCGACATCGTGAAAAATGTAACCCTTTAAAATATGTTTTATTTATAATAAAAAACTTATTTTTATAGCAAAATAAGACTATTACGATGCTTCCTTAAAATGTATGTGTGGATGCATGTGTGTGAGAAATCAAGTTTATGAATTTTCTCGAAGAGTTTTTATCCGATCTGAATAATTTAAACGGGCAATTATTTTGAATAATAACACAAGTAAACGTTCCTATTTCGAAAAAAATCGTTCGGAGCATTTTTAAATAGGCGCCTTTTAAATGGCCAAATACATGGATTTTCGGCAATAACTTGAAAAATACGGTTTTTCTTCAAAAAGTATATAAACTAAAAGTTATAGAATATTAAAAAATACATCTTTTTTCTATTGTATATTTTTCTCTAAAGTTGATATTTTTCAAATTGTTCATGAAAAATGTTGAAAATAAAGTCTTTTTAATGATAATTTGATAAATATTAGTTAAAAAAAATATATATGATATTTAAAAGATGTATCTAATTTTTTTTTATAAATTTTATTTGATATACTTTTTTTTTTAAATTGGTTTTTTTTCAAGTTATTACCAAAAAATCATTTTTTTAACCTCTAAAAAAATAACTGTTTTAAAACCGCTCGAACGATTTTTATTTTAAACTGTTAATATTTATTTGTATTATTGTTTCAAATCATCCCACGTCGGAATGATTCAGATCAAACAAAAACTTTATACAAAACTTTACTTTTAAGCTACTGAACTATACAATAATTTTTATTCTTATAAATTTTGATAGATTATCCTATCCAAAACTTTAAAAAGTATACATTAATGAAAATATGTCTTTTTCACATAACATAAATTTTTTCGAAATCAATCAACTTAATTCACAAGAAAAATTTAAATAATTATAAATTTGTTTTTTCAAATAAATACAATAAATTCAAACCTCCTGTTGAAAGATGCGGTAAAAAATACAATGAAAAAAAGAAATAAGATTAACTTTTAAGGCTTTTGCGTTTGTAAATGATTTGTTTTAATATTCTTTAAATATCAAATAGCAAGCGTGAAGCGCGAGCGTTTTCGGTCGTGCTTTATATGCAAAAAGCGGAGCTTTTTGCATGCCTTTGCATGCCTCGGGCCTTGCATCGCGAAGCGATACAAGGCCCGAGGGCATTTTAGAGCTGAGCGAAGCGAAGCTCTGAATGTCCGAGGTGCGAGCTAGTTATTATTCAGAGTCTCTAGTATTATTTTGAATAGATTTTAACCTACATTTTCGAATACCGCTAAAATTTTTAAGCTACGATAAATTATTTCAAAATCATAAGATCTTTTAGTTAAGTCAATTTTAGACAAGGACAGACAAAAGTACAACAGTAAGAGTGTATTTACATTACAAAATGACGTCTTTATTTTCAACAGGGTTAAACACAATTTTAAATGCATCATACTAACAAGGAGAGTACCCGACCTTCGGGAAACGGATTTGACTGAAACCGCGGGATATGATTTTCGATGAGAAAAAATGAACCCGTTTTTTTTTCTTTTCGTTGAATAGGCCTCATAGACGGAGATATAGGCATTTTTTCGAAGATACAATAAAAAGGAGCATTTATAAGATCTTCAATAACCAAACAACTTAGACTCTTACAAAAAAATGTATGAAAAATAAAATAAAGTACAGATTAAATGCTATAATTTAAGCTTTGTTGCATTGAAAAAGCTTGTGTGGTTCAAAAGTTGTGCCTGATTGAAAATTACTACATATTTATTAATATTTTCAGCGTCTAACATATCATCAATTTTTTACGCTATTTCATTAGCATATTTTAATTTGTTCCATCTACACTATCTTGTGTTCCCTAAATAATTTGAAAGTAAACATAACACACCTTTCTATTAAATTTAACATTCGTTTACTATTAAATTCAAAGAACACGAGATAGTGTTCCGTCATCTGGATTCTCCCTAAGACGGGCAGGACAGGAGTATCTTGAAAGAGCCACCGAAATTATTATTAAATAATTATTTTTAAAATAAAAAACTGAATTTGTCTGAATTACAAAGGAAAATAATGAATTACAAATAGAAAGCGAATAATAAATTAGTAATTTAAAAATGAACAATTTTTTAAATAATTAAATCATGTTTTAAGTTTAATAAATATAATATTTTTTTCGTTATCAACTAAAATAGCAGACTAATTTATTTTCAGTTTCAGATTGCCTAAATGTGCATATTTTTGTGAATTATTGTTACGTTCTTGTGTTATGTAATCATTTTCTTTATTTTTCAATTTGAACAGATAATACCGTAAAGAACGGGATTCTTATCAGGGCATGATTTCTTTTATATGATCAGTAACTACATCTTCTACGGTAACACTAACAAATATAAACTACAAAGCTGTCCCGCACAGCATGAAATGTTTTGAAATATTTCTGAAATATTTCAAACGTTTTATACTGTGTGGGGCTTACCTGCTTGCTTGTACTCCAACACAAGCTCGGCTCGCTAATGTATCTTTAAAATAGTAAAATATTTTAGTAATATTACATTACTATTTTGATGTTAATTACTTTTAAATCATGCTGCAGCACAACATGAAATATTTTTGCTGGCTAGACGCATTATTTGGCGATATTTTGGTGGTGCTCGACAAAACATCGCACTAAACAATATAAAAAATCTCAGTAAGAAGCTCTTAGAATCCATCAATATGTTTTTGACGTTATTTCGAAGAAATCATACAAAGAATTGTTTCGAATACGTCAGAAAAATGATAGTTGAGGTCATTTTTAGTCACTATATGCATTTTTTGAGGTTAATTTCATATCTTTCGGCCAAAAATTGTACTGAATAAGATTAAAAATCAGTACCAAGGAAGTTATTGGTCAGTGAATAAATTTTTAAAGTGACTTTGAAGATGTGGTGATATTATAGTTTAAGATGGTAATAAAAAGATTACAGCAGTCTTTTTCGTCGAAAAACGATTTTTTTAAGCTTATCCTCGTATTTTATGGATACATGTGATATAAATCCGACTGAATATCGATATTTAGGAGATTTCTTTGGTCGCTCAATGTGTATTTAGTGTTATTTTCATGATCAGAATGCAATAGAGCCTCTAAAATGCTATAAATCTATAAAATTCTCAGTTTTTTGATATTTTAGGTACTTTCCACCATTCCTAAAAAAATCTGCAAAAAATATGAATGATAGATTTTATGAAAAGTAAAGTTTCTAAGAATTAAAAATAAATATGCATTTATTCCGTTAATGTACAGACCATTTTGAAATTTCCAAATTTATTTTTAGGTTATGTTTGAGACTCGTAAGGTTTTATATAGTCACTAAATATATGCGTTTTATTGTTTTCTTTTACGTCGATTTTGAATTTTGAAGATCTATTAAGAATTCACCTAATTATAGCGAAAAAACCGAAAAACACGTGTTTTGACGTTATGAAGCCAGCTTTGACCATAGGGATCTGAAACTTCCAGGATTTTAGTTTTTTGACAAGACAAAAAAATAAGCAATGTTTCAGGGAAATCCGAGTTAAGGCCATTTTTACATGCTTATTCGGCTATACTCTTTGAACTTGAATAAATGTAATAAATGAAGACGATACAGATAACTGCAATAATGACGACATTCATTATAACACATATGAATTGGCCTCATCATTACATAATGAGAAATGCGATGAACAATTAGGAAAAAGTTTGATAGATGTTACTCATGATTGGCAAACAGCTTTGAATGTGAATGGTTCCACGCAACATTTGTATTTTCAATTGTCAATATTCGCCAATAAATTCAAATCTTTGAAGAGTAAGGTGTTGCGTACTTTTCAACTGAAAAATAAGAATTTGAAATTTATTATTGAAGATGAAACTTCGTTTGGTGATTATAAACAATTGCGACCAGTAGAAGATATCGCTTTATTCAATGCCTCGTACAAGGATTTAATAACTAAAAATGGCATGGTCGTATTTAATTCGTTTCAATCATATTTTAACTTAACAACTTGTCATCGCCAAAATACGGAGTATAATTTTTCTGTGTTATTAGATCGATTAGCAAACCGAAATATATCGGCCGAAAACTATTATTTCTCACCAACAAGAAGAGAACGTATTTCAAATCAAGTATAACGAATTTGGTTCACAAACACAATACATTTATTACCAGCAAACGAAATGATCAGGATAAAGAATGAAAATCTTCTACGCAATCTTCAACAACCGATACAATAGACAATCCTGATTTACATAATCATCATGACTAATTTTTAGGTTTATCAAAAACGCTGTATTTGGCCATAGGTTGTACAGTAATGCTTAGCTACAATACGTGGTCAACAGAAGGATCGGTGAACGACTCATTAGGATTCGTTCGTGCTATTTCATACGATGAAACCGTTACACTTCCCAAATTTTCTGAGTAAACCATGGTCGAATTTGATTCGTATGATGGACCTTATGTACAAGAAAAGGTATTTTCAATAAAACCGATTATACAGTAATGGGAAAAAATAGTATTAACTATTTCCTTTTTTATAACGAGGAAACAGTTTCCTACTGGCATACGCTATCACTCTCCATAAGACACAAGATTAACCCTGTCGCGGTCAGTTATCGACATAAGATCCAAAGAATTTTCATCGGGTTTAACATACGTAGTTTTGAGTAGATAGATAGATATTAACTTTATTCTATAGCAGCGTACAAAAAAAGAGATTAAAAGCTTTTTTACAGTGACTTTCCCTCTCCTCTCATGTTAATGAATTTACAACAAATGTTCAAATTAATGGCATTAATTTCTCGAATTATTCTACGTCTTAATTCTTCAAGGTTTTCTGGATTATTTCTGTATGCCCGATCTTTTAAATAACCCCACAAAAAATAGTCCAAAGGCATTAAGTCTGGAGATCTTGGAGCCCACTCTACTGTATCTCTTCTAGCTATCCATCATTCAAAAAATGTCTCATTCAGGTATTGTCTGACATTGACATCGTAATGAGCTAGAGCGACATGTTGCTAAAACCATGTATTTTCAAAATCATCTCCTCTTAAGGCCTGGATAGCTGGAACAATCTGATTTCGCAAAAGTTGTTTATAACTTTTAGCGTTCAAATTTCCTTCGATAAAAAAGGGACCTATTATTGTATCACCTACCATTCCTGCCCACACGTTCAATTTTTGAGGATATTATGCGTGACTTTTTCTCATCCAATGAGGATTTGTATCGGACCAATATCTAACGTTATGACGATTGACTTCGCCATTCAATTAAAATGTCGCTTCGTCTGAAAGAACAATATTTTGTAAAAATATTGGATTTTCAGTTATCATTATCATCATCGTCTCACAAAATTCAATCCGGCGATCAGGATCATCCTCATTCAATTCATACACAAGTTTCATTTTGTAAGGATGAAATTTGTTTACCTTTAAAATTTTAAGAACAGATTTTTGATAGATGTCCTGTTGCAAAGCTACTGATCGAGATGATTCATGTGGATTTTCCACAAAAGACAGTAAGACATCCAAAGATTTTTCTCTAATTGTCGCTGTTTGTGGTCTTCCAGTAACAGCACGATTTTTAATAGACCCCGTTTCTTCAAAACGTCTTAAGATCTCTGAAACTGTGGATTTAGACAAAGGAGTGTCGCCATCGCCGTTTCGAAATGTTGCATTAAAGAGATTAACAACATTAATATACGACCTTTGCAGATCACCCCAACCCTTCATCATTAGAAGAGCTATTCGCTCTCTTTCGGCCAAACAAAACATTTTAAAAGTTTAAAAAAAAATGTAATGTAGCTATCCTGACCAACAAGTAAAGGAAGAATTAAGAAATATTCGACGAATTTCTCGAATTAGTTCAAGCACAAAACACTATTTGTTCTTTTTTATTGGTCAAGTAATTTTTTATTTCAAGAGTCTGTTTAATGAAAAAACTATGACAACTAACAAATATGGTTTCAACTTACAATTAGTACAAATCAAGAGCAAATAAAATTTTAAAATCTAAATGATAAAAATTTTTTATTTAAAAATACATTTGTACAAGCACTTCTATTTTATTTCTAAATTTACACTTCTTTCAGATGCCTTTCAAATAATTTCGAATTTTTAATAGACAATTAGCTTTACAACCAATAAAAGAGGAGAAAACGTGATTTTTAAGGGTTCCCCCTTTTTAAAAAAAAATTTTTTTCTCAAAAATAAAATAAATTAATGACGGATCTTCAAATTGCTTTTAATTCGTTTTGTTGTTACCAAAAATTAACCTTGTTTTTGTATTTTTAAAAATCCTTTTCCGAAATTTTTGAACATTTATTACTCAGAAATAATTAAAATTTTCCATTAGTAGGCCAGGAGAACTACCCCAAAAATAGTCGTTTGAAATAACACGCTTGATCTTGAAATAACCTTGGAAATGAGGTTCAAGGTCAAATCCAAAGTCACCATCGGATTCCTTGTTTAAAGTTACCAAGGGTATGCTTTTTGTATGTTTTATTTACTATGAAAGTCGCAAAAGAGGTTACAGAGGTTTCCATACTTTTTCCTCACCCTGTATATATCAATATATGAATAATTATGAATATATATACTACAAAATGCAATTATATTTCAAAAAGATGCAAAAAAAATTTGTTTTCAAATGAACAAGATTTGGAAACCGTTATGACTATTAACACCAAGAATAGGGTTGTTCCTCGACCTACTTGACAACATTTTTTACTTGATTTGACCAGATATATCGGATGGGTGTTACGCAATTAAAGACGAAAGAAGGGAGAAAAAATCAGCGAAATAGACCAAGAGACGACTTCGCTGCGCCCAGCGTAATTATAAAATAAATTTTTTTTTAAATTAAGCACTTATAAATTTTTAATTTAACTTTATTCTACAATTTACATGCTAATCTAATTATTCATTAAATATATTTTCTTAATCAAAAAAAAATTCTTATTTGAAACACGTTTTAATAAAAATATTCTAAATAAATTTGTAAAAACGACTGATACGAAAAAAAAAATTATTTCTCTTATATTTTATTATCATTAAACGCTTTTTAATTTTTCAGAAAATAACATATGATTCAAATATTCTTTAATACTTTAGAAGTTAGGTTAGTTTGAAGAAATAAAAGTTATAAAAGTTACGGAAAACTACATGACTTAAATAACATTGTTTTCATTAAAATTAACAATTTTTTATTAAATCAATATTCTTTTCCTTATTTTAGAAAATGCGGTGAAGAATAAATGGAAGTATCTAAAAAAATGTATGCAAGATGAACTCTGGTTAATTGATTTACATCGATCAGGTGATGAAGCTGATGGTTATCAATCCGAATGGCATCACTTCGAGTCGATGAAATTTGTGATTGACCATCTATTGCCATATAAGTCATCAGGTAAACTTGGAATCTTAACTCAGCAGAAAGTGATCTAGAAATGGATGAATTTTAAAAAAGTCAGCTTGAACTTAATAAAATAGCTTTAGAAGCTGAAAAGACCAACACGAAGAACCAAACAAGACAAAATAATAGATTTAGAAAATCGAAAACTTGCTCTTTTAGAAAAAGCTGTACTTAAAGAGCAAAATACTAATGTGAATGTCACTTCTACGTCTACGAAGACTGTTGAAAATGATCACATGATGTTTTTTCAAACATTGATTCCATTTGTTTTACAAATTGATTTACCTGATGATGTCCTGGCTTTTAGACAAGAAGTAACTTAATGTGTTTAAAAATGTGCTTTCAAAAAAAAACTGACGAATAATAAGCAAACATCACAAAAAAAAAGTAGATAATGACGATGGTAAAGTACACACAACAATTTATTAAAATTTTATTTAATTTAATCTTAGTTGCTATATAAATTTTGTTTGAATGCCTTTAATTTGAGAGAATAATGTGGTTTTAAATTGCCAAATTTTTGAGATTTTAATTCCAACAGAAAGAATTAAAACGGAGAATCCGTATTCTTTTAAAGCCATTAAACAAGAACCATTAACTTCCACTACAATCACTAACAAAAGCCAAATAAACAGAACTTTTTAGATGAGTACAATCCTCATGGTAATAATAAAAACTTTTTTTCCTACTTGAATATGGAAAATTTTAACATTATTTAGCATATTTATTGAATAGAATTTTCCTCTAAATGAACTATTTCATTTTATAAACATTACATTATTGGTTCAAATTTGATTTTAAATTAAAAAAAAAATTAAAAAACTGATTTTACTTTCGTTTCAGGTTTTAAACAGCAATATAATTTCATGAGGAGAACAGATTCTATATCAAATATCAAATTTATTCCAGTACCTGTACCACATATGTCAGATCCTTTGCATGCCTCCACAACTTCTAACACAACTTCTGTTACTGTGGAAATGCTAAGACCATCTACTGTTTAGGAAAATTTTAACGCAAGAAGTGTACAAATCAATGTTCAATCAGTGCAGCCAATAACTCCCCAACCAATGTATGACTTTGCTGTATTAATGTCATCTTAATATAATCAATTACGAATTAAAACAATTGATCATGTTAATACCAGAATAATGCATCCAGTAACTGTTCATCCAGTTGACCCTACCGTACTGATGGAACATCAAATTCAATCGTTAACAACTGCGACTGGTATTAATGCTGAAATTGCAAAAAGCGATGCTGTACCAGAATCTTCACTGATGCAACATCAAATGCAATCGTTAACAACTACAACTGGTATTAATACGGAATCTTGAAAAAGCGCTGCTGTACCAGAATCCCTACTGATGCAACATTAGATGCAATCATTAACAACTGCAACTGGTATTAATGCGGAATTTTCAAAAAGCGCTGCTGCACCAGAACCCTTAAGCTATGATATCCCAAGCAACTGATTTAAGAAAGGGACACAGTAATTTCATTGAGAACTTTGCTGTTAACCAAGAAAATTCAACAACTTCATATATTTTTCTAAATTTATAACTTTATTTCTAATTTATATTTCCATTTATATATTAATCTAATATATCCTGTTTATTCGTTATTATAAACTTTTATTTATAACAAAATTGTGAATTATTTTAATGCGCTTTTAATAACAAAATTCTTTTTGTTCAAAATGAGTGAATTATTTTAATGCGCTTTTAACAACAAAATTCTTTTTGTTCAAAATTCTTTTTTAAATTGACATTTCATACTCAATCTAAATGTTTTTCTACTTTACATCTATAATTTATATGTTATTATTAATTTCATATTTTTTTTTAACAATTAAAATTCTTATTAATAGCACATTTAAATAAATCACAATTTTGTAAATAAATAAAATTTCAATTTTATAAATGTTCAATTTAATGTTAAAAAAAGTTTTAACTTTTTAAAAAAAAAAATAAGTTTAATATTAAACCTTTATATATTTACAAGTTTACTTAACATTTTAATTGTCGATTAGTTAGAAACTTAAAGTTGAGGTATCAATGATTTGTATTTTTTTTTTCTTAATAAAGTTTCTTTAATAAGCGCATTAAAATAATTAGCAATTTAGTAATAAAGAAAAATTTATGTTTAAAATTATTTTTCAAGTTAGCATTATTTTCGACTCAGTTTAAATAAAGATTATTTAAATAATATGCTAAATATTGAAATAAGGCAAAAGAATTGCAGAATTTGGCAGTTTATCGTTTTCAGGAAGTTTGATTTTTTTCTTAATGTAGTATATAGGATTAAGCCTATAAAAGTATCTCCATCATTTAGTTGACCGTAACCAATAATATCAATCGTAATAAATATGCAATTAGAATCAACAGCCTATAAAACGATGGGAAAAAATTCTTGTAACTGTAGTTTCTTGAGACTGCGTATGCAGGTTTTTTAGTTTATAAATGTTTAACTTTAATATTAAAAACTCCTATGTACTCACAAGTTCACTCTATATATTAAATAGTCGATTAGTTAAAGATTTAAAATTAAATTATCAACGATTTGCATTTTTCTATTTAAAATAATTTTTTTAATATAAGCGTACTTAAATAATTTATACTAGTAAAGAAAAAAAAATTTATGTTAAAAATTATTTTTTAAGTAATTATTATTTTGTAATCAGTTTAAACAAAGATTTTTTAAATGATGTGTTAAATATTGAAATAAACATTTTAATATGAAGAACTTAAGCATTTTCTATTTTACTTTATACTGTCATTTATGAGTTCATATAACTATATTCATTTGGTATACATTTTTTATTCGTTATTATAAACTTTAATTCGTTATAAAATTGTGGATTATTGCGCTTTTTATAACAAAATAATTTTCTTGTTCTAAATTCTTTTTTAAATTTTAATTACTTTATACTCAATTAAAAAATTTTGTACTTTTTTTACATCTCTCAGTTCAACTATAAGTAGAAAATCAATTAATAGAAATGGATTATATATTTGCGTTATTTTATTATTGTTTGCATTTATTTCAGATATTAGTACTTAATATCAAAAAATAAATATTTTAATATTAAATACTTATATACTTTCAATGTTACTTTATACTTTCAGCTGTCCATTGGTTAATGAATTAAAGTTTAGGTACCAACAATTTTTATTTCTCTATTAAAGAAATTTTATTATTATAAGCGAATTAGATAGTTAAAAATTTTGTATGTAAAAAGTTATTACTGAAAATTATTTGAATTAATATTATTGTTTTTTTCTTAGTTTAAATAATTTTGTTTAAAAATAGTTTAAATATTATTTAATTACTATGTTAAATATTAAAATAAACATTTTAATATTAAATTTTCAAATATTTATTTTACTTTATTGTATAATTTAATAATAATAGTAATAATTTTAAGAAAAATAATTTTGATGTAGTCCGAAGTGACTTAGATTCTTCTTCATTGCAGGCAGCTGTATCTGCTCTAGAGGGCGCACTATCTGGCAGGCTTGACACAATACTAAATTCTTTCGATCGATTTTTGGCTTTAGAGAGCCAAGTTAAAAATTTTGACAAAGGTCTGCGGGATATTGTGTCCAAAATTGATACACAGAATGAATATATTAAAAAATTAGAAAATGAGCAGATGCAGCTGTTAGAGGAGAATCGCAAACTTAGCGAAATAATAGTCACTTCGGAAAGGAATTTCTTGTCCGCTCTAAATAATAAAATTGAAACGTATAATAAAACAATTAGTTGTAAATTTGATAATATTCAAACTTTTCTTAATAACGAGTTTCTCGGAAAGGACAAGGGTTTCATTGACCTTACAACCGGGGTAGCTGGCGTGGCGTAGGTCGTCGTGGATCTCACGGGAATAAATTAGCATGTATTACACACATCTAAATCTGTAGAAATGCCACAAACACCACATACTCATACTGTAATTGGTGAGGAGGCAAGGAGCCGCGGTGGCTCAGGGGCTAGAACATCCGACTCTCACGCAGAGGGCCGGGGTTCGAGTCCTGGTGAGGGCGGGATTTTTTCCATTTTTAATTAAAAGTGGAGGATGTTCCGAACTAACTGACACCGTGGTGGACCACCCCCGAAGGATTTTCCGCGGTTTTAACAAAAACCACGGATAATTATTAGGGGATCGGTAAGGCAGAGCGCGACTGCTCTACTACTATAGTTGAGCTGGACCGTTCTGCCGGGTTGGTGTGAGCTCTCGATGCGCTAAAAAGGATGGGTATGAGCGAGTCTCCCCGCCTAAGTAGGCCTCCACGTCCGAGCACACACCTTCCGGGGTAAAAAGGTATGGTTTCGAACGCGAAAACACCGGAACACATAGGTGGTCGAGGTGTCCCGTAAACAGATGTAAAAAATTTATACGGGTAAGGAAAGCTATAGAACATAGAACATAGTGAGGAGGCATCTCGTCAAGTTGAGACGGAGTGTGGCTTTGGGAGTAGTACATTGGTGATCTCTGGCGAATTTTACTGTTCAGCAGTTAATGTTGGGCTGGATGATTACGCGTGTGCCGTTCTTGGTACCATTCTTTTGGCAATCAAGCGTACAAATGTAATTTCAGTTGAGAAAATCGCTAAACATAATGATGTAAACGGGGTGTCTACAGATCGTGGGATCAGTGGCGGCCCGAGGGGTCCGTTCTCATTGCTGGTTAGACTTTCTGAGGAGGACCTGGTGCAAAAGGTGTTTGAGGCTAAACGACAATTCACAGGTTTTTCGACAGTGGATCTTAATCCCTCCCTCCTTGGCATTCTTCCAGCCATCAAACGTCACGGCTTGATATGTATTAATGAATTTTTGCCTAAAGAAAAATATGTTAATTTTAAAAAGTTAAAAAAGTATGCCAAAGAAAAAGGCTTTAAATTTGTTTGGCATAGATATGGTAAATTTCTAGTGAGGAGGGAGAGAGGGGAGAGAGCTCACAATTTTTTTAATAAAAATGATTTAGATGATTTATTGAGAGAAAGTAAGAAATTGAAAGACGGTGTTCATGTAATTAACGTTAATTATGAAACTCCATCGAATATTAAGTGCAATAATAATAATATATGTGATAATAATGAAGCCTCTGAACATCAACGAAATATGTCGACAAATCAATTATTAAGTACAACTAATGGAGTAACGTCGAGTGTGGTCTCTCCCCAATGACTGCACCGGGCCTCTTCTAAGAGTCGTACAGGGAGGAGGGGTGAACTGCGAGCGTACTTTCTGAATGTGACTTCCTTGAGGGCTCACATTGGGCAGGTACGTGAATTTCTAAGTGATGGTCCTTCTTGCGACATATTTGGAGTGGCCGAGACCTGGCTGGGTCCGTCTGTTTCGGATGACGTCATTCGGGTCAAAGGGTATAAAGTTTTCAGACAGGACATAAACTTGCTTGGTGGAGGAGTTGCTTTGTATGTTAAAGACAATTTAAAGTGCACTATTTTGGCTACTTCGGATACTCAAACTAATCATAGTGAAGGTGAACCGAAGGTACCTGAGGATATTCTTTGTTCCGTGCAATTAGGCAGCTCCGAAGCCGTGTTGGTTTCTGTTATTTATTGACCTCCTGCAATTTCCTTTTTTAAAACTACCAATTTTTTGGATAACTTAATAAAATTTTGCTTTTGAATACTCTCATAAGATTATAATGGGAGACCTTGATGCCGATCTCCTGCGTGAGAGCAGTGATGCCAAATTTATTAATAAGTTGTCGGCTAAGCTTTCGTTACAGTTGGTTCAGCACGGTGCCACGCATCTCATTCCAACGTCTCACACGTGGATTGACCTGATTCTTATTGACGATAATGACACAGTACTTGACGCACGCAACTTACCGGCGAATTTTCACAGTCAGCACAACTTAATTGATGTATGTATTTCTTGTCATCATATCAAGACAGATAATAAAATAATCAAGTATAGGAATTATGAAGATATCTGTCCAAACTTATTGGTACAGAGTTTGGCCGGCTGTGATTGGACTCCATTCACAGTTGGTACAGTTGACCCAGAATCTGCTTTTGGCTGCCTCTATGACAACCTTACGGCGGCAATACAAAATCTAGCGCCACTAAAAACACTAAAAATTGGTAAAGATAAATTTCCTTGGATTGATAAAGCGTTGTCGCAGATGCGGCACAAGAGAGATGCCACGTATCGTAAATTCAAACAGACGAAGGAGGAGCGATATCTTTCCGAATTTTTGCAGCTGCGTAAAACAATAGACGAACAGACAGAACAAGCTAAAACAAATTATTATCATATTAGACTGTTCGATGCTTTTGCTGGAGGTAATGTCTGGAAGGAGTTAAAAGACCTGGGACTCCTGTCCGTACCTCAAGGGGACTTAAATGGATTCACTCTAGATGAGCTTAATGCACATTTTGCAGGGGTGTAAGTCTCGCTACACGATGATACTGCGCAACGTAAAAGGATTCTTTCTGAGTGTAGTGAGAGTGGTTTTGCCTCCAAGCCAATTAATATTAATGATGTAATTCTTGTGATTTCGCATTTTTCATCACAGGCTTGTGGCTAGGATGGCATCCCGCAGAGTGTGATACTTAAAGCACTACCGTTTATTGGAGAGCATCTTGTGACTCTGTTCAATTCCTCTTTTGCATGGGGGGTCTTCCCTTGCTTTTGGAAGCGCGCACGTATTGTGCCTTTAAAGAAGTGCCCTGCACCTTAAATGCCTAAAGATTTTAGGCCCATAGCAATATTATGTTTTCTTTCAAAGGTTCTCGAAAAGATTGCCCATGACCAACTGCGGGAGTATATTATGACACAAAATACTCGACTCTTTGCAGACTGGCTTCAGAAAGCATCATTCTACGCAGATTGCCATACTTAAACTTACAGACGACATAAGATCAGGTCTAGACAAGAAACTTGCCACGATACTACTTCTATCTGACTTTAGTGAGGCATTCGACACGATCTCCCCTTCCAAATTGCTTGCGAGGCTTAGATCGATGGGGTTTACCAGGGCTTTACTTGAGTGGATTAGCTCCTTTTCTTCAGGTAGGAAACAAATGGTTTCTACACATTTAAAAGAGGATTCGGATTGGCTAACAACCAATCTAGGAGTTTCACAGGGTTCAGTGCTGGGGCCTCTGTTGTTCTGCCTTTACATTCTTAACATACGTGACACGCTCGACCCTGTTTTGTCAAGCACATATTATATGCTGGTGACCTCCAAATCTATACTTAGGTCCCTAATGAACATCTGAATGAAGGTATTCGTATTATGCAGAGGACGGCCAGGGCGGTGCCGGGATGGGCTGTCGATGCTTCTCTCACATTAAATGCAAGCAAAATTAAGGCGATCGTTTTTGGCAGTAGTCGTTTTATTAATAGTTTTTTTGCTGGTGAGCCAAGAACGATTGAGCTTGAGGGAGGTGCCGGCATATCTTTCTCTGATACCGTTACGAGCCTTGGTGTTGTGCTTGACGCTAAGTTGTCTTGGGAGCCGCACATTAATATGGTGACTCAAAAATTCAATAGGATAATGTATAGTTTACGGTTCTTTCGTCGGTACACCATTGAGGCCCTGCGTAAACAACTCGCAGCCGCCTTGCTGTTGCCGCACCTCGACTACTGCTCAGTAGTTCTGCTTGATGCTTCGCAGGGGTTGAGAAGACAATTCCAAAGACTACAAAATTTATGTGTGAGATATGTGTTAGGCGTAGGAATGGGCGATCATATCTCTCCTCATAGAGCTGCGCTTGGTTGACTGCGTACTGATTCAAGGAGACAGTATTTTATGGCTGTACTTTTTTTTTTTATATAATGTGCATTGGCCTTTTGCTTTACGCTTAGGCCATTACTAGGTGGAGATGGCTGTACTTATGTACAAAATCGTGCGCATGAATACTCCCGAGTATCTAGTGAGTCTCTTCACTAGATATGTACCTAGGATAGCCACTAGGGGAGAGATTAAGGACTTTGCGGTGCCCTTCATGCGTACTGAGACTGGAAGAAATTCCTTTCAAGTTCAAGGTGCACATTTTTGGAACTCCCTGCCTGCTGATATAAAAATCTTCCATCGCTTGGCAGGTTTAAGTCGGCTTTGAGGACGTACTTACTCGACCTCGAGTGAAATTAATTTAAAGTATTTTAATTTTTATGTTAATTTATTTTGTTTTGTCCTATATATAGATTTAAGGTGTAAATGTATTTATTAGCGTGAATGATGGATGAATGTATGCGGAAAGAATGAGTGGTTCTGTTTTTATTAGAAGTCATGACATTTTCGGTATTAAGTTTTTATTCTATCAATGTTATTATTATTTTATTTTTTAATTCTTCACTATTACTTTGTTATTGTATTGTCCAATTTTATTTTTATAGAATTGTCCAATTTCATTTTATTTTTATTGATGTCATGACAGTGATTCCTCTTTCAAATTATGTATTCTAATTCTATGACTGATAGATATTTAAGACTGTTTTTTATTGTAATTTATGTTTTCTGCGTGTATTTAGAATAGTCTGTGATATCACTTTTACATGGTGACTTACTGATACAGTATTATATATTAATTTTAATAATTGACTGTGATATCTTATCTTATTATGTGCAATGCTTTATATAGAATTATTACTTATTATTTCGTGTATTACACGCCTTTTTGTACTCTTTTTACAAAATAAATCAATATCTATCTAATTTGTATATTTATCTGAATATTTATGTAACAGTTTCTCTATGATTTAACAAACACATTTTATTATTTATTTTTAATGTTAACCTATACCTTATAGTCAATACGAGCCTTTCTTCTGATTCGATGGGTTTTTGATGATAATTATATTATTTTTTTAAATAAATTTCCAATAGTCAAAAGTAAATAATAAAATTACTTATATGCATTCTTGTATGCTGAAAAAATTTATCTGGATAATTTTTTAATGCCGGGAAGAGATGGTGATACTCTCTATACACATTTCTATCTTTATTTAGTTTATGAACTTAAAATTCTTTGATTTTATTTAACACTGTATTCAATAACATATTCAAATTTTGCAAATATATTATGATAGGGAGTTTACTAGACATGATCTATCAAACATATGATAAATACGGTTGAAACGTATATAAATAATCTAACCTATTTACGCTTTATTTGCTTTAAGCTTAGTGCTAATAAGCTTCTTTCTGCACACTGGCACACAAGCGCCATATACCCTGTATACTAAAATTTTCTCTCGTGCGCAAGAGCGTGAGGTAAAAGTCTTGGGCCCTGAGTAAAACGCTTGAGCGCTGGAGAATTAACAGACTCTAAGCAAAACCAGGCGGAAGTTAGAAACCCAGGAGAAGAGGAAAATTACTAGAAGACGGACGTGCAAGCGATTCTTCTCGATTACAGGTGCATGCGTCAGTGCACGAGAAAGAAAAAAATATCATTCGTCTGCTCCCGTGTTAACAAGCAGCAGAGCCACCGCACGGGAATCGTAAATGCAATCTCCTAGAATCTAGCACCTTGGGGTTGGATACTTGAAATTCCCTTGTGTGCGGGCTACTATGAACGCACTGTTAACGTTACAATTTTAATTTAATTTTTATTAATTATAATTTGTATAAATGTCTTATTAAGTAGAGCCAGAGTCTTTTACACACAGTTTTCCTTACACTCCACATATTTTCGAGAAATTGTCGGATGATTAAACTGTTAAATTTATTTTAATAAATTGAGAGTGAAAATTACTTGTCTTGTATTTTACTTAATAGTGTTACTTAAGTGTCATATCATCATTGTGTTGTTCTAAATATATAAATTATCTATTGCTGGTTTTCATCGATGGTTTCGTAATTGTTCCCTGTGAAGACCCGATTAAAATCCATCTAAGAGAGTTAACTGCTAAGATATTTATAGTTTATATTCAGAGTAAAAACAGAGAAAATAATAATTAAATTGATAGTAATTCAGAGATTTTATTATAGAGTTGAAAATATAGTAACGGTGAAGAGGGAACGAAATTCCACCATTAAATAATATGCTGCAACTTGGATCACTAATATCCAGTTTATGTTTTCTTAAGGCTCTAAAATTAAAACTACTCTAAAAAAACCAATTTTCAATAGCGTCCATAATGGTCAATTGAAAAAATAATGATAATCCATCGAGTACTTTTCGAGATCTAAGTATCAAAATAAAAACAAACATTTTTTTCAAAAATTCAAAATGTTCTAAAATTAAAACTGCGCTAAGAAAATCCGTTTTCAAAAGTTTCTTTTAATTTGTCGATCGAAAATAATTTCCATGAAAATTTTTAAGAAAATTCATAGAGTAGTTTACGTAAAATATCAAAAAAATGAAAAATATAAAAATAAAAAAAAATTTTTTAAATGGCTATTTTATTAAAACTACTCTAAGTAGACCAATTTTCAATAGGTTCTGTACAAGTAAATCAAAAAAATTAATTGTATGGAAAATTTAAAGAAAATCTATCGATTTCTTTTAGAGATCTAATTTACTACATAAATACAAACATTTTATTAAAATATTTCAAAATGCTCTAAAATTAAAACTACGCTAAGAAAATCAATTTTCAGAAGTTTATTTTATTTCAGGGATCGAAAATTATTTCCATGCTAATTTTAAAGCAGATTTATCAGTTAGATTACGAAAAATACTAAAAAATTCAAAAATCGAAATCTTTGTTTTTTTTTCTTATAAATGACTGGAATAAAAACTACGCTAAGAAAACCAACTATCAATAGCTTTTCCTCAAGTTAGACAAAAACATGAACTCTAGGCAAAATTTGAAGCACATCCGTTGAGTAGTTTTCAAGATCCAGTTGGCTTACTGAATACACACACACACGCGCGCACACACACACACACACACACACACACACACACACACACACACACACACACACACACACACACACACACATACATACAGAAATTTTCTAAAAATCACTTTTTTCGACTCCCTGAGACTAAATATGTACAAATTAATGAAAAAATAGAAAATAATTTTTTTTTGTCGATACAAAGCTTTCTCTATTAGAAAACAAAAGGACAAGGCAAATTACAAGCTTATACCAGTGCCCACACTGGAATAAGTATAAGCTTTTTTTCTCTGGTTGAAGAGAGTATGGTTATGAGCACACATACATTAGATCGGTACTGTGAAAACTATACTATTCTCAACACATTCCTTAACAGACAGAGCAGATTTTTCCTCACAATAGAGGACTGCTTTCCTGCACAAGCCAATGATTAAAGTTCACGTCCATCATGGATGCCATCTACTTTATGCTACTGTTCACAGCATTAATTTAATGTAGTTATTAATTTATTGTGTTAATATATTTATACATTACCATTTTCTTAGGTATAACCCCCTCCTGTACCGCCATTTAAGGTCGAAAAATATTTTATTTTTATTATTATTTTTTATTTTCAGCTCTTTAATGTACACTTACCAATAGTCAAACTTATTTTGTTTTTCAATTTGGTTCATTTCAACACATTTGGTCAACACACTTGATATTAATACACTAATATACATATAATAGTTTAAATTATAACGAATTATAACTTTCGTTTAAAATAGATATTTTTTTTCATACACGTTTCTTTTAATTCACGACACTCTCTTAAACACTTCATGATTGTTTTTGTACAAAGAAAATAATTAAATTCACGTTTTTACACGTTTTGCTTTACACGTTTTGTTTTTGTGCACTTGATATTAATACATTTATATTTATTAAAATGAACTATATCTTAACTAACATACACAATTGTTTTAACTCACAATTTTTTCTTTTGCTCTTTAAAAGGTTTTCATACACAAAATATAGTAATATAAAAGTATTATAAACACATTTCATTATTTCTCACGTTTTTTAAATTTGAATTATCATTTATATATTTATTGTGTATCTTATGTTAACTGCTATGTGTGGTTTTTTCTCTCTCTCTTTCTCTACCGAACTCAACTGTATACTGAAATTGCTTGCGCATGCGCGCTACAACGAAATAACGCAACAGATGACTCTTCGCTTTTGACGAATTTTTTTTTATTAAAAATGGAGTCTTATCACTTTTTGGGATGGCAAAGTTCCGGCCGGGCATGAAGGAAAATCGTATACGTTCCTCGGCACGAAACAGGCTCATCATATGCGCGTGTTTTGCTTCGCAAGGCTTCGCCTCGCGAAGCAAACCAACACGCACATGGAATGAGCCTGTTCCGTGCCTCGGAACGTAATATACTATTTTTAGGTTAATAAAGCTAAACTATTCTTTAGCATAAATAAAAGCTTTAGATTTGTTTACCTTTCCAGATTGTCCGTCGACAGTCCTCTTCATTTTCTTCTCTAGCATCGCTAAAGTATCCGGCAAAAAGGTTCCAACTTCTTACAAGTTTTATCACCCTATAGATAACAAAAACGTTACTGTATTTACAGTGTAATTTTCTAACATTACATGGCTACAAAATTATTTTTATATTTCATACATGAATCTGAAGGATTATATGAGAATCATAAGATCTACAAAATAGTAGCCTACATAGATTTTTTACTCATTATATTGAATTAAATTATTATGAATTATCTTACACATATCACAGGTTTCTTTTGTCATTATCTTTTATTTTTATACTCTAGATGCAAGTGATCCTAAGTGAAGCAAATGACAAATTTTCGAAGGCTTATGAAAGAATAATTAATGAAGGATTACCAGAGTCACTTAGTAGAATTGAAAAAGCTTATACAGAATCCAAAATCCAACTGGCTCATTTTCTGAAAAATGAAAAAGGAGCAGATAGAGCGCTTGAATGCATGACTATTACCATGCTCTGCACACTGAATAAAAAGTAAGTTAAGAATCGATATACATACATTTACATTGACAAGCTAAAAACTTAGGAATATCGGCCATGGTCACGAGCAAAATTATACTTTACAAACTTTAAAAAGATCTAAAGCCTCTATTTTGAAATAATTTTATTACTTTTTACTTTATGCTAGCGTACAATACCTTGCTTCTAACGTCGCTCGGTTAAATTTCTTTATACGATTGGAATTTGCAATGTGAAATGATAATAAATATAAATTTTCAGAAT
Organism: Anastatus disparis; assembly: GCA_017163975.1. Classification (NCBI taxonomy): domain Eukaryota; kingdom Metazoa; phylum Arthropoda; class Insecta; order Hymenoptera; family Eupelmidae; genus Anastatus; species Anastatus disparis. The sequence continues at coordinate 4,732,275 of JAFFSR010000274.1, read as the reverse complement.
TCAAATTTAAAGATTACAATCTACGGATGCTTAAACATTTTACCAATGAATTTTTATAGCTAAAAAGTTGAATTGTAAGGTGGAGTGTGATTTGTTCTAAACGTCTGTCTTTATCTTTTCGAGTAAGTTTCGTATCGAAAAATATAGAAAATTTTGAAAACCCATATCAATCTTAGAAACAACTTTAAGAAGTTAAAGTTTTAGAGTCCATTTATTAAGAATTACTTTGAAAAATAGTACTAAGAGATATTAGGGCTGTTATGTGTTGATACAAATAAGAAATAATTATATATTAAATTCATAGTCGTGTCTTGAGCATCAAGTATGACTCAAAACTTAAGTATCGTTACTTAAGTAATAGCCGTTACTATTAAGTGCTACATTTTTACTGACGAGTATCTTATCTGTGTTATTTTGCTTCATTATTAACTGTGATAACCTCTTCATGTAGACTGAATTGAAGTAACAGCTGATACTCAAGTTACGATACTTAAGTTTTAAGTCATACTTGATACTCAAGAAACGACTATGAATTCGGGCCTTAGTGTACATAGGGATAGAATTAATGCACATTATATAATTGATTTATTATTATTTAGCGTGTAACTGACTTGAGCTTTTAAGAGACTGCTTGGATACATTTTAAAACAGTTAGAAAAAATTATACATTTAGATTCTTATAATACTAATCGTTTTGTCTTTGTATTTAAGTCTAAGTATTCGCAATTACTCGTAAAGTGAAACATGTTAAACCCATCGCGCACACCAAGTTTGAAGAAAGTTGAGGCAAAAAAATTAAAAATGTCAACTATGACTTATTAAGAAATAGAAAAGATGATATTATCGTAAGTTTAAAAAAAAGTTTAAGAAAGTGAGTTTAAGTTTAAGAAAAATCGATTTAACGTTTTAAAAAATTAAAATCAAGTGAGTGTTGTAAAAATAAACTAAAATAATCTTTTACATCAAAACTTAAACGAGTTTACTTATATTGAACTAACAATATTCCAATTTTGTAGTATTACCGTAAAGGCACGTGGAGTAAACGAAAGCAGGATAATATTTCAAATCAGGAATATATCATATATGACTGCTCACAGATAAACCGTAAATTTAACAGATGATTATAATGATACAGACACGAAACTTATGTGTTTATAGTAACTTTCAAAATTTCATCAATATATTGTATAATCAATGACAATGAATGAAAAGCTAGTATAAACGTCTAAGGCACAGTCTGTTTGAAATAATTTTAAAAGCTTTACTAATGAGTCCCAAATAAACAGACTCGTACAAAACGTTGTCCTTATAACTAAGCTTTGTAAAAATACGCTCTTAAGCGTGCACATAATTTACAGAACATTGAAAACACATTAAACAAAAAAATTAATCATGATTCCATAAATATCTTAATCGTTAAAACAAAAAGACGAAGTCACCCTTTTCAACGTTATCGTCAGCAACATCATCATAAACACATCGGTCACCGACATCGTTAAAACTTTCTTATTATTATAGAAATAATAAAGAGAATTCTAAATAGTAATGTCATAAAAAATGTATGTACGCATATATAAATGTTCGTTTATAAGCGTATGCAAGCGTGTGCTATTATCCGTCAAGAAGTATGACTATGTATAATCGTGTGTTATCGCATGTAAAACATATGCGCACACGTACATTCGTGTACATACACGTACAAACACGTATGGATACATACAAACCAGTACACACGCGTAAACATACAGACAAACACGTACGCCCACATAAAAACACGTACATACACGTACAAACACGTTCGCACTCGTAGAAAAATGCACACACACGTACACACACACGTACACACACGTACAAACACGTATACATACGCACAATCACGAACAATCACCTACAATCACGAACAAAGTATGAACACGTACAAACTCGTATAATCACGTAAAAACACGTACAATTACGTACAATACGTAAAATCGCGTATAAACACGTACGCACAGGTTAAAAAGATACAAACACGTACACACACGTACAATCACGTACAAACACCTACAAACTCGTACAATCACGTAAAAACATGTACAGACACGTACAAACACGTACACACACTACAATCTCGTAAAATCACGTATAGGCACGTACAAACACGTACACACACGTACAAACACCTAAAAATACTATAGAATGTAAGTATATCTACAGGAGAAAATAGCTAACATTTAAAAATTTTCCTTAACGACATAAAAACTTCAGAACTATGTCACAGATAGAAAAATTTCCATTTGTCAAAATTCGAAACGCTTAAAAACGTTTAAAATAACGTTTTTGTACGTATATATATTTTTATATATGCAATATGATTTCCGTTGATGAAAAATATATATATCTTCTGATTTTTATATAAAAAAATGTTATATCACGAGCTTATATTAAGAATGAATATATTATAAGCAGATTTTTTCTTTTAGACCTAAAGCATTTTAATATGATAAATATAGAAATATAGATTGTTATTATTTTGATAACGAATTATTTATAAGGTTCTCTGTTAAATGCCCAAGTTCACTAAAATTTGACCTTTAGACGAATGTTAGTCGGGAAAACGTAGATGTCAGTTAAAAAATATGAGTATTTTTTTGGAGGTCACTTTTTTGATTTGCAAAGTCAGAATTATATTGTGATGTTTATTAAGCTATTATACCCTATTTATAAGTCTACGTTAGAAACATTTTCTTGATTTGTTATTCATCCATCACTAATTTTTTACTATGAAATTTTTACATCCCGAAATGTAATTAAGTACCGTAAACGGGATAAAGTAGTCAAGTGTGGTTGTAAAGCGAACATTTTTTCATATACGATTTTCTAATTTCTTATGTTATTAATTACTCTTGTTCATGTATCATTAGTAATTTTTTTAACTTTTGTTAGTAATTCACAAAAAAATATTGGCATATATAAACAAAAGTACATAAGAAATAAGAAAGTCGTATATGAAAAAATGCTCGCTTTACCCCACACCTGACTGCTTTACCCCGTTTTACGGTATACATTGAAATAATTCAAATTGCACATTTTATCGTTAATCTGCTATAGAGTTGTTGTAATAAAAGTTATTTTGTTTATGTAGCTATTTTCGAAAACTAATAGATCCACTGGCTTAATATCAAGATAGCATAGCCACTACGCGCATCCCTTGACATGATTGACATATCAAAATGATGATAACGTCATTTTTTTGCTTATTTCTGGCTTATCAATTGTAATGAAAATGGTTCTGTTGCTGCAACGGATCCTGAAAAATAATGTCTAAGCCAACTTAATGCTGACGTAGTCACTTTTCGTATCTTTTGATATAATTGTAGTATCAGAATGAACACAATGACATGTTTTACTGCTAATTTGCTACTTATGCTTTTCGACAAAGTAATTTTATAACCCCTGTCGTTTTACATAAACGATGGCTATGCTACCCTGGTAGAAACGTTAAGCATATATTCAGTATATAATACCGGCGGTCGTGATCTCATACTGATTGATATCGCGATAAACCTTTACACCGGCTCATCAATTATCCCGATGGCATCGGGAGGATATCGTCAACCTTCTAATTATATTTTGTCTAAGAAACAATAAAAAATTTAACAAAAAATATATAATAAATAATAATTAAGGGGATGTAATCCCCTAAATGGAAAAAAGAAATGATGAATAAAATAATAAATATTACTATGCATATAATAAATTTTACTTTTTCGAATAATAATGTCAAGTCAATGATCTGTAAATTTAATCATAACTTCAAAATTTTCGACCAAATTGAAAGTAGTTCTGATTCGAAAAATTCATTGACAACTTGTCATCATGGTGCAGCCGGTAACGTTCACGCTTTGCATGCTCGAAGTATCTGGTTAGATCCCACTTTACGCAAGATTTTTTTTGATAATACTGAGTTTTAATTAATTGTTTTTAGGGTTATGTTCTTTATCTAATATATGAAATTGTAATTAATGTCTTCAATATTTCATCGCGCATACATCGGTTATTTATCGCGACTGCGTCGCGACGAGATATCGCTAGCCGTTAATTTACTGAGCATATTTTTATTCTGAATTTCCTACCAGGGTACGTGGATATTAAGCTATCGTATTCGCTGTTCATAACTCTTTATATGATAGACTCATTCAAATAACCACAATAGCATGTTTTGCAGCTGTATTAATTTTGTTACTCTAACTGTTTAAGAAAAATAATGTTCAAGCTAGCTTAACATCAAGTTAGTTTAGCTATCACTTATATCTCTTGATATAATTAACACATCGATCGATCCGTCAATTATCTCAAAAAATATAGGCAATAATTATACTAGCTTAATATGAAACCAACACAGCAACTATTTCTTTAAAATAGTTGTAGCAACAAATTTAATGACACAACTACCAGTTTGCAACAAAATGAATCGTGCAGATTATTTCAATATTTCTCTCATGTCAACAGATATGACCCAGCCATTATTTAAATATTAATCTCGCATGGTAATTGTTCCTCTGAAACGTTTGTGGCAGTAAAATTGCATTAGTAATAAATAAATAACGAATCATTAACGAAATATGCAGTTCTGATCATTTTCATATGACAATGATCTCAAAAGATACGAGTAATGGTTTTGGTGGTTTAATTTTAATCTGATATAAGTTAAAAAATTGAAGTTACAAAATTAGCTTTGCTATGAAAAAGCAACAAATCATCAAAGATCATGCTGCTGTGATGGTTTCAATATTTCAATCATATCGACAGGTACGAGTCATGATTGCACTAACATGATTTAAATTTATGAGGAGAGATTCCCATCTCTGAAAAACTGGCTAAAACTGCAGGATATGATTCTTTAATAAAAAAAAATAAACTCGTGTTTTTTTTGTCTAATACTCCCCAGAGACGAAGATTTATATTTTTTTTTCAGAAATATAGTGAAAAGAAGAGCTTATAAGAACTTCAATTACAAAAAAACTACAACTCTCACTCAAAAATGTATAAAAATTAAAACTTAATTTTTATTGCACAAAAAAATCTTATCCAGTTCGAAAGTTATAGGTGATTAAAATATGGTAATGAAATAGTGTGGAAAATTCATCACTTATTACATACTAAAAATATTAACGAATATGTAGTAATATTCAATCAAGCATTACTTTTGAACCCTAAAAGCTTTTTAATCTACTAAAGCTTAAATCAAAGTATTTAATTTATACTTTTTTTCATTTTTTATATATTTTTTTGTAAAAGTTTTAGTTTTTTTTGGCTATTTAAGTTCTTAAAAGTACTTCTTTTCACTATATTAAAAAAAAAGTTTATATTTTTGTTCTGGGCGCCTATTAGACAAAAAGAAAAAGCACAGGTTCATTTATTTTTCATCAAATCATATTCTACAGCCTTAACTAAATCCGTTTCCCGGAGATGGGACTTCTCCTTGTTAGTATAACTATTGTTTCTCTCAAACGGCTAGAAGAACAAAATTACTTTCATCAAATAAAATACAATCATTTTAATATATCAATCATATTATGAAATATGAATAGTGCTTACGCTAACTGAACATTAACCTAGCTTATCCACTGTTTCCCTGAAATGGCTAGAATAACAAAAATACGCTTTTCTACAAAAAAACAAGTAAAAATTCAGCAACAAAATATGTGTTTGTGATCATTTTGATATGCCAATAATACCAAAAGATACGAATAGCAACTATAATAGATTTAATAAAAAATTGGCGTTGCCATTATTTTTCGAGAATAGTTGTAGTAAGTCAAGCAATTTTCTCACAACAAATAGATTATAGACACAACATCTTTGATTACAGAGACCGTTCCACATAGCATGGAAGATTTGGAATATTCTGGAAATATTCCATATCTTTCATGCTATGTGGGGTTAAATTCGTTGTACTCGATTCCCTAATATTCTTTTTCTTATTATTATAGATATGTAGCATCTTAGTTACATGTGCATCGAATAATATTAGAAAAATCATATTTAATATCAGTTTTATGTAATGATCGAATAGAACATGCTAAGTCGAATTTTAAAGAAGTGATGCCAAGCATTCGTTCGAAAATGGGTACTTTAAACTCGAGTAATTTTGATTAAACTTACAAGGAGAGTGTATTGCATTTGGGTCTCTGATTTCCTTCTAACTTTGGGATATTTTTCTTACATAAAATCATGAAAAAAGCCGCGTCCATTCGGTCCAACGCTCGATTTTTTCCGAGTTATCAGCAATTTTGTCTGTTTTGTAAAAAAATTTGCATCTGCTTTATAGTTTTACAGTTTTTGAACTACTCATTCTGTAAGGTTTTTACTCATTGCATATTAAAGCTGAGATTAAAATCTTTAGATTGAAAAAAACGTGTTCCGGAAGCTCAAGTTGTTCAAAAGTTATAAGGGAATAAAAATAGCGCAAATATTTAGCTGAAAATATGCATAGAAAATAAATGCTGCATTTTAGTCTAAATTTCATTTTAATTTTCTTCCCTTCATAACTTTTGAACAACTTGAGCTTTTTGGACACGTTTTTTTTTCTAATCGAAAGGTTTTAATCTCAGCTTTAAAATACAACGAGTAAAAACCTTATAGAATAAGTAGTTCGAAAACTATAAAACTATGAAGTAGATGCAACAAAACAGACAAAACTGCTCATAATTTTAAAAAAATCGAGCGTTGAACCGAATGGGCGCGGCTTTTTTGATGATTTTATGTAAGAAAAAATCTCTCAAAGTTTAAAGAAAATCCGAGACCCAAATGCAATGCACTCTCCTTGTTAGTCAAATGATGAAGATTCATTTAAAAGTGAAAAATTTTTATTGTTGATATCCAAAAGTTATATTCCCAAAAGTTAGGCGTAAAGTAAATCTACCTTAAGACTAACAACGTTGCTTTACTTGAGCTAACATTATATTGCTAAATTGACAATCGAAATTTTTCAGTAAATTTGTAAACAAAGTGCATACATCGCAAAGAGGCGTTTCTATCATTTGGATGAGAAAGAGATATAAACTTGGGTCAACAAATTTTTCATATATCTCTCCGTTAAATAAACTATTGAAGATTTCTTACAATAATTTAAATAAAAATCTTGTTCAATCCCTACTGAAAAAAATTACATAAGATCTCACACGAGATCTCACATGAGCTCTCACGATTGAAAATGAAACTCACTCATTTTTTAGCACATGAGATCTCATGTGAGATCTCATGTGCTAAAAAATTTTATTTTCTCCTACACTTATAGCTGTAATCAATGTCAACGACATCAAATATGAAATTTGATCTATAATTCGATTAATTTTTATATATTCTAACATTACGATTGAATGATTCTACTCTACATCTACAAAACAATCGTTATCTAAGGCATGCTATTATAGATTACGGTTTTGAACTATATTCGAGCATAATTATACTTGGCAATTGAATAATAATAAGAATAAACAAATTTTTCAGCAAATATTTAGACAATATTTACAAGTAATAGTTAAGAAACTAGTCACTACAATTATGCATATCGCCTTTTACACTCAAGAAGGCCATCTCTTTTCAGTGAGGTCTGGAGCGATGCCGTTCGTATACAAAGGTTTGTACAGAATTTGTGTATTCACAAATTGAGTTACTTATTTCATATCACAGACGAAATCATGTATACGAGGCTCGGGGTCAGTTCACTGATTAATGACAGTTTTTCTAATCAGTAAGTAGTGTCTTTCTATGACGCACGCTGCATCTGGTTCAGATTTACGGCATAACACATCTTACCAATTGTTACACAATTTGCATGTTACCGTAAAAACAGTTGCAGCCTTATGTCTTATAACTTTATGACAAACAACCTTCAATGAACTGACAGTGACTTAGTACTTGAGATCTTATTTTTATCATACTGATAAATTATTTTTACATATCGTTTACAATTGCCTCATATTAATTTCAATAATATAGGCTTTTATAACTCAAGAATTATTGATTTTACTTTTATTTTAGAGTATTATCACAATCTTATTGCTTGTTTTCCTTATTCAGTCGTGAATCCAACGTAATCTAAAAAATTTTTAAATCGTGCTCGAATACAATTTCAAACCATGATTATAATTATATTTATACTGACTATTCACATAGTTTTCATAATAAAAATTATATTTGTATGCAATGTAAGTCTAAACGTTAAAAGTAAGGTAATACACATATTTCATTGTTATACTATTCGTCATGTTAAAGGTCAGTTTTAGACGAGGTTTTAGACATTTTTTACTGATCATAAGTAGTGAAAGAAGTAATTTCGTTTATTTTTAATAAAAATATATATCAGAATTGCATTCAGTTGTAAATATTTATTCATTTTAACAAATGAAAAACGGAAGCATGTACATTTGTTAATATTCAAAGAACGAGCCAAAAAAAAAATAAATAAAAATTAAATATCTTTTTCAGCTATTTTCGATCGGTAAAGCTAGTCGAAAGCTGATCTTTAATTGGAAAGTGACGCCATGAAATACAATGTAAATTAAATGAAGTGGCCAAAATGAGAAATACTGACCCTGGGCAAGATGCATGGGGTCTTATGGCTCCACTAAATTTATCGAATATGATGATGTTCTAGTGTTCGAATACGTATTTATAATATCAGTCTAATTAAATACATTAAGGGCATGATGAAGCTTCCCCTTCTGATAATATTTCTGATCCAAGTTTATGAGTAAATGGTGAATTTAATCGAGTTTTTTCACTTCAAGAAAAAAAGTAGTAGGATTCAACTTGAGTGCGGACAACTAAAGGAATCTGCCGAAATCTTATACTTAAAAAATTATATACAAGTTTTCAATTTATAGTATTTTGAAGTTAGGTTTGTCAACTTTGATATCTAATTTGCGATCTAAGTTCATAAAAAAATAACAGCTACAAACGATTTTTTATATTAACTAAAATGATTGTACTAATATAGCTAAGGTCAAAATTAGCCAAAATTTAAAGAACAAGACGAGAAAAATAAAAAAAATAATAAATATCTTTTTTTAATTTTTTAAAATGAATGAAATATATAAAAGATCCCATATGAGATCGTACACGAAATTGCATATGAGATGTCATATGAAATGGCCTATGAGATCGCATATGAAATCTCACATATATTTATTTTATTCTTAAAATTCAACGAATATATATGAGATTTCGTAGGCGATTTTATATAAGATTTCACATGAGAGTTCATCTAATATTTTCGGTATGGATGATTTTTCTTTGCTTCTTCTTTAAATACATACATAATTACACGCTTCCACTTCTTATTTATTTAAAATAAGTTCATACCTTTAAGTAGAAGCGGTGATAGCGCAGGGGCTAAGGCTCTTGGCTCATGCTGTAGTAGACCAGAGTTTATCTCCGGGAAAATTTAGGGAAAATTTTTTTAAATTTTCCTCTGTGAAATAGAACTAGGAGACCAGGGAAAACCAAGAGACCCACTGGCAATAAAATAGAGAAGAAGATGATATCTTCAATCCTTAGTGGAAATATAAAATGTGCATTACCGTTTAAAATAGTTTAAAATTATTCAAAACTGTTTAAAAATATTTAAAACTGTTTAAAGCTGTTCAAAATAGTTTAATAGTTTATAAGACATTTAAAACCATTATAAACAGTTTTAAGCATATTTTAACAGTTTTAAACAATACAGAATTATTTGAAACTAAAGTGAACATTTTCTCGTATATATTATATAAATTTTAATATATATAAGAAAATTTTCACAAACACAAAATTATGAAACAATGTTTGAAATTATTTCAAACTTTTTTAAACTGTTTAAAAGTGTTTAAAACTGTTTACAACTGTTCAAGCTAATAAAAAATAGTTTATATTCATCTAAAATTATTTTGAAATATTATGAATATTTAAAATAATCTATAACTTTTAAACATGAAAAATTCAAAACTATTAAACACTGTTTGAAATCATTTCGAACTTAACAAAACTTTTTGAAAGTGTTTAAAAATGTTCAAAACTGTTCAACTGATTTAAATGTCCCAAATTTCACACTTATAGGCTGTTTTAAATAGTTTCGAACAGTTTTGAACAGTTTTAAGCATCTTTAAACATTTTATATTTCTGCTAGGAATTTCAAACAATTCTGATATTTATTCATATGAAAAGAAAAACGAAATTTATTTTTAAACTATTTTCGATCGATAAAGTAGGTCTAAAGCAAACCCTTGAAAATTTTGTTTTATAATAGGTTATCTATTTTCGTCCTGTTCTAATCTAAATCTCAACTTTTTTATATATTGTGTCATGTAACAATTTTTTAAATTAGTGTTATTCAAAAACTAAGTAGTAATAAAAAGATATAATTTTTTTTATTCACGGGCATTACTGCCCTTTTTAACACATAGTAATTCATTTAATACAACACAGTTTGACGTATTATTTAACGTAGTGCCAAGTTGACGGCAGAGACAGCGAAAAAGCGACCAGACGAGGAATCGATCCCGCGCCAACGAGAATACAAGTCATGCGCCTTAGCTACTACTCCACTGAACTCTACAAATTTTTTTATAAATTTTTGTTATTTTCAATATTACAGCATAAAAGAGAAAATAATTTGACATTAGTGAGTAATAAAATAATCAGTCATTGTTAAGGTTATGTAAAATGGACACTACACCTATACTTATAAATATTCACTATCTTTACATTTTATTGCAAAATTTTCAATAAAAAAATGTATTAGCTTGTAGTATGTACCATGAAGATTATTCATTAAAATTTTTAAATAAATTCATTTATTAGTTATTGAAAATTTAGGGTTCCAAAATTATTTATTAAAATTTTTCAATTTTGTACAGGAATCCAAATATCTTAAAAGCTAATGAATCAATTTATTTGAAAATTTATCTAAATAATCATCATGCTACATACTACAAGTTAATGCATTTCTTTTCTGGGAATTCTGCTATAAAATGGAAAGGAAGCTAATATCTATAAGTACAGGTGTAGTGTCCGTTTTACATCTTCTTAATCAAAAACATGTATTATTTGTAAGATATTAAAAGAAAACAGGCACGTTTGTCTTTTTATATTAAAGAAATGAAATTTTATTTTCAACTACAGAATGTTTAAAAAAAAGGAAGCTTTATTTTCCACCATAAAAATAGTTATTATACATTGTTATGAAATGATACTAAATTAGTAAATACAAATGTTCTTTTTATCACTGAATTTCATGCAAAATTTAAGTTTTTTTAACTTTTAAGAAGGTATTTTTGAATAGGAAAAATACAGAGCATAGAAATGAATTTCTTCGAGTCAAAGAAAAATCATTTTTAAATTAATGAAATATTTTTTTAAACTCAAAACAAATCTTGAAATATTTATTTTCTAATTCTGAAGCATAGTTAGTCACACTATTATTTGTTATTTGCTGCTGTTGCTGTTTTATCTTTTTTATTGGGATTTGCTGCTCGGCTTGGTGCTCTGTGGAGTGTAGTTAGTGTCTCTGTGTGGTAATAGAGTTTCAATTGCATTCAATTCAATTGTTTTTGTTTATTGCATCCTAACCTAAAATTTACTTGGTGCCGGCTTTCCTCATTCAATACATGCATAATTTTGATATCAGTGGCTCCATCTCTTAGTTGCCTTGCACACTAAATTTGTAACTTGATTGGTAAATGACTGTGGAGTCTCATATTTAAGGTGTTTTTTCACTTGTCATTATTATAAGTTATTAACTACGTGAAATTCAGATCTGTATTATTATGCTGTTTCTCCACTTACTGGAAATTATTCACTAAGTTACTGACGGACCAACAACTTTATAGCATACATGTTATGCTGCTACTCCACTAGCATATTTAATACTACATCACTACTGTTTCTTTGAGCGCTACAATTTGTTTTCCTGGATTTCTTGAATTTTGATAATTCATTCTATTTATTTAAATGGATATGCAGCAATTTAATGATATTCTTACTACGATACTTGAGAAGATGGATAAGCTGGATGAATTGGACTCAATGGAATCCTCTGTTCCCAATGTGAGCAGTCTGCTTACTGTGCTATCTCATAAATTTTTTTTCATTCGTAAGAAGGAAGAATAAGGATGCTTCTACACAAGTTGCTTCTGTCGAGGACCTAGATGCTTTTTTAGCTAAGGTGATGCTGGTCAGCGTCAGTCCAGCACCGTAGCTTCTAGTACTGGGGTAAGTCCACTCTCTCCTCCACTCCTCTCTAATACATCATTCTCTACTAATAACTCTGCTTCATCACTCATTAATAATCATGTCACTGCAAAGGATGGTCTCAGAGTTTGTCATTTCAATGCTAACTCTATTAGAGCACGCATTGAGATGATAAGACTCTTTCTGGCTTCTCGTCCCTACTTCTATGTTATAGCTGTAACTGAGACCAAACTAGGCCAGATTGTTGGTGACTCTCTGATAGAGCTTGATGACTACGTGCTTCACAGGCAGGATCGTAACACAAAAGGCGGTGGTGCTGCTTTATATATTTACAACTCTATTACTTCGCGGCGCCTTTGTTCTTCTTCTAGTAAATCGAGTGGTAAGCCTGGTCTTCCCGAATATCTGTTTTGTGAGGTTAATTCTCTGGACTTGGCTTCACCTATTTTTGTTGGTGTAGTCTACAGGCCGCCACATGCTCCCTTATTGACCAACACAGATTTCATACCTGATTTAACATCATATATACACAATTATAATTCGAAGATCATCCTTGGTGATTTTAACACTAACTTGTGCGTTGATTCTGATGACTCTGAGTTTCTTAAAGGTCTGATTACTGAGAATACACTTTTCTTGGTTTCTTATGGCACAACTCATCATACTTATTCTTCTGACACCTGGCTTGATTTGTGTCTTGTCGATACCAACGACATGGTACTCGATTTCTGGAAGACTGATGTACCATTCATTGACGGCCACGATTTCATAGCTGCGACTGTTAAGTCTTCTCTCTCTAAACCTAAGCTTAAAGACTTTACCTTTCTGGATTATGAGTCTGTTGATGATGTTGCACTCCTTCAGTATTTTCGCTCTTCAAGGTGTCATGCATGTGACGGCGATTCCTTTCTTTCTGCTCGCTTTGAATGTTTCTACAACCATCTCAATGAGGCGATTGCACAATTCGTGCCTGTCAGGAAGGTCAGGCAGGGTAGGGCTCATCGTCCGTGGATCACCTCTGAACATCGTCGCTTGATTAATAAGAGAGATCGACTTTATAGACACTACAAATGTACTCGACTGTATACTGACTTACTATACTATAGGACTGCTCGAAACAAGGCACAAGAGTGCATTGAATCAGCCAAACTGTTATATTACTATATGGGGTATTACAGACTCGCGACAGATCTGTAGAAAGCTCAGGAACCTTGATATATGTTCTATTGATAATAACTCGCGACATTCAATTCCTATAAATGAGCTTAATCGATACTTTGGTGGGATTGCGTTTGATCCACTTGCCCCTTCTATTAAAAATAACCTAGTTTCTAATTTTATCTTTTTATATGCGTAATTTCTTATATTTTTTATAACAATTAGATTTAAGAACAATATATGTAGCTTATTTTCAAAAGAGAGGGAAAGGTAGAGAAAAAAGAGAGAAAGAAGAGAGCAAGAAAAGAGAGAAAGAAAGAGGCAGCAGATGACCTCTCTTAGGATCAACATGGATTCAGGAAAGGACGGTCAACGATAGGAGCCATCCAGAAGCACGGAGCGTGGAAATCACTATTCCCGTCCGATATGCGTTACGGCGACACTAGATGTGAAGAATGCGTTCAACTTGCTTCAATTTATAATGTTTTTTCAATTAATATCTATAATGAAAGAAACCAGGTTAAATAAATTTAATTACTTAATAAACTAAATAATTTGTTTATATGTAAAAAAGAAAAATGAAAGAATAATATGATATAGATATTAAATGAATAAACATAATCAATTAATTTTGATTCGCTGGAGATATACATAAAATGACGCAAAAGTTAAAAGGAAGAATTACGCATAAAAAAACGCTAACGTAAATTTGATAAAAAAAGGTTTTAATAAAGTAAAAAAGATTAATATTAATTTCACTAAATTTTAGTACTTAAAAATAAAATTTACATTATATAAAAAGAAATAAATGTTAAAGAAACAAAAAGAAAACACGGGTGACGCTTTAACAAAAAAAGGACGCTTAACGCACGATAAGGTGCAAAAAATGCTACACAAAAATTATTTTTAATTGTTTTTTTTATAATAACAAGATTTAATTTTAGATTTATTCATTCTTTAATGTTGTTATAACGTTTTTTGACGTTTATTAATTTTTAAATATTTTATTTACTATTTATTTGTAGTAAAGAAAAAATTATTAATTTATAATAAAATTTTGTGTGTTGATAAAAGAAATTTTGGATTAATTATTATTAACAAAATTTTATAAATTTTACAAAAAGAATATTATTTGTTTCTTGGGTAATTAACGGTATTTGTTCTTGGCGCCTAACTTAATGAGTTTTCGTCTGGGTGTTCAATTTTAAGTAACGGTAAAATTTTTCAGGTAAATTTTAATATTTACGCATGTACGTGTGAAGTCCTACATAATATTTTCAGGTACCCAAGATTAGAATATCCCTTAGCGGTTGTTTGCATGGCTGAAGTATTTTACTTTATTTTATTTAAACGGTACAATAAATTACACGTTTCAAAAGAAAATGAGTTCACACCGAAACATATACAGATCGGACCAAATAATAATCTTTTGGTAAAATATGAAATTGAAAAATAATGATTTCAAAATAATTATCAGAAAAATAAAGTGTTGGTCTTATAGAAAAACAAATTGAGAGTAATTTAAAAAAGAAATTTGCCTGAAAATATATTAATAAATATAAAATTATTTTTTTTTTAAATTCGGCGAAATTGCCCGACGTTACAACATCATGAGGAGATTAAAAATGAATTAGCTTCGATTAGTGAGGAGCAGCATGATTATCGTGCTCTGCTTAAGCAGCATGAGGCTGAAATCAATGCCATCAAGTCAAACCTGGCTCTTATTCATAACGCTACTCAAACAGATGAGTGTAAGATTCTTATTTCAGGTATTCCTTTGTCGGCTGCTATTCCTGATCGTGATGTTCTGAACACTATTTTCAGTGCCATTGGCTTCCAATTTAGTCAGGTATTTGTTGTCAGCACCCGCCAGTGGTCACCATCTGCTAGGCCTGATAATTCTGATATTTCTGAAATGGATGTCGACCAAGCGCTGGCTTCATATACTGTAAATAATTCTAAATCCTCTCCTTTTAATGTACCGTCTCGTAAGTTTGTGTTTAAATGTATTTCTGCTACCGTCAGAGACTGAGTCATGGCTGCAGCTGCAAAGCTGCGCTTTAAATCATGTCTTCAGCTCATTGGTGTATGTGGTGAGAATGATAAGGTGTTTCTGAGAGCTTTGTGGCCATAGGAGACTTTTGAACTGCTCAAGTCTGCTCATAAAGTATCTCGTAAAAATATCATCTCTAAACCATTTGTCAGGTCTCTAACAGTTTATATGAAGAATTCTGCGAAAGCCAAACCTCGTGCCATCCATACTGTAGCTGATCTTGCTGTTTTTAATGATCTTCAAAAAAACTGACGGTGTCTAAGGTCTCATGTGACTGATTACAGTTCTAATTTTAATGCCTCCTTTTTGAGCAAAAGTCTTGATACTGATCGTGGTTCTAATGCTGTAATTACTGCTTCTATGATAACTAAGCGCAAGGACAATCTACTTGCTGCACATATTAATGTAAATAGACTAAGGTCACACTTTAATTTAGTTGAGGCTCAATGTCTTGACAAAGGCTACGATCTTTTAGCTCTATCTGAAACTTTTCTGTCGGCACTTGATGATAATGCTATTTTATCAATTGCTGGTTATAATCTATTTCGATTGGACAGGGTTGGTAAGGAGAGGGGTAGTGTTGCGGCATACATTCGTGAGGACTACAAGGTTACAGTCCTGCATCATTCTGACCCTACTTTTCATAACGAGCCTGAGTACTTGATGCTTGATATTGAGGTGTTCAATGAAAGGCTTGTTTTTGCTGTCATCTATGGCCGTTCCAAGGCTACTTACCCTGCAGATTTCTTTAATGTTTTGTCTAACCTCAGCAGAAAATATGGAAATGTTCTTATCAGGTGATTTTGATGCAAATTTACACGTTACTAATCATGTCTCATCGTTTCTCAGAGGCAGCGTCGAGTCACTTTCTCTTCATATCGTTCCTTCAAAGCCGACACATCATGTCATTTCTTGAGAGTTTTATTTCACATACTTGGCTAGACTTATTCATTATTAGTGATGCTGATTTGGTGCTGTCCTATTCAAAATCTGAGGTGCTATTTATAGCGGGTCACGACTTGATTGAGCTGGAGCTTAAGGTCTCCAAACTTCTAAGCTTTCCAAAAAAGTTTTATGCTCGTAGGCTGGGTTTTGTGAATGCTGAATCTCTCAACACTTTTCTTACGAATTCCCTTGAGGCTAGCTCACATGGGACCAATTGTTTTGTTCTGAGTAATTTAAGTAATTTTGGGTTGTCTTCTTCTTTTCTTGTTGTTTCTAACTCTACTAGTTTAAATTCTAACCTTGATGTACAGATTAATGTTTTGTCTAAATCTACTATAGATGCCTTTGACAAGTATGCTCCTCTTAAGCTGAATGTTATACGACCTCGTAGCAAGCCATGGGTTTCTCATGATATTAGGCTTATAATGAAAAAGCGTGACCGAGCTTATCGTTGGGCTACGGGAACTGGCTGCGACGAGGACATTCGGAGATGTAGGTCTCTGAGAAGCGAAATTTCTAACAGTCTAGACACTGACAAAATCAATTACATTTTGTCTCACTAGGAGAGTATCAGACCTCCGGATCACGGATTTTGCTTAAACGTTGGGATAAGTTTTCAGATGTCAAAATATGAAAGGAAACAAAATTTTAGACCCCAACGCTCAATATTTCCCTAGTTACAGGCAATTAAAGAAAATCACTAAAAAAGTTACTAGATTTTCAAACGCATATAGTTCCTTAGCATTGATAGCTAGCAGCTTGAAACTTTTTTTAAATGAAAGCTGAGCTCAAATCCTTTCGAAATAGTAGTTATAGCATGTCAAAATATTATTTTTTCCCAAAGTTATAGCGTAATAAACATTAGACCCATTTTCAGCTTTTGTTATTAATTAATGTTTTAAAAAGAAAAATCAGGTCCAATGTTTATCACGCTATAACTTTGGGAAAAAATAATATTTTGACATGCTGTAACTACTATTTCGAAAGGATTTGAGCTCAGCTTTCATTTAAAAAAAGTTTCAAGCTGCTAGCTATCAATGCTAAGGAACTATATGCATTTGAAAATCTAGTAACTTTTTTAGTGATTTTCTTTAATTGCCTGTAACTAGGGAAATATTGAGCGTTGGGGTCTAAAATTATGTTTCCTTTCATATTTTGACATCTGAAAACTTATCCCAAAGTTTGAGCAAAATCCGTGATCCGGAGGTCTGATACTCTCCTAGTCAGTTCAATGCCGCCACTAATGCCAAGGGAAAGTGGTCCTCACTTCACAAGCTGGGTTTGGCTAAGAGGTCACTGCCTTCCCCTCTGCAGTACCTTTCTTCAGAGACTTTGCCAAAGCACTACCCTTCTGTTGCTAGTGGCCGCCCTCCGTTGACTCAGAGAGATATGGATGAGATATTGAGCATACCCCTGTTAAGCTATCGGCCAATTTTTGATTTTCACATGGTTAATGCCAACAAAATTTAAGGCTTTATTGTTTCTATTTCTTCTAAGTCTTCACGGTGTGATAGTATTTCTGTGGATATGCTTAAGATTGCTACGCCCTCTATTCTTGAACCATTGACATAGCTTGTGAATGGCTCTCTCACCTTTTTTTATTTTCCAACGAATTGGAAAAGAGCTTTCATACTACCTTTGGCAAAGTCTAAATCTGTTTTTTCACCAGATCAAACCTGACCTATTGCTAGACTTTGTGAGATTTCCAAGGTTCTTGAGAGGTTTGTTCACGAGCAGCTTTCACGGTTTCTTGAATCAAGTAATTTATTGAATGAGCACCAGTCTGGCTTCAGACAGGGGCACAACACCCAGACAGCTCCTTTTAATATTCTGGAAGATGTTAGGCTGGCTATTGATAGCAGAAGGGTCACTGCTCTTCTTCTCTTTGACTTCTCCAAAGCTTTTGATATGGTATATCATAGAGTGCTTCTCCTTAAACAGCGTGGTTTCAACTGTTCTGACGGTGTAATAAAGTGGTTCGCCTCTTATCTTCGAGGTAGATCGCAGTCTATAGAGGAGCTGGATCGTGATGCTACGCAATTCTGGATGAGTATTGATTCTGGTGTTCCACAGAATAGTGTCTTGGGCCCATTGTAATTTTTCATATTTATTAATGATTTACCTGAAGTTTTGAAGTAATCAAAATACATGTTGTACGCAGATGATCTACAAATTTATCGTTCGTTTTTTGCTTGCGACATAGAGGAGGAAATTTCCGTTATGAATTGTGATGTTAAGGCCATTGTCGAGTGGGCATCAGTCAATGGTCTTAAACATAATGCCCTTAAAACTCAAGTTATAATTCTCGGTAGTGAACAGTTCATTTAGTTCGTAGTGAGTTGACAGCCTATTCCTTTCTCTAAAGAAGTTAAAAGCCTGGGCTTGTAGTTGAATCAGACTTTCAACTGGGAGAGGCAAGTAAATGCTATTGTTGGTAGAGTGCATGGAGTGCTTCATTCGCTAAGGTTTTATAGGCGCTCACTTCTGAAGAAGCTCAGGAAGAGCCTTGTGGAATCGCTGATTTTTCCCCTCTTCGACTATGCTTCCTGTATAGTCTACAACGATCTTTTCAATTATCAAAACTTAAAACTTCATAGGGCCCTCAATGCCTGTGTAAGGTTTGTTTATGCTAACATAGCTTTTTGCAAACGTGTGACCCCCTATAGGACTTGATCTTAGTTTTGGCTCTCGGTCCCATCGAGGAAAAAGTTTTTCACAATTTCGTTGGCATATTATGTCATTTCCGGTCGCAGCCCGACTTTCTTGGCAAATCGGTTCGTCAGAGTTGACACTGGCTCTGACATTCGTTCTTCTGTTCGAAGGCCCCCAAGAGTTCTCTTCTGTCCGCCCGTTCATACGAGTGCCTTGCAGAACTCATTTACACATCTCGCTACAAATTTCATTAACGAGCTAGGTTCTGTGGCTATAATTTCAATATCCTTTAAGGTGGATTCTATAAGAGCGGTTAGAAAGCACGCATTCGATTGGTTAATCGATGGAGAGCGCGGGAATTGGCGTAGGAAAGTAGCTGCTCTGGACTGAGCCCTAGTTGCTGAAGGATTACCAGTTGGCGTACGCAATTTAACTTAATTTTACTAAAATCAATTTTTTGTTCAATCCTAAATTCTACTTTAACTTTTCTTAATTATGTTTTTCTTTGTTTTTCAATTTTGAAATTTTTGTTGTTTATTGTTTTAATTACATTAGTTTATTTTCTATGTTAATTCTTTGTATTGTACTTGTTAAATCATACGGGGTACTACCCCATGAGTAATAAAATTTTTGTCAAATCAAATCGAATCTCTCCCTCTCTTACCTAAGCTTTAATATGTATGTATACATGCTCACACATCGACACTGTGCCGTTGAGCCTTTTCTCTTTCCTCCTATACATTGCATGGCTTAGCGTACTAATACATGCGTTATAAATTAATAATGAAAGTTGGGCGTAATCAGTGGGTCTCCCTATATTTGCGCTTTTAGTAAGGAGATTAACTAAAAAATAGTAAATAAAAAAATTTTTCACAAAAAAAACCGATTTGAAAAAATTGAAAAAAAACATTAAACAAAAACAAAATTTTTCACAAGAAAAAAACGATTTTGAAAACATTGCACTATAAATTAACATATAATATATTATAACCCTTAGAAATTATACGCATAAAAAGCATCTAACACACGTGTAGCGAATATAATATAGACTATCTAATTACTACAAACAGAAACGAATTATTTTTTTATTTGGCTGCTTACAAAGAAATTAGTCAATAGATAAGACAATATATATATATATATATAAAAATATTAAAATTTTTGGAGTCGGTGTCAGCCTGAAAAAATTGTCACAAATCTAACAAAAAATTTTGAAAAAAATTACATCAAATATAAAAAAATATGATAAAATATATTATTGGTATACCGCTAAGCCTATTCAAATTATATTTATTTTATATGATTCCATATTTCCGTTATTATAAATTTGAAATTTTGTTAATATTAGATCTAGATACAAGTTTGAAATATTCGCGTCTTTTGCATTTGAATGATCATGTACCGACTGCCGTAGTTCCGCGTTAAGTTACTACATAGCTATTCAGAAACCTCCATCACATAGAAGAAAATTTAAGACATATAAGGCAGCACAGTGTGAAATTGGTGATAATTACAAAACTTAGGTAATTGATGCGGTTGTATGTGTAAATAGTATTCTTGATATTTAACATTTTATTAGGTGTCTATCGCCTCCTTTGTTCACTTTCAAAATTTTTTGTTAGATTTGTGACAATTTTTTCAGGCTGGCACCGACCCCAAAAATTCTAATATTTTTTTATGTATATATTGTCTTATCTATTGACTAATTTCTTTGTAAGCAGCCTAATAAAAAAATAATTCGTTTGTGTTTGTAATAATTAGATAGTCTATATTATATTCGCTGCACGTGTGTTAGATGCTTTTTATGCGTATAATTTCTAAGGGTAATATATTATTTGTTAATTTTTAGTGCAATGTTTTCAAAATCGTTTTTTTCTCGTAAAAAATTTTGTTTTTGTTTAATGTTTTTTTTTCAATGTTATCAGAGTCGTTTTTTTTTGTTGAAATTTTTTTTTTTTATTGAAAAAATGTAATATTAATTGAAAATAATTTTTATATAAAAATAAAAAAAATATCTTACATTAAATAATTTTTTAATCCATAAACATGATTTTTAATTTAAACAAATTAGTTCATGACTTCGATAAACCGATCTCTTTTCAACAATAGAATGTTTTTTGGTGCAAAAAAGCGGTGTGATTGATTACATTTCTTTACATTACAAAGAGGATTTTAAATTGGAAAAAAATAATGGTCAGAATTAGGAAAATATAACTGAAAAACTTTAAACATTTTCTTATTTTAATAAAGTAATTATTATTTTGATAAAAAACGTACATTTCAGTAAAAAAAATTTTTTACAACAGTTATTTATAAACATAATCACAAAAAATAAATCTTAATTAAAATTAACATTTAACTGTTTTAAGAAAATATTTCTTTGAATAAAAAAATAATTCCTTAAATCAAAAGAGTTTGAGTAATTAAAAAAAATTGAAATCATTATTGCAGAAAATGAACTTAAATTTGTTGAAAAATTAATTTGAACTCATATTTTAAATTTACTTCTATCAAATAATTTCTATGCTTAAAAGTAATATTTTATGTTTTTAACCGACTTCAAAAATGAGGAAGTTCTCGATTTGATTAAAATTTTTTTTTTTTTAGAATAATATATTCTTTTACAAAAAAATATTTCTTAGGCTTAAAAAATTCAGATATATTTTCAAAAAAAGATAATATTTATTCAATGAATAGTTACTTCTATTTAGTCCAAAGAAATTAATTCGAAATATTTTTTAGATTCATAAAAATAATTTAATTAAAGGAAAAAAATTTTATTTTAATTATTTAACTTAATTTTTATTTTAATATTATGAAATAAAAATTTAAAATAAAATTGATAATTTTTAGTATAAGATATTATTAAGTTTAAGAAAGATCTTATGTATGTTGAACAATATTTTATTGATATTTAAAAATTTTATTTTCACTGACGAAATAAATGATATTGATATTTAAAAATTTTATTTTCACTGACGGAATAAATGATATTGGTACAAAAAACATTTCACCGATTGCCAGAAAGAATATATTCGATAGAATAAAATTTTTTTCGTTACAAAGAAATTTTTTTTACAGTATAGCTATTAGATCAAGTAACGGTTGTATCATCTGTCCTTTATTCTTATCATGGAGAGACAAAGACCGAATCAGGTTCAAGTAACAACCGCTACTTGAGTTAGGTCTATATGAATAGGAGCCTAAGATCATCTATGATAATGAAAATTCATATGGTTGAAATATTTATTCAAATAAGATTAAATAACAAATATTCTTTTCTTCATTAAAAAAAAATTAGTTAATTAGAAAAAAAATTTTTTTAAATTTATTTTTTAGTCTATTTTCAAATATAATAAATTTTATTAAAAACAAAGCAATTTATTTTAACATATTTTAACGATGAAAATAATACTTTTAATTTATTTATAAATAATTCTTTTAATCTTATTTAAATAATAAAAATAATTTCAATTTATAAAATTCATAGAAAAGGATTGAATATTTTTATCTTACCCGCAAGAAATAAAATGTTGGCTCTTGAATATTCGCCTTTGTGACTCGAAAGATTACAGTGAAGTTGACAGTGATTATCTTTAACAAAGTGAAATCCGTTATTATCAAAGTCCTTACAATCGTCTGGCACAAAAGAGACAAGAGTATCTTTTTTTCGTACTCTTCTAATACATCGGCTTTGTTCCAAATGCTTCTAGGGATTGCGCACGCCGTATTCACAAAATTTATCAAGCGTTAAATAGCTCTAAAGAAGCTTTCTGATTAGACGATACACCTTATCTATAAAGAAACCCTCAGTATGTGCAGTAAATTTTCGAATACAGCAATATACTAAGCATTACTGGTGCGCAACTTCGAAAAGTGTGTGTAACACAGCCATTTGTATGTGAAGGTAATTTTGTAAGCAAGACAATGAAGAGTCTGTGAACGCATCCATATGATGCAAAACATACACACATATATATATATATTTATATATATATATATATATATATATATATATATATATTTATATTTATATATATATATATAATACATTAATAATACATAGGCTTTGTTCCAAATGCTTCGATATTTTGCGTATACGGCATGCGCAATCCCGAGAAGCATTTGGAACAAAGCTGATGTATTAGAAGAGTACCAAAAAAAGATATTCTTGTGTCTTTTGTGCTAAACGATTGTGAGGACTTTGATAATAACGGATTTCACTTCATTAAAAATCACCACTGTCAACTTCACTGTAATCCTTCGAATCACAAAGGCGAATATTCGAGAGCCAACATTTTATTTCTTGCAGGTAAGATAAAAATATTTAATCTTTTTCTATGGATTTTATTAATTGAAATTATTTTCATTATTTACATATAATTAAAAGTATTATTTCTTAATAAATTAAAAGTATTATTTCTTAATAAATTAAAAGTATTATTTCCATTGTTAAAATATGTTAAAATAAATTGTACCGTTTTTAATAAAATTTATTATATTTGCAAGTAGACTAAAAAATAAATTAGAAAAAATTTTTTTTTTAATCAACTTAATATTTCTTAATAAAGAAAATAATATTTGTTCTTTGATCTTCATTGAATATATATTATAACCATATAAATTTTTATTATCATAGACAATCTTAGGCTCCTATTCATAGACCTAACTCAAGTAGCGGTTGTTACTCGAACCTAATTATGTCTTTGTCTCTCCATGATAAGAATAAAACACAAATGATACAACCGTTACTTGATCTCGTTAATAGCTACACTGGAAAAAAATATATTAGTATCGAAAAAAATTTTATTGTATCAAATATATTCTTTCAGGCAATCGGTAAAATATTTCTTTTATCAATATCATTTATTCCGTCAGTGAAAATGAAATTTTTGAATGTCAATAAAATATTTCTCAACATACATAAGATATTTCTCGAACTTAACAATATCTCATACTGAAAATTATTATTTTTATTTTAAATTTATATCTCGTAATATCAAAATAAAAATAAAGTTAAATAATCGAAATAAAATTTTTTTCCTCCGCTAAAATATTTTTATGCATTTAAAAAATATTTCGTATTAATTAATTTCTTTGTACCAAATAGAAGTAACTATTCATTGAATAAATATTATCTTTCTTTGAAAATATATCTGAATTTTTCAAGCCCAAAATATATTTTGTTGTAAAAGAATATATTATTTTGAAAACATGTAACATCACTTTTAAGTAGAGAAATAATTTGTTACAAGTAAATTCACAAATTAAGTTTAAAAATTTGGCGTGAAATTCCGTGATAAAAGGAACATTTTCACTTACTTATTTAGTATCATTCTAAAACAATAATAACTATCTTTATGGTGAAAAATAAAGCTTTTTTTTTAAACTTTCTGCAGTTAAAAATAAAATTTCATTTCTTTAATATGAAAGGACAAAGATAAGCGACCTGCTCTAGAATAAATTTAAAACAAACGTACCTGTTTTCTTTTAATATCTTACGAATTTTAGATGACTTTGATTAGCAATCCTTCTAGTCACAAAGGCGAATATTTAAGCCCTACTGAAAAAAATGACATGAGATCTCACACGAGATCTAACATGAGATCTCACGATTGAAAATGAAACGAGATCTTATATGAGAACTCATATGAGATCTCACGTGAGATCTCATGTGCAAAAAAATTTGATTTTTTCCTACACTTATAGTTGTAATTAATGTCAACAAATCTAAAATATAAATTTTGGTTTATGATTCAATTTATTTATATATTATATATATTAATAAAATTACGATTAAATTATTCTACACTACATCTACAAAACAATCGTTATCTAAAACATGCTATTATGGATTATGGTTTTAAACTATATTCGACCGTAATGATACTTGGCGATTGAATAATAATAGAAACAATTTTTTTACGAAGATTTAGACGTTATTTACAAGTAATATTTAAGATACTAGTCACTACAATTATGCATATCGCTTTTTACACTCGAGAAGGTCATCACTTTTCAGTGAGGTCTGGAGCGATGCCGTTCGTATACAAAGGTTTGTACAGAATTTGTTTATTCAAAAATTGAGATACTTATTTCATATCACAGACGAAATCAGGTAAGTAGTTATAGGGGCACTATGGACCGTCAAAACAAACCCCCACTCCACCACCCCAAAGGTTACTGGCCGGTGGGTCAATGACCTCTGAGAAGGTGAAGTAGGGGCTTGTTAGGCATGGTACCCGAACAACTGAATATTTAAAAATTTTTAATATTTTAATATGTAACATGATACTATTGATTATTAAAATTTATATTGAATCATAAAATAATAATTTAAAAGATTTCAATTTGCAACTAAATACTTTTAAATACTAAAATAATAAAAATTTTATATTGAATCGTGAAATATATAATTTGTAATATTACTGTGTGTATGAAGGTTGAGGAATTAGTAATGAACGAGGTAAATGAAATACTCACGTTTTAAAGTTTAACAACATTTATTATTAATAATAAAACATTACAACGTAGAATTCATACAATCAACTAGTGTGTACATATGATAAATAATAAATTCGTGTATGATTATAAACAAATCTTCTTTTCCCAAAACTAGATTATTCTTTTTTAATAATTCGATGAGATCATTTACAAAATTATCATTAAAACTAGACATTGTGGTTTTTATATCGCTAGAAGTAAAGTATACATATTGAGATTCCTGTCTTTTTTCTAATACATTTTTCATATTTGCAACTATTTCTCGTAATATATAATCTACAGATTTTGCAACAGTATTTAAATATCTAATTCTATAATCTATACATTTTGATAAATCTTTTGAACGTTCAAACGTGACACGTTTAAATACTAGTGACCGATTAAATCGACCATATTTTTTCGGCGGTCCACCACACTTCTCTCCTTCTGGTTGTGCGTCATTGGGTACCAATTCAAAAGCTCTCTCGTGAACACTTATCATAAAACGGATAGTGTATCCTGGAATAGATAGCCGCTGATCCAGCATAGATTTCTCATTATAGCAAGTGAAAAAATCTTCAATTTTATCAAATTCCTGCTTCAACGCCTCCCAACAGTCTAGTGACAGAGGTAGACCTTGAAAATTGGCTCCACAGAAGCGTACCACGGGTGCAAACTCCTTTTTGCCTTCGCCGCCTATATTCTCCAGGCCTACCTGGATAATTTTTCCAAAAGAGCTGTTTAGCCCGTAGACCATTGGCAGAACCTGCTGCCAATAATTTTTCTTGCTATTTTGTTTTGTTAAATATGCCAAGTCATTACCAAATGTCTGCTCCAGGCTTCTCTTTTGACCAGCCATCTTGGTTAGATTTTCTTGCTTGTTACTGATGTCACCGTCGATCACACACAACTGTGGCTAGACCAAGTGGATACCACTTCTTTTATACTGTGAAAATTGGTGGGGATGTCGTAAAAAAGGTGGCGTGCAACCAATCAGAAACAGTCAAGTATCAAATCACGCATAGCAAGTTTTTCTATAAAATTCTTTACTATAGCATCATTTTTTTGCAAATTCTGCGAGAAATTTGCCAAGAATTTCTTAAAACCCAATCTGGTAGACATATAATATAGAAACATGATACAATAATGACCACAAACATTGGAATATTCGCTCTGTAAGCGTTTATTATTCCATCTAAATTTTTTACAATTTTGCTGAATACGTCGTAAATGTTGTTGAATTTGTGGCGGCTTACCAAGACTATCAAAGTACACACCAGTGCCATACTTATCAACGTATATAGCAACCCAGTGCGCACCACGCTGGTTATAATTTTGCGTATTAAGCACAAGCGCACAAAGTTTCACCCACATCAGAGGAATCCGATCCGCTGGATAAACGCCTACTGCGTGAAACTTGATCCTCATCAGATATCGAACAATCTCTTTTGAATTCATTGCGGAGAATTTTGAAAAATTCTTCCACAATCAGCGATTTTACGCTGGGGTTAAGTTTTAGTAGCCACTGTTTCAGATTAGCAGCGTTATTTAGAGCACACACGTAATTTGAATACGATGATTTTATGTAATGATGCATACACTGTACACTGCTGAAATTCAAATTTCTAAAAGCTGGACAATCTTGTTTTTCTAAATTTTCAATCTTACAGGTGGTGAGCTTGGAAAGTAGTTCAAGCTTTTCTTGACCTCGCACGAAAATTACACGACAATGCTTGCAAATATCTTCCAAATTTTTGTATAATCTTTTTATCGATATATCACCTTCGTACCACTCCAGACCATGATGATTCAGTGTCACCCAATTGTTCTGTCTCAAAGTATTTTTAGGTAAGCGTCTTAAATTACAAGGAGGCGCCACAATCCAATGAGCGATAAAGTTTTTATGAATAGCAAGTACAGCCACCTCCTTTGGAATCAAACGGTTTTTGTTGTCCTTTAAAAACTGCACGTCAATCACCACGTCCATACTGTTTGCAATTAAAGTTGCTCGCCGACTGAGATGATAAAGACGGCTTTGCTCCACTTAAATAGCGAGGACTATATCCTCACCACTACTACTTAACCGCTATAATCCACGACAACCTGTCTCGACGAGTCAATTTCGAGCAAATTGTCGTATTCAGCATAAATTATACAATTTACAGCGCCCTCTAGCGGGTCGTCGAATCTCACATCAATTCGTACATTACCATTTTTTATCAAATTCCAATGACTACCATCACTCGCCGATAAATCAGGTGTCAAATCAGAAGCGAATAGGCAGTAACCGTTTAGATAGTCTTTACGGGTAATCGAGTTGCCTGAATTCATAAAGTGAATACCAGTGCCGGAAAAAAGTAAATAATAAGCATCAACGTACATTTTGCTTTTTTTGAAATCTGGCTGTAAGGGTTTCGATGGCACTTGCATTCCATCAACGTACAGACATGAAAAATTTATATTAAAATTCTTGAAATTTAACGGGTTAAGATTTTTATTTCCGTTGTAAGCTTTATTCTCAACAAAACCGAGTATAATTCTTTTTGGTAGTTGACCTAATATGACATTGTCGATTGTTTTCCCATGCACACCATTATGTAACGTAACAGCCTTAACTTCTACACGTGTCAGTGGATATTTTGCAGTAGTCTGCGACAATAGTTTTTTGTGTGCTAGCACGAGTGAAGGATTCAATCTTACTCGACGCACAAAAAGCGTAGCCTCTGTAATATTTACTGTGAAAGCACCAGCGGGATCCATGAGACAGAAACCATCACGAGAACGCACGAGCCTTACTCTAACTTCAACGCCACCCAGTAATAATTTATCTTGATTAAAAACATCACAATGTAAATGGCCGAGTAAATCAATCTTTCTGTTAACCATAAGCGCTTTACGCTGGCTGAGACCTGTATTACCACCTGTGGTATCGTCCATTTTCCCTGCTGTATCATCGTACCACAATCCACTCGTTAAATGAGACTTTTTAGCTGTTGGGCCATAATTTAGTAATGTTTCAATGTAAGCTCTGTATGCATAAGCATTGTTTGGTGGTGAAACAGGTTTCTGATTGAATAGCACGTCGACTTGATTGAACAACGAATGCAAAAGATTATTTATTGGTCCAACATTCGGATCTTTAGGTGGTTTAGCACTAGTGCATATTACACTTACACTCACACTTAACATTGTGTGAGCCAAGTCTAGATACTCAGTGTTGCCAGGGATGGTAAATTCAGTTATTGATTGGTCGTTAAGTGAAGACATCGGTTTGTACTGAACCCAGTAAGAGCCTTCAATTGCAGTCTGTGTCGAAGGTGATTCAAAAAGTGATAATTCCGTCTTGATCGACTGACAAGATTCTGTATGCAACAGCGCCATCTTGAAATTTTAATTTTCAAAAATATCTCTAGCTACACGTGCTTTCTTATTCTGCTTCTTCTTTTTTTTCGCAACTTTATCACTTTTCGAGCGTTTAGCCGCTGAGGTTTTTGTAGTGCTAGGTGCACTCGACGACTGAGTTGATGATGTCTCGTTCTTCTTTTTATATTCTGATTCCTCCCCTTCTTTCGCGCTTGACTCACCCAAGAGCAATTTGTCCAGAACAACGTCAGCTTTTCTTTTGAGATTTTTACCACTCTCGCGAATGTGCTGTTTGGTCGCCTCTTTGACCGGTCTGCCACCTAGAGTGACATCATCTAGGATATTTTTACCCGCTCGGAGAGCCTCCTTACCGACCACTTTTGCACCTTGTTTGATCTTCGGTATAGCTGCTTGGAAGAGACCTTTCAAAAAACTACCTACTCCTGCACCCGACTGGTGATAACCAAAACAAGGTTTACCAACTGTAACACACTTACCCCCACCACCAATCATTTGGTTATTGAAAAGATCTTCAAACACAGGCATTTTATCGGATGCGCTTGAAGTGAAGCGTTACAGTCAGCGTACCGTAGTCGAATGGAATGGGAAATCCGTGTTCGTCTCTTATATCTATTTCTATCGACTAAAACGCTGAAGACAGCAGTGGTAGGTACATGGGTGGTGAAAAGTTTTTAATTTCAACACCTCCGTAAACGCAGTCACGCAAATGAAGCGAGACTATACGTAGTAAGCTCGTGCGCATGTCACCTGTTACATAAGGCTGGCAAATTTTGCTGTAAACCATGAGCACGGTTGGTAGCCCGTTCACAAGATTTGCTGGACGATTACCGGCAATGTAGTGTTCTTTATTACCTTTGCAAGAGAAAATTGGTACATTTTCCAAACCTAAAATTCTAAGTAATTTTTTTGATAGGGTAAACGTGTGCATATAAGTTGTACAATCTTCACCACATCGACATTTAATCTGTACATAGCCACTAGCGCGGATTTCAAAATATAAATGGTTTTTCACATTCTCGAGATTATTTATTTCTTCTAAGAGACTTTCAATGTCACGGTAAACACCAGGTTTAACGCGGGTGAACACCTCGGCCTTCTGTTGAGTTTCTGTTTCTCGCAAAACATTCGCCACGTCACGTTTGGATGTTTTAACAGAAATCACCCCCTCACGCTCTACCACTGATATATGCTGAAATGTGAGAGGTATTTGAATTTCCGTGAGTCCTACACACCAGTCGCCATGAAGATAAAAATTTTGTGATAATTGTGTTGTAAAATGCGTCGCCACATTGTGTGGAAAGACAAACTGGCTGCTGTTGCTCGGTAAAACCATGTAAAATTCATCGTTCATTGTAAATTTTTCAAATCTTTAGCTTCTATCCAAGAATTGAATTTTTCTGGGTACCCCCTCCAACTGACCAAATATTGTTTTTTCGACCCCCTACCTTTGCTCTTCAAAACCTCATCAACCTCAAACGCTTCGCTATCTAAATCTTTGCGCACTCTGCTCAACTGTTCTTCGTAAAAATATCCGTCAATTTTTTCTCCGTCAAGATCTGTCAAAATATACACGGGTGGTTGTTGTCTTGTGTCGACTCTTATAATTTTAAACAGCTCCAGAGTCCAGCCACCCTCGTATGCTTTCCTGAAGGCTGTCTTGGCACGACTGACACGAACCAGATCGCCAACGCTGTATTTAGCTACTCGAAACGGCTGTTTTTCGCTGTAACGCAACGTCAAATTTTGACGTACCACGTGAGCATTATATAAGTTGACCTTGGAAGGGGGCATTTTTATGGCACTGTGCCACGACTCGTTGTAACACGTCACAATTTTTTGCAAAACATCTATATAACGTCTTGTGCGCGAGTAAAGTATCGCCAGATACGACCTTTGAGAGTTCGAATAAAGCGTTCGGCAATGGCTGCCTGTATATCAGGGTCTCTGACGACTCGAAAGGTAATATGTTTCTTTTTTAGCACCTTTTGCACCTCTTGACCGATAAACTCTTTACCTTTATCAGTCTGTAGATAAATAGGATGTCTATCATTACATCGTGATAAAATTTCGTCTAATGCTACAGCGACGCTTCGACTGGTTTTGTCGAGAAGAGGCTCTGCCCAGGCAAACTTTGAAAGTGCATCAATGACAATGAGAATATAGCTGTACCCATCATTGTAGGTTTTAAGTGATCTAAAATCTGCCAAGTCAGCTTCCCACACTTCAAAGGGGCTAAAAACGTTGTAATGTTGACGAGGAAAACGATGTCTCACGAGTTTGTGTAAGGTATGTGCATCCTGACTCTCCAACCATTTGGCAATGGTATTGTTATCAAAGTTTTTGGGTTTCGCGTGTTTCAGTAGATAAGCACCAGCGTACGCTGATGGTGCAGAAATATTATAGTAATAATGTTCAAGATCGTCCGGCTTTTTCGCCTTCTTCTTCTTTTTCTCCTTCTTTTTTATTGCTCTTCCTCCTCCCCCTCTTACAAACTAGCTTTTTCTCTCTCTTTTGCTGTCTTTTAAATGTATTTTTAATGCGTTTCAAAAATTTATCAAACGCAATTTTGCTGACCATGCACAAAACAGTAATACCAGCTGCAGTCTTTTCATTACCATCTGCAGTCTTCGAGAGCATGCGTGAAAATGCTCGTTCAGCCAGCAGTCTGTCGGCTTTTATATGATTTGTTATTTTTTTATTTGAATATGAAAAATATCGTGCTCTAGACAGGCATTGTCAAGAGGATTTTTTCCTCTCTGACCACGTCTGAGACGCTCTTCAAGATGCGTGCCAGGGCCGAGAAACTGGTAGCCTGGTAGATGCATTTTAAAGGGTACAACCGAAATTAATCGGTCTATAAAAGTACCAGTTTTCTCCCCCTTCTCCTCCTCCTCCTCCTCCCCCTCCATCACTTCCTTCCATGCTTTCACATACGGTCCCATTTCAGCTGTTCGAGGCGACTCTTTTTTACAGGGGCTGATGGCGTAGCTGCCAACTCGCTACCAACTTTTTTACGCTTTTTCGCACTCTCGACTTCTTTCTCCTTTACACTCGTTTGACCAGTAGCTGTTGAAGAATAATAACCTTCGTTTTCTGACGACGATGACAGCGATGAATCAGGGCTATGAGATGCAATCGTACGCCACAGTTGATCGTTACCAATGAATTCTCGAGGTATACTAACTTGTCGCAAGACGCGTGCAAACTGTTTGTATCCGCGCGGTGGCGGCTTTTTTCTACTTCTTATAGCTTCGTTGATTAAATCGACAATATTAGCACCCTCGACAACAGTGTCATCTAGCTTGATTATACCACGACCATCCCATTTAATATTACCAGCTTGCCGCAAATATCTAATAAGGTGTCTAGCATTGCTTCGAAATTTCTGCGGTACCGACTGGACAAGCTGTTCGTCGTCGATTTCGTCATTATTGTCTGTACCCATCGTCGTTTCCGTTTCTAATAATGTTGTCTCGTTCGGACGTATTATACTCCTACTTTCATCCTTCTCCTCCCTCTTAGATGCAAGTAACGCTGCAAGATTTGTTGATATTGCAGAGATTTTTGACGCTCATCACCCGAAGAATGTAAAATTTTACTCATTTCTTCGTCAAGGCGTGTCGTGGCTGTACCAGGTGTCTGGACACTGGATGGTGGTGTTGTATGATTGGTAGTTGGTACGTCGGGCTGCTGCAGCCGCTGTTGCTCCAAGCACTCTTGCGGTACTAAAATCATTTTTCTTGCGTACTCCATGCCGATAAAACAGGTTTTACAATTAGCCGTAGTAAATATGCTGATTTTACCACCAATTTCCTTTTTACCTCCAAAATATCCGGTTTAGCGAGTTTTTGCAACAGTGGCGCGACTTTTCGCAATTGTTTCTTATAATACTTGCTGAGTGGAATATTTCCACATAAAATGTTCAAAGCACACTCGCAAATGTACGTTATAAGTTTGGAATTCGCTTCGCGTAATATGGCCTTGAGTTGAGAAAGTTCGATTTTACACAAAACATGTAGCTGAGTCCAGTACTTTTCTGGAATTGGTCTGCTACGACTAACTAGGAAAGTATCACATCTCCGGATCACGGATTTTGCTCCAACTTTGAGATAGGTTTTCAGATGTCAAAATATGGAAAAAGCCAGAGTTATAGACCCCAACGCTCAATATTTCTCCAGTTGCAGGCAATTAAAGAAAATCACTAAAAAAGTTACTAGATTTTTAAACGCTTATAATTCTCTAGCATTAATAGCTAGACGCTTGTAACTGTTTTTAAATGAAAGCTACGTTCAAACCCTTTCGAAAAAGTACCTATAGCATATCAAAATATTATTTTTTCCCAAAGTTACAGCGTTATGAAAATTATACTACATTTTAACATTCATCATTAATTAATATTTTTAAAAGGAAATTCAGCTCAAATTCTTATAACGCTGTAACTTTGAGAAAAAATAATATTTCGATATGCTATAGGTGCTTTTTCGAAAGGATTCGAACGCAGCTTTCATTTAAAACCAGTTACAAGCGTCTAGCTATTAATGCTAAAGAATTATAAGCGTTTAAAAATCTAGTAACTTTTTTAGTGATTTTCTTTAATTGCCTGCAACTAGAGAAATATTGAGCGTTGGGGTCTATAACTCTGGCTTTTTCCATATTTTGACATCTGAAAACCTATCTCAAAGTTAGAGCAAAATCCGTGATCCGGAGATGTGATACTCTCCTAGTAAGTCTCACCAGCTCCATTACAATCGCACGACTGGTAGATTATTTGAGCGAGCACCAGCTTTTATGGGTTTGCAACAAGACACATAAACGTACTGATGTTTGTCGAACGGAAATATACAAGTATGAAATCTCACGTTTTCAGGCGTACCCTGTTTCAGATCTATGAACAAATAGCCGTGTGGTTGTGCTGTGGCATCGAGATATGCCTCTTGCAAAAAACGAGGCTCCTCGGGACAGACTTGGCGCGTCAGATGATTTATTTGCGCTCGATCGCGCGGATTTTTAAATACCACGATGTAATTAGAGTTTAAAGAAATTTATCGCTGACCTTGATGAAAGAGATTTTGCGAGATAAAGATGACGCTCAAGTTATTGTGATGACTGCCTTTGGTAAAGAGATTTACTACAGCTCTGTTGGACGATTCTCTCATCAGATCGTCGAGAATCAAGAGTTTTGCTCGTGGATCATTGGCATAGTCTTCGCTCTTTGGTAAACCCTCGTGAAATTCGATACCCTTGGCCAACTCCTTGTAAATTGGCTGCCACTCGGTATAGTACAAGAGTATACGCTCGAATTTTGTATCACTCATGCGATCAATGTGATGCAAAAAATTCTTCACGAATACTGTTTTACCACACGAGCTAGGTCCACAAATCATCAAAGTCCACGGATGCACCCACCTGCAAACGTCCATGTTACCGCTGCTGCTAAACTTCTATTACTAACCTCATCACACCCTCGAACCACTCTACATATACGATCATTAAGAGTGATGAGCAAGAGTGGGGGGCGGCGGCGGCGGTGGCGGCGCGCGCGTGTGCGAGCAGTATCGTGCTGGTGCTAGCCAATCGTTTAGCTGATTAGCCATATAGCTGGCTGACGCCAGCATTATTCCGCTCTTTAGCTATATGGCTGAAAGAGCCAAATAAGTATTGATCACCTACTTATAATTAATACCCCCACCCCACCACCATTTATAGTATAAAATTTTGGTATCTAAATAACATTGAGCGGTTAGTAATAGGTTCGTGAGTAGCAATTGGGACATTAACCATATTAAAATTTTTAGATTTTGTACAAGAAATCTAAAATTCTGAGAAATTAATAAATGAATTTATTTTAAATTTAATTGAATACTCTTTATAATACATATTACAAAATAAAGCATTTATTTTCTTAAAAAATTGCAATAAAATAAAAAGATAGTAAATATTTATGAGTATAGGTGTAGTATCCATTTTACAGCTCCTTAAATCAACCTGTATTCTCTCTGTACTTGGTGATTCAGATGAAATCATCGTATTAAGTGTATTCTGCTCGTTATTATTGATCGCCATTGATGACTGTCTCTCATCATCACCCCCCACCAAGAGCAACCAGGCATTGGTTCAAAAGGTAGTGGCGCTGCTGTATTATTATTTACCCCCTCCACCGCAAAGTTTGGGGTAGTTTCAGAGACATTTATAACTTCTCTTACCTCTTCAGGAGGTGGTAGTAGCACAGGGTCTCTCGAATCAGATACATCTTCTTCTTCGGTCAGAAGTCTTATCAACAGTTCATCCCCACTACTGTCCTCTATCATATTTTGCAGGTCTGTAAAATTTATGTAAAATCTGCTTAGTTGCACTATTTTTAACAAAAAAGTCTTATCCCGTGAAATTCTGTGATCATAAACAAAAAGTTTATTGGTTATTGATTATTGATCCGAAACTGATATTTTTTGCAAATCATGTTTTCAGATTTATTATTTTATTCACAACAAAAAAGTATTTTATAGCGAAATTCTACGATCGTAAAGAAAAAAGATACAAGCTTTTGAACGGTAAAAGAAATTATGAATAACTTACCTTTAATAACACGGTGATGTAACATGAGAAGCCTGACTTGTGATGCATCTTGCATCCCTCTGCTTTTAATACAACGACCAGCAATGTCAAGTATTTCATTATCGTTAAAAATACCTCGCTTAAAAATACCTCGCTTAAACATATAAGCTAAGGTACGTAGTCCGCAAAGTCCTAAGATAAATTTAATTTTTTTCAATAATTCATTATTGGAGCAAATATTTAGACTTTTGCGCCATGAATTATTGCAAAATAATTTTATTTGCGGCTCCCGAACTAATACTATATTAACAATATTTATCAAGGCTTTAAGTAAATTTTTTACTATCTTGCTTCGTGTTGATCTTCTTCTCTGGAACGTTGAACTTTAACTGTTAATCAGACCTGTCAATCTTCGTGTATTTATAGTACGATTTAGACATGAATTTAAAAGTAGGAATGAGGGGCGACGAAGGGGTAGTATGTGCGCAACATTTAATATTTCAAGAATCATCTTAATTTGATATTTAAATTCGCCAACACATGTAAAATAATGTCAGTTTAGTGCGAATCGTGGACCGGTGAGCATGTAAGTATAAACCAGAATGCATATAATTCACCATCATTTCGCTTACGA
Source organism: Anastatus disparis (assembly GCA_017163975.1). Lineage (NCBI taxonomy): Eukaryota > Metazoa > Arthropoda > Insecta > Hymenoptera > Eupelmidae > Anastatus > Anastatus disparis. Next base: position 4,696,198 of record JAFFSR010000274.1, on the reverse strand, counting down.
GTAGGCGGAAATTTTTTCATGTAACGCGATCACACTTGGGCGTGTTCTATATCGTCCACCTAGCTAGTGTGTGTCTTAAGTAAAGAGGTGTTAATTGCCCAACCTACATAATCGTAGTGAAATAATTTGTATATATTTACATATATTTTGCATATAATTAATACCCATTTGCATATATGTATATATTTACATACATTTAGTATAAGTAGAATAACTACATAACATTTATTTAAATTATAAAAATATATATATAGATATTGTAAAAGATATGAATGTTATGCTCTTCTACTTTCTGCTATCCTGATAGTTTTTATTGATTTATCGTAATAATCTCTTGTTTTTTTTTACATAAAAATTTGAATTTCAATGTATTTATCATTTGCATGTTATTTGCATATGGGTAGCGCATTACACGTTATTTGCATATAAACATTGTGTAAGTAATGTACTTACTCATTACTATGTATAATTTTATGACATTGTAGACCATATTCAGTTTAATATCCTGAGGTCTTATTAAATTTATATATATGGGACGTTTCACGTCAACTCACCTAACAAAAAAATAGAATTCGATGAAAATCTGTGAAAATGTTCTATTTGATACCCAAAATATACAAAAAAAATTTTAGAGGTGCAGGTCAAAGGGGTCAGGATTTAAACGTGATGAAATTTTTCGAATTTTCCAAATTTTTTGCTAAATAAATATTTTAATGAATTTTTTCCTCAAAAACTATCAATTTGTCGTTAAAACTTAATAGAATACTTTTTCTTGGAAATTAGATGTCGAATTTACCTGAATTTTTGCAAATTATAATATACTGATTTTCATGCTTACTTGATCGATTTAAACATACTATTTAGTACATCTAAAAATCGAGCAGGTTAAATTGGCTTTTTAAAGTCTTATTTTTTTCGTTTTTTTATGAGGAAAAAATATACGAAGCCTCTAGTTGGGCAGCCTTCTTAAAGTTACTTAATTGTGCAAAAAAGTCTGAATAAATCGTTATTTTGGATCAATGATGAGATTCGTGATTTTTTTTCTGAAAAAGTATTGATTTTTGGGACAAATGTATGAAAATATTTTTTATTGGAAATTGTATGTAAAATGTATGTAAATTTTTGTAAACCATTATTTGCTAAACATTACAAATTATAAATGAAATTTTGAAATTAAAAAATTTTTTTTTTTTTAATTTTTAGTATATATGGTTTATAATGTCTTAAATTGCAATTTATAAAGATATGTTCATATTCTATACATGATTTCCAATAAAAAATATTTTCATACATTTGTCCCAAAAATCAATACTTTTTCAGAAAAATAATCACGACTCTTCATTGATCCAAAATAACGATTTTTTCAGACATTTTTGCACAATTAAGTAACTTTGAGAAGGCTGCCCAACTGGAGGCTTCGTATATTTTTTCCTCATAAAAAAACGAAAAAAATAAGACTTTAAAAAGCCAATTTAACCTACTCGATTTTTAGATATACTAAATAGTATGTTTCAATCGATCAAGTAAGCATGAAAATCAGTATGTTATAATTTGCAAAAATTCAGGTGAATTCGACATCTAATTTCCAAGAAAAAGTATTCTATTAAGTTTTAACGACAAATTGATAGTTTTTGAGGAAAAAATTCATTAAAATATTTATTTAGCAAAAAATTTGGAAAATTCGAAAAATTCCATCACGTTTAAATCCTGTTCCCTTTGACCTGGACCTCTAAAATTTTTTTTGTACATTTCGGGTATCAAATAGAACATTTTCACAGATTTTCGACGAATTCTATTTTTTTGTTAGGTGAATTGACGTGAAACGTCCCATATATATAGTTTTTTTTAGTTATATACGCAACTTGGGCGTATTAACAATGAATGTCAAAAATAACTAATCACAAGAGGAAGAATAGCTTTTATAATACCCTGATACTTTCTCTTATATTTATCATGAATTGTCGATATTTATTGCGTGATGATTGATAATTTTTAAGTAATAAATATCTTTCAATATAATATATTCGATTTTGATAAATATTTATATTTACATATGATTTACATATGTATATATGTATATATATATATATGACTGTTGGTCTGTTTGTCTCTCTCTCTCTCTCTCTCTCTCTCTCTCTCTCTCTCTCTCTCTCTCTCTCTCTCTCTCTCTCTCTCTCTCTCTCTCTCTCTTACACACACACACATATATATATATATATATATATATATATATATATATATATATATATATATATATATATATATATATATATATATATGTGTGTGTGTGTTTGTAGGAACTCTACTGTCTATCTAATGTGAAGTTAAAGTTATTCTTTCTTCTGCCTTCTGCTTTCCTAATACTTTTTATCATTTTTATATCGTTAATTTCCGATAATTATCGGATTTTTTAAATTTAAATTTATTTCAAATGTAAGAAGTTTATTACATGTAATGTTTTAAATCTTGGTTATTACTATTTGCATATGAATATGCAAATTAAGTTTATCTCTCTCTCTCTCTCTTGTTTTATATATATATATGGGGCGTTTCATATCAACTCACCTGGTCAAAAAATAAAAATCGCTAAAAATCTGGGAAAATGTTCTATTTGATACCCAAAATACCCAAAAAAATTTTTAGAGCTTTTTTAGAGAAAAGTATAGCACACATTCCGTGTGCTATACTTTTAAACGAAGTCGTTGACAGAGGGGCTATTCAAGTAAACGTACACATGTACGTATGGATGCGCGCGCAGACTTTTTATTCTCTTGCCGAAACTATCACCGCGATACGTATCGTTACTTGAATAGCCCCTCTGGGTGATTTTTAAAAAAAAGTATAGGACACGGAGCACGGCACAAAGAACATAATGGAGACGGGTAAACCTAATTCTGTCTTTGTCTCTCATATGATAAGAAAAAGAAGATGAATAATACAACAATTATGAGAGTTACTTTTATGAATTCGAATTTTGGTGTACAACCAGGTGGGTTCTTTATATGTTTCACCCGTAACGTAAACCGTATTGACCAATCAGAAAGCTTCTTTAGAGCTATTATGGGCAATAGAGAAGTGTGTAATAATCACATAATATCGTTCTTGAAAGTACTCAAACCAAGATCTCGTTATTTTCACGTTTTTTCTATTTTCCTCAGGAATGCAAATTGTTTAAATGTAATTTTTATAACACTCAAATATTGAAATTTCTTATGTTCAACTTTTATGCAAGGATCTTTTCAATAAATTGCATATCTACTGATTAAGTACAATTATATACGTTGTTTCATACTCAACAGTTGGTATGTCAATATGGTATTGTTTCTCTGGTATATCCATTTGCTATGTTCAATAATGTAAATAAATCTTCATGTTTAATGAGTTCAGCTGATATTTTTGAAAAAATCATTTTGTCTTCAGCTTTTTTACAAGTAAAAAATTAATTTTTAATCTAATTGTTTAGTGTATTGTAAGTTGACAATTAAAACTAATTTTTTTATTTAATATTAATTAAATAGAAGTTTAAAATGCAACTCTGAAGCTATTTAATGATTCTTCGTTCAGAGTGCTTTGATTTAAAATTTATAAGTGCTTATGCGAATGTGCAGTTATTAATTTGACTTGATTCTGCACTAAGTAAAATTCAAATTGTTAAAAAATAATAACATTTTAAAATAAAATCATGATATTAAAATAAATGATTTAAAAGCAATTAAGCTAAAGAGCTTGTTCGTTTTCTTTTACAGGTTTTTGCTGAGTATTTTTAATCTAATTTTTTAGTGTATTGTAAGTTGATAATTAAAACTAATTTTTTAGTTAATATTAATTAAATAGCAGTTTAAAATGCAACTCTGAAGCTATTTAATGATTCTTTATTCAGAGTACTTTGATTTTAAATTTATAAGTGCTTATGCAAGTGTGCAGTTATTAAGGTATCAGGCCTCAGTTTTAAGCCTGAAAAAAATCAAATTGAAATGTAGTCATAATTTGTTTTTGTAATGATATTAATTAATAAAACTTCTTTTTACCTTAAATATATATTAAATACAAGACTTTGACCTAAAAATAATTTTAAAAACCCCATCCGTTGGTTAAAATCCCTTGCTCTTGTCGATAACTTGATTTTAAAAAATTTTTTACTTACCGTAGAGTTTCTCAGCTAATTTTCAATTAATTGACCTGAAAATTTCCAGAGATCTTTAATTTATATATCTTCACAAAATAATAGTTCTGGAATTTTGATAAGATAAGTTAAAGTAAATGTTGAACTGAATTACTTGTATGAAATTCACAAAAATATTGATTTTTTTCAACTTTTTCTAAACCAAACTTAGAAATTATTTTTTTTTCCTAAAACTAAAACTATTATTTTGTGAAGATATATAAATTAGAGATCTCTGGAAATTTTCAGGTCAATTAATTGAAAATTAGCTGAGAAACTCTACTGTAAGTAAAAAAATTTTAAAAATCAAGTTATCGACAAGAGCAAAGGATTTTAACCAACGGATGGGGTTTTTAAAATTATTTTTAGGTTAAAGTCTTGTATTTAATATATATTTAAGGTAAAAAGAAGTTTTATTAATTAATATCATTACAAAAACAAATTATGACTACATTTCAATTTCATTTTTTTCAGGCTTAAAACTCAGTCTTGATACCTTAAATAAAAAGTACCATAACTGCCTGTAGAGTTATTTTACCATGTAGGGGAAAATTTCAGTGAAAGGTTATAAAAATTACAAACTTTTAGTGCCAAATGAGTAAAATCAACCTTGGCGAAGAAAAGTTATTGAAAATCACATCAAAATATATAATGGACCAATCAGAAGATAGCAACTTTGGGATTGGAAAAAATTTGTATAGTTTCTACACATAATTTCCAACAAAAAATGTCTTTATACATTTTTTTCTAAAACCTTTAGTTTTTTAATAAAAAAATATTAAAAATGATGATTTTACAAAAAAATTGAAAAAATCACAAAACTCCATGACCTCTTGCTCTTGACCTCTTTGACCTAGAGCTCTAAAAATTTTTTTGGGTATTTTGGGTATCAAATAGAACATTTTCCCAGATTTTTAGCGATTTTTATTTTTTGACCAGGTGAGTTGATATGAAACGCCCCATATATATATATGTATATATATATATGTGTGTAGACACTCTACAGTCTATCTAATGTTAATATTAAGTTAATGTTATATTTTCTGTTGACTTCTACTCTCCTGTTACTTTTTATCATTTTAACATCGTTGAATTCCGATAATTATTGGTTCTTAATTTTAAATATATTCCAAATACAACAAGTTTATTACCTGTAATGTTTTAAATCTTGATTGTGATTATTTACATATGGGTATGCAAATTAAGTTTATATATATATATATATATATAAGTAGGAACTTTACTGCTCATCTAATGTTAATGTTAAGTTAATGTTATACTTTCTTTCGCCTTCTACTCTCCTGATACTTTTTATCATTTTAATATCGTTAATAACCGATAGTTATTGGATTTTTGAATTAAATTCGATCGAACTTTATTAAGTGTAATGTTTTAATTTTCATCATTATTATTTTCAAGTGAATATACAAATTAAGTTCATCACAAAGACTTGTGCGGTTATACCTGTAAGCCACAGATATGGATTTTGTAATTTTATAAAATCAGTGACCTTGGACCTTCTTTTATTAAATTCTTTTCTCACACTACGTTAGGGTTATTTAAGCAAGTCAGCACTGTATGCCCGAGTTAGTGATAGAATAAAAACTTTTCTGTTAATTATTTTATTCAATATTTTCTCTAATTTTATTTTGCGTCATAAATTTGAAATATAAATCTCAATTTTCAACTTTTTATCGTGAAATGAGGGATAGAAATTAAGAAAATATCGAATTTAATGCTGCTGATTTTAACTTTACTCTAGAATATGATTCTTAAAACTGTAGTTTGATTCTCTTTATCGTTAAATGAGACTTAAAAATTAAAAATATCAAATTTAATGGTGCTGATTTTACCTTTACTCTAGAATATGATTCCCAAAAGAGAAGTTCGAATCTTTTCTACGAGGAAAAAGTGTCAAATTATTAATTTTACCGTGCGAACTTGAAAATATTTCTAAGTCTTTGGGGTGGGAATTATGCTTTTTATAATCGTGGACTTGGGGCCTCGATCAGTCCTTGTCGACAACTCTTAAAGCTCGCCTGTGTATACTGTGATTTTTCTGTAATAATAAAAATGTTGAACGTGTATTTACAAGCACCGGTGGATGTACCAGTAGTGGTGGATGTAGCACCACTGGTAAACTATATTAACTTGGGGCAGCCCAATATATTTGAAAATTATTGGGTTGCTCTTAATGATGATGATGCAAACATCTGGGAGCATCAAGTTGGTGAAGGAGATGTACGAGAACAAGAACAAGAACAAGAACAAGAACAACAACAACAACAACAACCACAACCACAGTGGCATCAAATTATTGACAACAACAATGAAAATGAAGATGCTCAATTACAACAACAACCACAACCACAGTGGCATCAAATTGTTGACAACAACAATGAAAATGAAGATGCACAATCTATAGATTCTGGATACTGGTCCAATGCCGAAACGGTCCAGAATCAGAGAGAAGAAGATCCTGGTTTCATCCCTCCGCAAAACATCGCAGAGGAGGAAGAAGAAGTACCAGAGGAGGAGATGGAAGTTAAAGATATCATCGAGCTCTATAGAGCAAATAGAGCCGAAGAGTCTCGCCAGCAGCAATTGCTGGATATGGCGAGGATTTATTTTAGAAAGAAAATTCAGAAATTAAAAAGGAAATCAGACCGGTTCGTTCGACGAATACAGCGTCAATTAAGAACAATTAAAACAAGAAGACAAGAGCAAGAGCGGATTATACCGCCAAGATATCGTCGCCCTAACCCTGAAGAGGATAGACCGCGACGACACCGTGACATATGTTGGGGTTGTTCAAGACCATTCTATAGAGAAGGTATTCGACGGTAGAGAAGGCGCGAAGCGTGCGGTCTTTGGCTATGTCCGGAGTGTGGATTGGATGCAGTCCATTGTCAAAATGAAGACATACTTTTTTAATTATTTATGAGTGGTTGTGAAAAATAAAAGTTTAGTGTTAATAAATAACATGCGGGCGTATGTATTCATAATAATTATGATAAAATGTGTATGTATTCATAATAATTACGATAAAATTTAGTGAAAAGTGTTTCAGTAGTTTATATAAATTGTGTGCGTATATGTGTGTGTGTGTGCGTGTATGTGTGATAATTTTGATTATTTTAAATTAAATTGTTTTTAATAATAAGAAACACGTATTTTATAAAAGTGTTTTCTCCTTTTTTTATTATAATATATATTTGTGTTTTTTAAATTCATTTGTATTTCTATTAAAGTACGTGTGTGTATGTATTTTTGTAAATATTTTAATAATTTACAGTGAAATGACATAATATATGTGAAGTGAATTATATTTTATATGTATGAATGAATTTTTTAAATTTAAAGATAAATTTTTTATTTGTGACTGAGTGTCATGTATCGTCCTAAAAATTTTAAGCTTTATAAAATCAACACCCGTACATACGTCTTGGGTAGGGAGATTTCTTACGTTGAAATTTTAAATTTATAACGTCAGCACCCTAACATACGACTTTTTCATATTAAGGGTGAAGATTCGGCCTCACTGTCAGTCTCCATCAAAACTCCGGGCAGAAAGGTTGTTCTACAACGTGGGGATGTGCTTCCAACAGTGATCAGCTGGTATAAAATTTTTAAATTTCAAATATTGTGTATTTATTTTTGTGTGTGTGTGTGCGTGTGTGCGTGTGCGTGTGTGCGTGTGTGTGTGTAAGCGTGGATTTATTTCTTGGGGCACCAATGTTCCGTCTCAACAATCCCTACTTCGCCTTCTCAGAGGTCATTGACATAGTGGTCAGTAACCTTTGGGTGGTGGAGTGGGGGTTTGTTGTGACGGTCCATGGTGCCCCTATAACTACTCATGTAGACGAGGCTCGGGGTCAGTTCACTGATTAATGACAGTTTTTCTAATCAATAGGTAGTGTCGTTCTATGACGCACGCTGCATCTGGTTCAGATTTTGTGTCAGACGATTGTGAGGACTTTGATAATAACGGATTTCACTTCGTTAAAAATAATCATCGTCAACTTCACTGTAATCCTTCGAGTTGCAAAGGCGAATATTCGAGAGCCAACATTTTATTTCTTGCAGGTAAGATAAAAATATTTCAACCTTTACTATGAATTATATAAATTGTAATTATTTTTATTATTTAAATAAGATTAAACGTATTATTTCTAGATAAATAAAAAGTATTATTTTCATTGTTAAAATATGTTAGAATTCATTTCTCCGTTTTTAATAAAATTTATTATGATTGAAAATAGACTAAAAAATAAATAAGAGAGAGAAAATTTTTTTTCAATCAAATTATCATTTTTTAATGGAAAAAATAGTATTTATTATTTATTCTATTTTGAATATATATTCCAACCATATAAATTTTCATTATCATAGACGATCTTAGACTTCTATTTATATACCTAACTCAAGTAGCGGTTGTTACTTGAACCTAATTCTGTCTTTGTCACTCCATGATGAGAATAAATGATAGATGATAAAATCGTTACTTGAGATCTAATAGCTACACTGGAAAAAAAAATTTCTTTGTAACGAAAAAAATTTTATTGTATCGAATAGATTCTTTCTGGTTATAGGTGAAATACTTTTTATATCAATATCATTTATTCCGTCAGCAAAAATAACATTTTTAAATATCAATGAAATATTGCTCAACATACATAAGATATTTCTTAAACTTAAAAATATCTCATACTGGAAGTTATTAATTTTATTTTAAATTAATATTTCGTAATGAAAATAAAATTTTTTTCCTCCAATAAAATATTTTTATGCATATAAAAAATATTTCGAATTAATTAATTTCTTCGTACCAAATATTGTAATACAATTTGTAAATATAGAAACAATAAATATTGCACAAAAAGTATAAATATATATGTAAATGTTAATATTGCCCAATTAATATCACAGTCAGTCACTAAATCTAATAATACTGAATAAGTAAGTCACCAACTAAAATAAATAAAAGTGATATCACAGAGTTATCATAAAATACACGCAATATAAATAAAAATAATCATATAAATAAAAATCAGTCATACAATATCTATCAGTCACATTATTAAAATTTAAAAGAATTAAATTTAATACATAATAAAATAAAATAACAAACGTACGCAATAGCATGAAACGCAGTCAAGAATAAAATCAAATAAAAACTCTCACTCACCAACCATTCAGCCAACACTCATACAAAAAATACACTCACACCTTAAGCCTATATAGAGGACGTTACAAAAATAAATTAAATAAATTAACATAAAATAACATAAATTAATAGTAAAAAGTATTAATCTAGGTCGAGAAATTACCCTCTCACCGATTTGAACCTACTGAGAGATGGAAGATGTTTAATCTCAGCAGGCAGGGAGTTCCAAAAATGCGCACCTTGAACTTGGAAGGAATTCCTGTCAACCTCAGTACGCATAAAGGGCACCGCTAGATCCCTGATTTCTTCCCTAGTAGCCACCCTGGGTACACATCTAGTAAAGAGACCCATTAGATGCTCGGAAGTATTCATAGGTATGAACTTATTTTTAATAAATGTGAATCGGAAGAGTGTAAATATGTTTAAATTTAAAAAACAATCCGAGAAAAACCATACCTACTAAAAATATTGTATGAACTCTCATGTGAAATCTCGCATGAAATCGTCTATGAAATCTCATATATATCCGTTGAATTTTGAAAATAAAATAAATATATGTGAGATCTCATGTCAGATCGCATATATATTTTTTTTATTTTAAAAATTTAACGAATATACATTTGATTTCATATGCGATCTCATAGGCGATTTCATGTGACTTCTGATATGCAGTCTCATGTGCGATCTCATATGTGATCTCACATGGGATCTCTTATATATTTTATTCAATTTAAAAAATTTGGAAAAGATATTTATTACTTTTTTATTTTTTTCGGCTTGTTCTTTAAATTTTGACAAATTTTAACATTAGTGTGTAATTTTAACGTTAGTGATAAATTTAGTGGAGCCACAAGACCCAATGCATCTTGCCCGGGGTTAGTATTCCTTATTTTTGCCACTTCATTTAATTTGAATTGTATTTCATGGCGTCACTTTCCACTTCGGATGAGCTTTCGACTAACTTTACCGATCGAAAATAGCTAAAAAAGATATTTTGTTTTTATTTATTTTTTTTGGCTTATTCTTTGAGTTTGGACAAATTTACGCACTTTCGCTTCTCATTTGTTAAAATAAATAGATATTTACAAGTGAAAAAATTTTGATATATATTTTTATCAAAAATAAACGAAATTACTTATTTAGCTACTTTAGATGGGTAAAAAAGGTCTGTACCTCATCTTCAAGAGTAATCTGGAGAAAATGTGGTTACCGACCGAGAGGTAAAAATGTTATTTAATCATAAATTAAATAATTATACTGTTTTCAAAAGAAATTATTATCGAGTGCAATTTTTTATACATACATGATTGTATAATAGATGTTTTTTTCATAATATTCATCATATTTTGAACAAAAAGTAAGTAACCGTACTTACAGTTTAATAAACAGTTGTAGTATAGAATTTTTTAATTTTTAAATTTTCCTTTGATTATTTTGGTGAGTGCAATAGAGAAATAAATTTCGTGAATGTATTTGAAATTTTAATGCATTCCAATAGTTGAGTAGGAGAAAATTAAACAACGGATGTTCAATTCTCGGTCGGTATCGAATCTGCTCCGACCTGCTCTTGACGAATAGCATAATAATAAGATCAATTTATCATCTTACTTCTAATGTTTGGACTTAAATTGCATGCAAATATAAATCTTAAATAGTACTTGTAAATAACGTCTTAATCTTCGTAAAAAATTTGTTTCTATTATTATTCAATCGCCAAGTATCATTACGCTCGAATATAGTTTAAAACCATAATCCATAATAGCATGCTTTAGATAACGATTGTTTTGTAGATGTAGTGTAGAATAATTTAATCGTAATTTTATTAATATATATAATATATAAATAAATTGAATTATAGACCAAAATTTAGATTTTAGATTTGTTGACATTAATTACAACAATAAGTGTAGGAAAAAATCAAATTTTTTTGCACATGAGATCTCACGTGAGATCTCATGTCCAAAATAATTTTATTTTAGTTCACACGAGATCTCATATGAGATCTCATGTGAGATCTTATGTGAGATCGGGTATCGGGAAAAATTATACTTTTCGCACATGAGATCTCACGTAAGATCTCGTATGAGTTCTCATATGAGATCTCCTTTCATTTTCAATCGTGAGATCTCATGTCATTTTTTTCAATAGGGAAGAGATAACATTTTATTTCTTGCAGGTAAGATATAAATATTCAATCCTTTACTATGAATTTTATAAATTGAAATTATTTTCATTATTTAAATAAGATTAAAAGAATTATTTATAAATAAATTGAAAGTATTATTTTCATCGTTAAAATATGTTAAAATAAATTGCTTTGTTTTTAATAAAAATTATATGGCTGATTCCATTCAGATTCATGCAGGCCGTCACTGATTGAATTTTTTTTTCTTCTAAGTAATAAAAATACCTTCTATTATGTATATAAAGATAAAATTTACCTCGTAGAACGCTCAAAAAAATTTTTTTTCTTTACTAAAGCAATTCTAGTGTTGGATGTAAAAACGAAAAATTGAAAATTAACCTCTACTTTTAAATGACTATAGCTCCGTCAATTTTTAACCTTTTTGAGCGTTCTTTTAAAGAAAGTGTGCGGAATTTTGTCTAGTTTTAAATGCAATCTCGATTTTTGTAATACAATTTAATCTCACTGAGTTATTTACGAAAAACCGAAAAAAAGCGATTTTTTTCAAACACGATTTTCTCAAAAACTATATATTTTTTTTTTTTTTAAATTTTTATATGATTTTATTCATAAAAAATACTAACTTTTAGGGTAGGTGAGAATATGCGATTTTGCCTTATTTTTTTTAACAGATTTTTAAGGCGACTACGGAAGTTCAGTTCGATTTCATTTTGTAGTTTACAAATTACTCTTTCAGTTTCTAAAATTTTTTGAATTTTTTAATTTTCCACCATTTATTATAATCCGTAGAATGGTGGAAAATTAAAAAATCTGAAAAATTTTACATATTGAAAGAGTAATTTGTAAACTCAAAAATAAAACCTAACCTAAAATCCGAAGTCGCCTTAAACGTTTTTTTTTAATTTTCGATTTTAAAACATTGATACCATGGTGCATTGTACTATTTTTCCAACTTTACGTGTTCTTACAACTATTTTTATGCTTTTATTTATTAATATATCAAAAATATCAACAATAATCTTTAAAATAAACCCCGGATCGAATATTTTGATCAATTAGAACCAAAGTTATAACGATTTCAAGTTTAAAAAAAAATGCTGACACTTTAAATAAATATATTTACTTTGAATTTTGAATTTTGAATTTGAATTTTGAATTTTGAATTTTGAATTTTGAATTTGAATTTTGGAAAGGTGAGTTTTTTAAATACTAAAATATATTATTTGGTCATTTTCAATGAACAAATAATATGCGATACAATTGAGAAAGAACACTAATGAATTGAGAACTAATGTGAATAAAAAAATCCGAATTTGAATAAAACCTTTCAATTTACTTTTTGCCACTCATGTCTCGAAGTTTTGGCAGTGTAGATTTGGTTTCGTTCACTTTTCCAACAGTGAATCTTTTGAATACCTTTAATTTCTTTTGCATTTCCTAACCATTCCATTTTTTTTGTCAGTCGAAAAACTTCTAACTCATCCTTGCGGATAACAAGAATGTTAATCGACGGAGTATATTTTGATACATGAGTGGTGAAATTTTCAGCGTTTCTAATAAAATCTGCACTTTTCTTGGACAGATTATGCGTGGTAGCATAATGTTTAACTAAACCACCAATACCGTCACAAGCGCCTTTACCATGACCTGTTGCAGAAAAAAGCCATTTTCTGTTTACTTTTAAGTTTTGAAGCTCATAGAATTGATATCTATTTTTAAAATGACTGGCAGCTACATCGGAAATGGTTATGATTTCATCAAGATCTTGCGCAATATGTTTTTGTTTTAAGTTATTGATAATTAAATTTATAGCCATTAGGGCATGAGACGAATCATGTTTAATATCGTCAGAGACGGTGACATAACTGACTGTTTTATCATTTCCAAAATAGCATACCGACGTTAATATTGATATTTAGTTTTTACTCCAATGATAGCTTTGAATTTCATTTTGAAGCAGAACTGTACAATTTTCTGCAAAATCAACATGAATAACTAATTGGAAGTCATTATTTTTCGCTAAAAGTTTAACCTCTTTAATTGCTATACGTTGAATTTCTTTGACCAATTTATGAGCTCTTACAGTGAGAGCGCGCTCTCTTAACTCTATTAAGAAATTTTCAATTGTGCTAGTTTTATTCAGTAAATTTGATTTTTCCCAAACACCATAAATTATTTCTTCATATAAATCTTCTTCTGTCAAAGAAATTACTTGTAAATCAATAGAATCTCCAATGGGACATTCTTTACATTCTCTTAGTACACATTTTATATCATCTTTTGAACAAAAAAGTGAAGAACATATTTTCAATTCCAAATCTGCAATGTCTTGTTCATTCTCTTTTTTATAATTATTCAAAGCATCTAACATAAGTTTAAGATTCTCGCAGTAAACGCAAAGACACGAATCGGTGGGTGGATGTGGTATAACCCACTTCGGTCTTAAAGCGTAGAATGTTGATTTACCAATTTTGGTTTTCATTTCAGGATTTTCGTCTTTAAATAATTGATATATTTCTTTTATACTTCGCGTAAGAAAGCTTTCGACTTTTTTAGTTTTTATACCATTTTCTTTGATAGATACTGTCGCTTTTATTCGCACTTTGACGAGAACAATTAAACTCATCGTTCAGATAATAATCCTTTACTTTCATTACAATTTCACTATCCAAAGAATGGCCACAATAGTTCTCAGACTGCTTGTAAATTTTTTTATTATTCACCAATGATCGTGCTTGATCAATCATATAAATAGTTACATTTGGTAAAACTGATAATAAATAATCTTTGGAAATATCACTTGGTATAATACTTAACAATCGCACTTTCTCAAGAAAATTTGAACAATTATCTAATGCAATTTTAATATTCTTAAGCCATTTATCATTTGTTTTACATTCATTATTTTCATTCAATGCGGGCAAATCCGTTATATCGTAGACTTTCATCATTTTACTTGCTATTTGTAAATCAAATGCATCGTTTATTTATTTTCTTTTTCGGAGAGCATAAGATTCTCGCATCTTGATATTGATACTTTGAGGCATTTTAATTGGTGAAATGTTTAATTTCAAATTACTTGAAGTCTCGTTGAGCTGTTCTACCACAGTCTCACTATGAATAAAATCTTCCGAAGATTGTTGACTGCTTGAAGTCGATGAAAAAGGCGCATTTTTCACTTTATCTAATAATATTTTGTAACACGAAGGGCATACTTTATCTTCTCTAGAGAAAGAAGTATTTGAATACAAGCGCTTCAAAGACTCCGTTAGATCACCTAATTCTCTAAGCGGACTTTTGGAGCAATCATAAACAACTTTTTTGTGCCTTTCTTTCAAATCCTTGCAATTCATTTTAACAATTGTAACGTTTGGCCTTTTTGCCTCGAATAGATCTTGATATCGTAGGCGTCAGACTTTAGAGGGCGCTGCAGATTGTTGATTCTCGGAGGCCAAAGTTCAAACTTACATACTAAACTAACCTAACCTTATTAAATTAATAAAATTAATAATAAGAAAGAAATAAATAAATTAAAATCCATTTAAATATTTGAAAAGAAAGAGAAATAATATTAATTAAAAGAATAATCAAATGAATGATACAAAGCTAACCTATCCTTACGTACTAAGTGATAATGTGAGAGGAAGCAGGATGGGTACTGCGGACTGGTGATTAAGTTTAAACACGATACTTTTGGGTTTAGACTTAAACTATCTTTTTCTTTTATATTTATTAATAAAAATAAAAAGAATAACAAAATAATTACAACGCCGATTAAATAATATTGAATAACAAAAATTAAAAATTATAATTGTGTGTAATAACGTTTCGTACGTTGAAAAAGAAAAGAAAAATCTTTAGTTGTCTTCTTGACCGCTAGGTGGCGCTATTCGTATTTATCGGCTGTAACAAAAATAAAACAAAGAAAAGGAATTTAATTATAGACTCGGCGGATAAATTCGCGACCTACTTTATCGACGAAGTTCGGCGCGGTCGGTAACGGAGCCAGGTAAGGTAATATAGGAGAGCTAGGATGGTAACCCTCTAAACCATGGCTGGAGAAGAGGGGGGAGACCTTTTGGTCGAAGACCAATGGAGGAATCTACCCCGACCCGCGATGGTGGAGGTAGTGACTTGGAGTCAGTGTCGGGCAACCCCACCCTTACACTGACGGATAGATAGGAGACTATGCCGGGCAGTCCCACCCTAACATAGCTTGAGACGGGAGTATAGGTAAGGATAACTTCCAATGTGCCGAGCAACCCCACTCTTACACACTGGAAGGGGAGAGAGTCTCCCTGCTGGCTCGGCGGCTCGCTTATATATGCTACGGAGCTCGCTATTCCCGTTGCGGGAGTAGCGCGTCGTAGCGGCTGAGCGCAAGTACTAAGTCTAGCGCGATTTTTGAATCGTCGCACAATCAGTGATGCCATTATTGATATTCTGTTCAATGACAGATCGAAAAAAATAATTTTTCTTAGACAACTTTATTTTTTATCTTCCTTTTCTTATATTTTTAAACGCGTCAAGTCGTTGATGAGAATGCAAAGAACGAATCATCGCCACCTAGTAGTGACATGCGTCAACTCCCTACAAAATAAATTCAAATTCTAGGCGCGAAATTCAAACTGATGAAAAAATTATCTTCATCAACAAAAAAAATTTTTATTATAATAATGTACCATAGAAATAGGATAAATGGTTATATATTCTTTCATCAAAATAACTTTTTTTTCAAATTAAAAAATTTATATCTTCAGATTTTAATCTTTAACGAAAATTGCGTTTCCTCAATGTAAATATCATATTTATTTAAAGTTTCAGCATTTTTTTTTAAACTTGAAATCGTTATAACTTTGGTTCTAATTGATCAAAATATTCGATCCGGGGTTTATTTTAAAGATTATTGTTGATATTTTTGATATATTAATAAATAAAAGCATAAAAATAGTTGTAAAAACTCGTAAAGTTGGAAAAATAGTACAATGCGTTATGGTATCAATGTTTTAAAATCGAAAATATAAAAGAAACGTTTAAAAATCTGTTAAAAAAAATAAGGCGAAATCGCATATTCTCACCTACCCTAAAAGTTAGTATTTTTTATGAATAAAATCATATAAAAATTTAAAAAAAAAAAAAAAATATAGTTTTTGAGAAAATCGTGTTTGAAAAAAATCGCTTTTTTCGGTTTTTCGTAAATAACTCAGTGAGATTAAATTGTATTACAAAAATCGAGATTGCATTTAAAACTAGACAAAATTCCGCACACTTTCGTTAAAAGAACGCTCAAAAAGGTTAAAAATTGACGGAGCTATAGTCATTTAAAAGTAGAGGTTAATTTTCAATTTTTGAATTTTCGTTTTTATATCCAACACTAGAATTGCTTTAGTAAAGAAAAAAAATTTTTTTGAGCGTTCTACGAGGTAAATTTTATCTTTATATACATAATAGAAGGTATTTTTATTACTTAGAAGAAAAAAAAAAATTCGATCAGTGACGGCCTGCATGAATCTGAATGGAATCAGCCATATCTGAAAATAGACTAAAAAGTAAATGAGAAAATTTTTTTTTTCCAATAAACTAATTTTTTTTAATAAAGAAAATAATATTTGTTATTTAATCTATTTTGAATAAATATTTTAACTATATGAATTTTCATTATCATAGACGATCTTAGGCTCCTATTCATATAGACCTAACTCAAGTAGCGGTTGTTACTTGAACCTAATTCGGTCTTTGTCTCCATGATAAGAATAAAGGACAGATGATACAACCGTTACTTGATCTAATAGCTACACTGTAAAAAAAATTTCTTTGTAACGAAAAAAATTTTATTGTCTCGAATAAATTCTTTCTGGCAATCGGTGAAATATTTTTTGTACCAATATCATTTATTCCGTCATTAAAAATGAAATTTTCAAATATCAATAAAATATTGTTCAACATACATAAGATCTTTCTTAAACTTAATAATATCTCATACTGAAAATTATTAATTTTATTTTAAATTTATATTTCATAATATTAAAATAAAAATTAAGTTAAATAATTAAAATAAAATTTTTTTTCCTTCAATTAAATTATGTTTATGAATCTAAAAAATATTTCGAATTAATTAATTTCTTTGTACTAAATAGAAGTAACTGTTCATTGAATAAATATTATCTTCCTTTGAAAATATATCTGAATTTTGCAAGCCCGAAATATATTTTGTTGTAAAAGAATATATTATTTTGAAAACATGAAACATCACTTTTAAGCAGAGAAATAATTTGTTACAAGTAAATTCACAAATTAAGTTTACAAATTTGGCATGAATTTCCGTGATAAAAGGAACATTTTCATTTACTTATTTAGTATTATTCCAAAACAATAATAACTATTTTTATGGTGAAAAATAAAACTTTTTTTTAAACATTCTGCAGTTAAAAATAAAATTTCATTTCTTCAATATGAAAGGACAAAGCTAAGCGACCTGCTCTAGGATAAATTTAAAACCAACGTACCTGTTTTCTTTTAATATCTTACAAATTATAGATGACTTTGATTGGCAATCATTAATTATTTTATTAATCACCAATCTCAAAGTATTTTTTTTTTATGCTATAATATTAAAAAACTCAACAATTTATAAAAAAATTATATCTTTTTATTACTATTTAGTTTTTAAATAACGCTCATTTGAAAATTCGTTTTATAACACCATATATAAAAAAGTTGAGATTTAGATTAAAACAGGACAAAAATAAATGACCTATTATAAAAAACAAAATTTTTCAAGGGTTTTCTTTAGTCCTATACTTTATCGATCAAAAATAGTTTAAAAATAAATTTCGTTTTTTTTTTCATCTGAATAAATATTAAAATTGTTTGTAATCTCTAGCAGAAATATAAAATGTTTAAAACTCTTCAAAACTGTTTGAAACAGTTTATAAGTGTTAAATTTAAGACATTTAAAACAGTTATGAACCTTTTTAAACACTTTCAAAAAGTTTTGAAAAGTTCGAAATAATTTCAAACGGTGTTTAATAGTTTTGAATTTTTATGTTTGAAACTTATAGATTATTTTAAATATTCAAAATATTTCAAAACAATTTTAAATCAATATAAATTATTTTTTATTAACTTGAACAATTTCGAACGGTTTTAAACAGCCTTAAACACCTTTAAACAATTTAAAACAGTTTTAAACAATTTTAAAAAGTTCAAAATGATTTCAAACAGTGTTTCATAATTTTGTGTTTGTAAAAATTTTCTTATATATATTAAAATTTATATAATATATACGAGAAAATGTTTACTTTAGTTTCAAATTATTTTGTATTCTTCAAAATTGTTCGAAAATGTTGAAAACTGTTTAGGACTGTTTTAAATGTCCCAAATCTCACACTTATAAACTATTTTGAACAGTTTTAAACATTTTATACAGTTTTAAATAATTTTAAACTATTTCAAACAGTAATGCACATTTTATATTTTTACTAGGGATTGGAGATATCATCTTCTTCTCTTTTTTATTGAAAGTAGGTCTCTTTATCGCTGTGGACTGAGACCTGTGATTTCACCTTACTTATGTAATTTTTATTGGCAAGGGGGACTTTTAAATTGGTTTTTCCTGGTCTCCTAGTTCTATTTAACAGAGAAAAATTGGGAAAAATTTTTCCTAAATTTTCCCGGGGATTAAACTCCGGCCCACTACAGCATGAGCTAAGAGCCTTAGCCCCTGCGCTAACACCGATTCTACTTATAGGTATGAACTTATTTTAAATAAATGAGAAGCGAAAAAGTGTAAATTTGTATAAATTCAAAGAACAAGCCGAGAAAAATCATCCCTACCGTAAATATTATATGAACCCTCATGTGAAATCTCATGTGAAATCGCCTATGAAATCTAATATATATTCGTTCAATTTTGAAAATAAAATAAATATATGTAAGATCTTATGTCAGATCGCACATGTATTTATTTCATCTAAAAAATTTAACGAATATACTTTCGATTTCATATGCGTTATTTCGATTATACGAGATACGAAATCGAATTATATTTCGATTTCATATCTCGTGTGCGATCTCATATGTGATCTCACATAGGATCTCTAATATATTTTATTCAATTAAAAAAATTTAAAAAAGATATTTATTATTTTTTTATTTTTTTCGTCTTGTTCTTTAAATATTGACAAATTTTGACATTAATCATATTAGTACAATCATTTTAGTTAAAATAAAAAATCCTCTGGAGCTATTATTTTTTTTACGAACTTAGATCGCAAATTAGATATTAAAGTTAAAAAATCTAACCTTAAAATACTATAAATTCAAAACTTTTATCTAACTTTTTCAGTATAAGATTTTGGTAAATTTCTTCAGTTGTCCGCACTCAAGTTGAATCCTACTAATTTTTTTCTTCAAGTGAAAAAATCCGATTAAATTTACCAATTACTTATAAACTTGGATTAGAAATATTATCAGAAGGGAAAGCTCCATCATGCCCTTAATGTATATAATTACACTAATATTATAAATTTAGTGGAGCCATAAGACCCATGCATGTTGCTCGGGGTCAGTAGTTCTTATTTTGGCCACTTCATTTAATTTGCATTGTATTCCATGGTGTCACTTTCCAATTAAGGATCAGCTTTCAACTAACTTTACCGATCGAAAATAGCTAAAAAAGATATTTAATTTTTATTTATTTTTTTTGGCTTGTTCTTTGAATATTAACAAATTTACAAGCTTCCGTTTTTCATTCGTTAAAATGAATAGATATTTACAATTAAAAGCAATTCCGATATATATTTTTGTTAAAAATAAACGAAATTACTTCTTTTACTGCTTCTGATCAGTAAAAAATGTTTAAAACCTTGTCTAAAACTGACCTTTAACATGACGAATAGTGTAATAATGAAATATGTGTATTACCGAACTTTTAACGTTTAGACTTACATTGCATACAAATATAATTCTTATTATGAAAATTATGTGAATAGTCTGTATGAATATGGTTATAATCATGGTTTGAAATTGTATTCGAGTACGATTTTAAAATTTTTCAGATCACGTTAGATTCTTGACTGAATTAGGAAAACAAGCAATAAGATTGCGATAATACTCTAAAATAAAAGTAAAATCAAAAATTCTTGAGTTATAAAAACTTTTATTATTGAAATTAATATGTGGCAATTATAAACGATATGTAAAAATAATTTATCAGTATGATAAAAATAAGATATCAAGTACTAAGTCACTGTCAGTTCATTGAAGGTAGTTTGTCATAATGTTCTAAGGCATAAGAAAAGCTGCAACTGTTTCTACGGTGATATACAAATTGTGTAACAATTGGTAAGACGTGTTATGCCGTAAATCTAAACCAGATGCAGCGTGCGTCATAGAATGACACTACTTATTGATTATAAAAACTGTCATTAATCAGTGAACTGTCCCCGAGCCTCGTATACATGATTTCGTCTGTGATATGAAATAAGTAACTCAATTTGTAAATACACAAATTCTGTACAAACCTTTGTATACAAACGACATCGCTCCAGACCTCACTGAAAAGTGATGGCCTTCTTGAGTGTAAAAAGCTATATGCATAATTGTAGTGACTAGTTTCGTAACTATTACTTGTAAATATTGTCTAAATATTCGTAAAAAATTTGTTTGTTATTATTATTCAATCGCCAAGTATAATTATGCTCGAATATAGTTCAAAACCATAATCCATAATAGCATGCCTTAGATAACGATTGTTTTGTAGATGTAGAGTAGAATCATTCAATCGTAATGTTAGAATATATAAAAATTAATTGAATTATACATCAAATTTCAGATTTGACGTCGTTGACATTAATTACAGCTATAAGTGTAGGAGAAAATAAAATTTTTTTGCATATGAGATCTCACGTGAGGTCTCATGTGCAAAAATATTTTTTTTTACACGAGATCTCGCATGAGATCTCACGTAAGATCGGGTATCGGAAAAAATAAAATTTTTTAGTAAATAAGATCTCACGTGAGATCTCGTGTGAGTTCTCATATGAGATCTCGTTTAATTTTCAATCGTGAGAGCTCATGTGTATTCTCGTGTGAGATCTCACGTCATTTTTTTAGTAGGTATGGTACCTTGAGAACATATCTTCATTTAAACAATACAATTTAAACTTCTCTGATCCATATCTGAAAAATAGTACTCAAGTGCTCGTATGACAGTGAGTGAACCAAGCATTCTTAATAGCCTTAGGGCAAGGCAGCTCATTAAAATTAAGGATCCGAATACTAAAAGGAGACATATCTCATTCAAATAATTTTAGCTATGAATCAATAATTATGACTCTTTTAGTTTGCGAACCCCCAATTTAGCACTCTAAACGGTAAGAGGTCAGAAACTTACTTAACAACGAAAATCAAGAGTAATGACTTTATTTAAGTCATCTAAAGATAATTTTTTTACTCTTAAATTGACAAAAAAAATAAAAATTGAAAATTAATCAAGATTGCAGAATTATAATTATTGATCCCTCGAGTACAAAGGTAACATTTTCTAAAATTTTTTAACAGCTTTACTCCATTAAAACCATTTTTTTGGGTAATACCAACATTAAACATTGATTTTAAATCTCGAAATAGATTATTTAGACTGTAACTGTAAATTTCGAACACTCAAAAATATCTATACTTATGTATACCTTTATAAATCATGCCTTATGGTAATTACGGTATATTTCTCTAGAATGCTATTTCTATCGTATTCTCTCCAGAAATTATCTTTTATAATGCCTAGAGTACCCTAACTACCCCTTGATACCGTGGTGTATGACTGTAGAAAGAAAGTATTTATACTTATAAGTTCTCGTTTATCATATAATTTATAAACAATAACTTGCTCTTTATCAGATCAGCTACCTTCCTGCA
Organism: Anastatus disparis; assembly: GCA_017163975.1. Taxonomy (NCBI): domain Eukaryota; kingdom Metazoa; phylum Arthropoda; class Insecta; order Hymenoptera; family Eupelmidae; genus Anastatus; species Anastatus disparis. The sequence continues at coordinate 4,673,806 of JAFFSR010000274.1, read as the reverse complement.
CTTTTCAGTTTCTGAGATAAAAAGTTGATATTAAAGTTAAATTTTTTTTTTTATTTTCACCTCAATAAAAACTGTCCATTATTAACTCGAAAAGCAGGCCGAAAGTAAGCCATATCTTACATCGAAAATTTAGCGGGAGGTAAGAACTTTCTTCCCTCAATTTTCATTTCTCCTAAATTTAGCGGTAGGTGACTACTTTTCTCTTGCAACTTTAGCGAGAGATAAGTTTCTTTTTTTCACTGAATAAAAAATTTATAAAATTGAAGTAATTATTGGAAATTTTCATAAAAAAATCGAATTTTCAAAATGTAATATAATGGATTCAAATAATAGATACGGAATAGTGAATACAAACTGGCTGATACAAAATAGTAACTAAAAAGTTCGTGAATTTATTTTATCGGCAAAGTTCGATTAAAAATGAGTTTCTTGAAGTGGCTGATCATTAATCTGAAATTCAAAGGAGGATGCCCACGAACAGGTAATGACTAAGGTAACACGGGAAAACATAAAAAACTGCTATTAATGCTTACATTTAGTAAAAATATGAAAATTAAAAAAAATAAATAATTTGGGGGAATGAAAGGAAATATGAGAAAACAAACAATGAAAATGACAAAAATAAGTAAAAAAATCAAGATTTCGTCAGACATTTTGAACAAATAATGGAATAATAAAATATTTTCTTATTTTTTTCACTACGATATTAACTAATACAGTTTAAATTTTGTAAAATTTCACAAATTTTCTGGTAATTAAAAGATTAAAGTTGTTTTATATTAAGAGTTTACAAATCACCTTATGGGCATCCTCCTTTGAAAATATAAGATGACTGCTTGAAGAATGTGACCACAAAGTCCGATATTCGATTTTTACGTATAAGATCAAAACAAATGGTCGTTCGTTAAAAGAAAATTTCATTGTATGGATTAATGTATTTTTCTATGTCTTAGTGCCAGAAATTAAAAATTACATCATCTGATATAGACCAAGAAACTTATTCTGTAACGTTAACGCAGCGTTATTTAAGTCCTTAAGTAAGAAAATTGGTTTCTGCGCATGCAGAAACTGATGGCAGCTGAACTGCACCTGAATGCAACGAGAGCATTATAGTTGTTCTACTGAAAACACTACTTGAAACTAAGATCTGATTGCGCTTTTATCATTTTGTGCATGTGCAATTTCGATTTTTCTGTGATCGTGGATATTTAGTGGATCTAACTCTATTTAGCATTACTTGTATAACTTCTTCCCATCAGTTAACTTATTAAGAAAACACCTGAATATTTGCATATTATAAACTTACAGTTGAATTCTAAAATATGGATTAACATAGAATAAACATGAAATTTCTACTTATTATTAAATATTCAAAGTACAGATTTATAAAGTGCAGCTAGGGAAATCATAAACATTCCAACGTGTAAGAATTAAGTTCGCCGTTTTTTATAAAAAATCTATTTGTAAACATTTTGTAGTTGAAATTTTTCATAACATTACTTATGTGCATCTTCTCATAAATTAAACTTTTTGTGGATAAAATATTATCAACTTTCTTTATTATTAATAAGCACTTTTCTATCAAAAGATTATTGTCAAAGTGGAAGGGTTAGTTGGGCCAGTTTTTGACCCTCTTCATTTTTGAGTTCCCAAATTCGTTACATTCGCCTCCATTTTTTTTTTTTTTTTTTTTTTAAGAAAAAGATTAATATATAAAGGATATTGTCCTCTATATGATTAACCTTTTTTATATGGTGAAGTCGAGGGAGTCCCCCGCCCGGCATCTGTTTAACACATTACATCAGGCTAGGACTGTCAGACCCACCATACCGAAAACTTTGACTACCGATGGATGGTCAGCCACTTTTGTAACCAACAATCAACCGATACCCAATGAGGTCGGATTTTTTAAAGAGTCGCGATATAAATGGCACATACACTTATTTTCTTTCGAAAAAAAAGTTAGAGGTACCTGGCCAGGATTCGAACCCATGCCCTCCGCGTTGAAGGCAAGAGCTCTATCCATTACACCACCGCGCTCTCTCACATCCGCCTCCATAATCATTGTTAATATAGTCACTAAGCAGGAGTGTGCGGTTAGTAAAAAGATTGAAACAGCTTTCATGTGACCAGAGATAGCTAAGATAGTCTTAGGTTCTTCGCTTGATCTTGAAATGATTTTCAAATAGTCTTCAAGTGACCAGACCCAGCAAAGTTGACCTCGGATTTGGACTTAGAGACTTCAAAAACTCACATAACAATTGGTCACTGTTCGGCTTTCCTTCCATTTAACTTTTAAATGATCTTCAAGTAAACTGAAATGGAGTTACTGACTTCGGATTAAGCGATCTCCAAAAACGTATAAACATATAATAAAGTTCACGTCATACGTAATAATTTTCTTTAGATTTATCAAATGAAAAATATAATATTAATTTTCTTTTACGTATCAACATACGCAGTGACTTCTTACTTCACTCATATATGGAGTATATTAGATTGAAATAAGTGGACACACCAGACTAATCAAAATCTAGCTTATTTTCATATATAATATAATAACATCATTATAACGATAAAGATGGTGAGCAATCCGTATATGTCCAGGACACCTTGTCTGGCCGTGTCGATCAAGCCACTGCCGCTATTCTTCTTCTTTACCGCTACGGAGAAAAGATGCAGTGATACATTTTCTATATTATATTCTAGGCATATGTGGAGATACGGGCAAGTGTATGTATATACATAGGTGTGCATCCGCAGGTATCGTCAGCGTGCTCATTACATTTAATGTGACGTAATTACTACACGTATCTTTTGATTGTGTATTTGAGTGGTATGTTACGATATGTTAAAATCCAGCCCCACATGCGGAACACTTATTTCGGATTCTTATGATATTCTGCATGTTTTTTTGGATTTGACCTAAAATTGACTTCGACTTTAATTGGAGGAGGAGGTCCTGTTTGTAGTGAAATTGATTGATTATTGTATTTAATAACTAATCAATTCCACCACAAATATAATAAAAGTAAATGATAATGAAAAAAAAAAATTTGTATCACCAAAAATGAAAGAGGTCGGAAACCAGCCGATTTGACCCTCTCCCTTGTTAAGAAAATTTTTGTGTTTTTTAAAAAGATATAAATTATCTTAGAATAAAAAACACTAATTAAATCATTTTAATATTAAAGAATCTTATTTACTTGTCATTTATCTATAATGGTTAGGATTTATAATAACTTGTAAAAAAATATCTTCTTTGTTTACTTTTGTAATTTTATTAAATCTGTTTATCATAATATCGAATAGGAATGGATCAGATAAATGCATTAATTCATTTCAAAAACCTGGTAAACAAAATCATAAGGATAAATACTTAAGAGATGTATCCTTACAAACTTACACCGTCATTAAAATTTTACCTGGACTTTCTTGTAAAAACATTAATTAATAATGAATGTTAAAATGTAGTACAATTTTTAAAAGGCTGTAGCTATGAAAAAAAATAATATTTTGACATACTATAGGTGATATTTCAAAAAGATTTGAGCTCAGCTTTCATTTCAAAAAGGGTTTAAGCTTCTAGTTATTAATGGTGAAAAATTATAAGGATTTGAAGATCTAGTAACATTTTAGTGACTTTCTTTAATTGCCTGTAACTAAGGAAATATTAAGCATTGGAGATTAAAATTTTAGCTTTTTTTTAAATTTGTGCATCCAGAATAATTTCCCCAAATTTGAGCTAAATCCGTGACCCGAAAAAGAAATACCCTCCTTGTAAGTATGGATCTAACATTAGAATAGTAAGAGTTCATAGTATTTGCTATTGTTAACGAATCATAAATTTTTTGATTTTGTTCAATATATATGTTATTTACTACTTTTCATAAACTTCTAGGATTATTGCTATTGAGCTTAATAATATCACGATCATATTCGAGTTTAGCTGTGTTAATTACTTTATCCAAGATTTTAGTATATTTTTTATGGTTATTCTCAATTCCATTACACAGCCACACAAAAAAAAGTCAAAACCCAAAAACCAAACTATATAGACTTAATGTTTTCGAGGTCGCTAAATCCGAATTTGGAGTCAGTTTGACCCCAAAAAGTCAGGGTTAAGGTCATCTCAAGGTCTAATCTGCAAAATTAACGGTAACCCACTTTTTAGCAGTGCATTTTTATGTTTTTGAGGTCGCTGAATCAGAATTTGGAGTCAGTTTAAACATGCGAGGCCAGGATCAAGGTCATCTCAAGGTCAAATCTGCAAAATTAACGGTAACCCAATTTTTAGCAGTACATTCTGATGTTTTTAGGGTCACTGAATCTGAATCTAGAGTCATTTTGATCCCACAGGTCAGAGTAAACGTCATTTCAAGGTCAAATGATCTCTAGTACAAGGTCATTTACTATTAAATTTATTTCATTCTACTATGTCTTACACGTTTGTCAGTAAATGACCGATGCGAAGGTTTCCTTTGACGTTTTTCCAGTACTTTTAGAATCTCTTTTAAACATTCGGCAGTAGTCTGCCAGTATGGCAATATCCCATCTACCTCCGTAGCGCTTCTCCATCACTTTGCTATCTTCATGAAAACGTTCTCCCTGTTTTTCACCATAATCTCCACAGTTATTAAGAAAAACATTTAAATGATGATGTAAGAAATGCAATTCATACCTCATCATCTAAGTAAAACTATTTTATAAAGTTTTTATAATAATTGTATACAACCAGTCTTCTACAGTTAGTATACATTTTGTTCATAAGAGTGATTGTATACAAAATGAATGGAATCTGTGGAAGAAACAATTAATTAGTTTATATGGTAGAGAATATAAAAATATTTTTTCTGTGTATTTATTCCAAATTACCTAGATACATAGGCGCTGATTTCTATTTTATACTAAAACCTTCACAAAATTATTGCAATTTTCACTTTTCTAACAGAAACTGAAGAATTTTCAGCCACTTCCAAAATAACAGCCAATCCTAATAGATCAAAAATTGTATTACTTAAGTTGCAGTGACGATGTTTTTTCACAGTCAAAGGATCCTGCTGTTAAATATTTTCTGTCACGTAACCTGAAAAATATAATACTTACGAAGTATCTATTTTCTAATTTCTATTCATTTTTATAAAGAAATAATAAAATAAAAATATTTTTATGAAGAGTATAACACATATCTAATGTTCTTTTAGTTAATATCTCGCTTTTGAAGTTTACTGAGAAATCAATTCATGAGCGCTTCTTATTTTACTGAGAAATCAATTCATGAGCGCTGACTTTACTGGTGACTGAACTTTGTTCTATAAAAAAGTACACCCTGTTAAGATAATAAAAAAAAAATCACTGTAAAAGTTACTAAATTTTCAAACGCTTATAGTACTTTAACATTCATAGCCAGGAGCCTTAAACTGTTTTCAAATGGAAGCTGAGCTCAAATCCTTTTGAAACATTAGTTACAGGATATAAAAATATTATTTTTTCCGAAATTATAATGTAATGAAAATTAGACAAAATTTTATTATTAATGTTATGAAAAAGAAACATACGACAAAATGACAAAAAATGCCCTTCGAAAATTGCGAACTATAACTATAATGTTAGCTTATTTTGAAGATTTTTACATGAACTTCAATTTCAAAAAAGATTTTTTAAGCTACCTATTGCGCCAAAGATATTTAAATCTTAAGTCGTTTGTGATATTTTACAAAACAATATTATTTTTTTCCAATCGAACCAAAAATCGTGACCAGCAGTGTATATTCTATTTTCAAAATTGAGAATCTCACAATGAAAATAAACATTTCTTTACTTTATTTCAGTGATGTGAATGTTTTGTTGACATCGCTTGAATAACACCTTGTAAGATCCTACATAGAAAAATTATGTATATGTGTGATTAGGAGCAGTGGGGTGGAAGAAAGCACCGAGCGCGCTTTCACTCGCGCGCATATATACGCCCACCGCTATACCTATACACGTGCGAAATGCTTATATGTATATCATATTAATCATAATTTACATCATCGACTCTACGTTTGAGTACGAAGTATGGGAGAAAGTAGATGCCGTGTGGGAGAGGCAAGAGCGCCGAGACGATGAATCCGAGGCATCTTGCCGAACGGAAAATGTAGAGAGCAGCACTCTCATTCTAGTCTTCTTCAATAAAATTTAGAAAAGTTAAATCTCTCGTTATCTAGTGGGTTATTCTTTGCAATATTGAAAATAAGACGGCGAAATAGATCGGCAAACGATCGATCTACGTACCCGTTATCATTATTGCAAAGATTAAACTTTATTGTGTCTCGGAATTAAATATTTATCGGAATAATTAAAATCATAAAACTTTGATAACTAGTAAATCTTTTGAAATTTAATTGGTAAAACAATACTTTATTAGGACTTTGTCGTTAGTTCAATTAGTGTAAAAGCAAGTGAAGTTTTTTTGGAGATTGGAAATCGAGAGGCAATAAAGATTATTACCTAATGCCTTTCCTATCATTTCCCTTTTAATTTTCAGGTATTAATCGAGAGCATAAGGCCCCGAAACAGCTGGGCAAGACGCCTTAGCTGCGTACGGGTTAGCTCGTTCTTCACACCTATACACTTACACACTTACACGTAAATTAAATTGCATTGTCACACGTGTAAAATCACAAACTCAATACGTAATTTATAGCATGCGAGTTGGCTACACCACTTTCATAAAAAGTAAAGTTTTGCTTTCCTTACAAACTCATTTAACGAGTAAATCTTTTAAAATTTATGAATTTAGCTTCGCGTAACGGTCAAGAAGAGTCATTGTATCACTATCTTAATAAATGAGAATAGATGATATAAACACTCTCAAAACAAATAAGAACGGAGCAAAACAAAGCGTTTCCAATAGAACGTTTAGTGTGTTGCCGTTCTGACAAACGCACGTAAATTATACGTAAAATAATTTAATTTACTGAAGATTAAAAAGTATTTAAAAGTACGCGAATTATGAGGATGCAGGCAAGGTAGGAGCTTACAACCTTAATGTAAAAAAAGTCTGGTAACGGGCTACTACGCTAATGTTTATATCGTGTGAATATAATGTACGCTCAGATTAAAACTTCGTATTTTTACTGTTGTGAATCTCTTATACCCAAATTTCCTTCCATGTATACGTTACGTAGGGAAAACTAGGGTTGATTGTCAATTTTTTTAAATTTGAATTTTTTGTGTAGAAACTATAAGACCTATAAAAAAATATAAAGCACTTGTAAAAGTACTCCACTATGGAAATATTTGAGAATTTTTTGAGAATTGAAAATTTAATAACGACTGAATTATGAAAGAGTTTTTTGAGGCATATTTTTATGCTAACTGGGCAAAATTTTGGGGTAAATTGTCTGAGGAGTAGGGGTGAGTTGGCAAATAAACTATTAATCATCAAGTATTAATTGTGACGTTAAAAAACAAATATCCATTATTAATTCAAATAAAATTTATTATTTTTATTATAATTGTACATTGTATATTGTATTATCATTACATTTTTTATGCCAATTGACAACTTACCCCAACCATAACCAAAAATTTAATCAATATTTTTTTAATAGATATTATATACAGCTTGTACAGTTAACGTGAGTTTTACATTCAAAATTGATCGCATTTATACATTAATTCCTATTTTGTTTAGAAACATTATTATGTAGAAACAAGCTTTGTCTTTCGGTTCACTTATAATAGGCGTGATGTTCAGAGGAGGGTATACATTTAAAGATTTTGAATTTTAAATTAATTTTTTTCTCTCTTTATCATATAGTTTGCACTGCCAGATGACATGGTTTAAGTCCTCCTCCGACGAATTACACCTGCATTCTGCTGACTCTATTATGCCTACTCTAAATAGTGAAGCCGCCAAGGCATAATGATCGGAGCACATTCTACTAATATTAAAAATGTACTGTTGGGGAGGTTAACGTTTTTGAACCATGATGTTACGCTTGAGTTGAAATAAAATTCAAAATATTTTGCACCTTTTGTTAATTCCTAGTTTTTAATTATTGTAATTGTGCTAGGTGTCGCAAATTTTTCAAAATTAGCATGAAAATCGGTATATGGAACAGTATAACCGTTCATCGGAGTTACTAAAGTTGCAGTTTTAGCTAGTTTATTAGCCTCCTCATTTCCATCGATTTTAACATGAGCTGGTAACCAATAAAAATTTATTTTAGTTTTGTGAGAGTTTTCATGATGAAAATTGTTAAACTTTTCTTTTATTTCAAAAATATACGGGTTAATTCCAATGCTGAATGTGCTTGAATTTAGCGCCTGCAGCGCACTTAGGGAATCGATGAAAATGAGGAAATTGTCATTTCTGTGTGAATTAATCAGGTCAGGGGCCACATCAAGAGCTATTCATCGAGCAATGAAAATAGAGGCCTCTTTACTAATAGACACAGTTCGCCTGATGTCCAGATGAGGACATACACATGAAACAACAACAGAATTTGCAGTTGGGATTTTAGATTCATCTGTCTATATTAGTACAGCATTTTGTTGCTTTAAGAATTTTAAAAGTATTTCATTGGGGTTATGTGTAGTTTTTAAATTGTGACTTATAGAAAGATCAAAAGGTATACTTGTAATTATTGTGTCGTAACTATGACAATATATAATATATTGACTTGGCTTATCTGTGAGTTAATACTTTTTATAGAGCAAGCAACATTGTGTAATAGACTACATGCATCTCTTCGATTCTTATTGCAAATACATAAATATTTTAAGGTTGTTTTACAGCTTATGAAATTGAGATTTGTGTATATTTTAGAGAAGAAGTTTTCACTCGTTTGAGTTATTCTGTCCTTTAGCATAAGAAACTCGGATTCTCCTAGTAGTAAGTTAGTAGGTGTAGTTCTTCGTAGCCCTAAGGCTATTCTTATGGCGGCAAATTAAATTTTTTCAATTTTATTTTGAAGCGTAATACTGACAGGATAAGTGATAAAACTGCAATAATCAATAACTGATCTGACATAGATCTTGTACAGTGTTAATAGAGTACTAGGGACAGAGACCCACCATGTGCCACAAAGGAATTTGACAATATTTAAAGCTTTGAAACATTTTTGAAAGACTTGCTTTAAGTATGTGGAAAACGAAAGTCTGTAATCAAAGTTTTCGTTTCTTGCGGTGCAAGAAGCAGTCCAAGTTGGAAAAGATTGTTTTGAATTTTGCCAATTGTATTTGTGAGGATTCTTCTTCCCCTTTTTATTGAGTTGCATTCAATATATACGGTTATGTCATCTGCAAATTAAGAAATATGGATTGAATTTGTAAGTTTTTGTTGATTTTAAAACACACAGTATGAACAACAGTGGGCTTGACACATCTCCCTGAGGGACGCCTTTATATGCAAAATGAGGATTATTGCCCATTTCGTTAGTGAAGATGAAACGTTTGTGCATAACGAAATGAATATATCGAATGAGAATCGTAGGACAGCCAAGTTCAGCAAGGATTTCCAGTAGGATATCAATGCCAACATTGTCAAATGCACCTTGGATGTCTAGAAAGGCAGCTAAGACATGTTTTTTTTTCTTCAAAGGCTCCATCAATAGTTAGAAATGAGTTATTGACATTATCATTACATGACCTTCCTTTTCTGAAGCCATTTTGACTGTCCGGTAGCATATAATTTGTTTCAGCCCTCCACTGCAGCCTGCTTTTAATCAATGTTTCGAACAGCCTACAGAAACGTGATTAGTAATGAACAATCATTAAATAAATTATCTGGTAATAGAGTGCTGTGTTTTTGAATTCATAAATTTTTAAAAACTATATTTTGAAATAAATAAATTAAAAATTTTGAATGGTTTCTAGATAAATTACAGAAGTTTGTAACATTATAAAAAATATCAAAAAACAAACTTTTTAAATATATTTAATTCGGATAGTATAATAAATCATAATTTAATTAATATTTGTCTATATTTAACAAATAAAATTCAATTATTTCATCAAAATTTTGCAAAATTACAATCTTGTTTATTGTATATGCTTAAAAGGAATTGAATCATGAATAATAAAAACATTTTCGTAACGAAAAAATTGTTTTCTAAAACTGATAAAATTACATAAAGAATTTTAATATAATATTAAATAATGTAATTTTTCGATTTTAGCAGATACAAGGTAATATTAACGAACAAATTAATATTGAATATATAAAAGATATTGAGAAATATTGCTGATAAATCATTTTTTTAATTGAAATCATATTTAAAAAAATAAAATAAAATTACTTTAACTCAATAAGCTCTATGAGAAAGTATTGTGCCAAAGCACTTAGCAGTGTTTTTTTATATATTTATTATATTGTATATAATCGTAAAATAATAGTCAGCTGCCTGTACAGTGGTGGGTTATACGATCGCTTCTCGATTAAAAATGTGGAAATTAATGTTTAAGTAAAATTATATCAAGAAAACTTGAATTTCGTGAACTGATAGTTAACCTTATTAGTTTTATGAAATAAAGTAGTCCGCTATATTTTTAGTGGCGAAAAAGTGCTCAGCTGACAATTGAAAAGTATAGCTATTGCTGCACGCTCAAGCGTGCGATATATTTGCTTGCATCAACTGATGACTTTTCCACCACAGAAAATTAAGCGGACAATATTTTTCAAGTAACTTTTATGAATAACTATTACTTAAGAAAGTTTCTGCTGTCTTGGATTTAGAAAATCATCTCCAAAAATACAATCATTATCTATGTTTGCTACAAATACAGGTAATATCATTAAAATCTTTTCTAATTTAATTGAAATTATAACTTTACATTTGATTGGAGTTTGTTCTCCAGTTGGATATTTGAGAAAAATATTATGTACAGGAATTTGATTAAAATTAGATTCTATTAATTTAGAATTAACTATAGATGTATCAGAACCTCAATCTATTTTGGAATTACAATTCTCATCCTCAAGTTTCCCTAAAAAATCGTCGGAATTGCCATTAATCCTAGCTACAAGATGAGAACATGTGTTCGGGACTTTGAACCTATTTATTGAACCTGCCTCAACAAGTGAAAAAGAAGATTTAGGAAGTTATTTAGCTGATTTATAGATGCATTAAGAGATGCATTATGCAACAATAAAAATTAATAGATAACTAAGGGGCAAGCACGCCAATGTGCATCTCGTAAGTAATGCCACGAATAATAATATTTACACATCGAAAATCAAACTAGCAAAACAGAGTTCAGCATTTTAAATGCTTCGTGAGTCGTCTCTATTAAGATTATAAATCATATCCCGATAGATTTTTTGGGCCAAAGTTGTAGTAATCTCCTTTGATAAATATATTTTTTCATCAATAAAAGACAATGAGTACTCTTTGAGTGCAAGAATCTCCAAAAGAGAACTCAACAGGATTTTCAAAGTTATCTGGTTTTTCATTAGAATAACCACTTTTGTACTATGAATATTTAAACATATTCTTATATCTTGGTTAAAAAAGCTGGTTATGAATTAGAGACTGTAATTTTACAATGCTATTTCTTAAATGTAAATTTAACCCTTTCGTGCATATAAGGAACTGACAATCATAACGTTTCTGAAACTAGAAAATTTCGATGTCCGGCATCGAGCTGAATCCAAATCTGGAGTCAGATTTTCGAAATTATAATAATTGGGCCCAATACCGAGGGGGCCCAATCTTAAAATTGAATATTTTGAAAAACAAAAAATACCAACGTATTCTGCGTAAAATTTCAAGAAGAAATTGTTTTTATCATTTTTCTGATTAGACACACCAATTTCGAGTAAAAAATTATTGAACGTGTAGGATATTGGGTCTGCTTTTACTCAGGGGTCCGATATCCTAGAAATTCAATAATTTTTTTCTCGAAATTGGTGTGTCTTATCAAAAAAATGACAACAATGATTTCTTCTTAAAAATTCGTGTAGAATACGATGGTATTTTTTATTTTTCAAAACTTTGCATTTTAAGAGTGGGGCCCCCTCGGTATTAGGCCCAATTATTATAATTTCGAAAATCTGACTCCAGATTTGGATTCAGCTCGATGCCGGACATCGAAATTTGCTAGTTTCAGAAACGTTATGATTGTCAGTTCCTTATATGCACGAAAGGGTTAAGTCATAATCCATCAAAGTCACTTCATCTGAAAAGTGTCGTATAAAGTTTTTCCAAATGCGAAATCCATATACGACCGATTCCATCTCAAATCATGCAGACCGACTGCATCTATCTCTCCGAACTGCTTAAAAATTTTTTATATTATTTTACTTTGAAAATAAGCGTATACGTATTTTTTTATTTTTCAATATCATCAAAAATGCAGTTTTTATGCACTTTTTAAAAATGACTTATAAATTTTCAATTCTCAAAAATCGAAAATTTTTTTTTTTTTTAATCGTTTTTATCCCTGTAGTTATCTTTATAAATAAATTTAGGCTCGTTCAATGCTACAGAGGATGCTCTTTTAATTCCACCGTCTTTTATTTTTTTTAACAAAAAAACGGAAGTGCAATTGCACTTTTTGTAAAAAATGAAAAATGCATTTTTCTCAAAAAAGCCATTTTTTTTGTCTCAAATTTTTTTTATGGATAGGTGGCCTTAAGACCTATATTTTCATCGGTGTGGAATTTGGAATATTTTGGTTTAGTAAGAGATATAAAAAAAATTGAGAAAAAAATTTTCATATTTACATAAATGTAAATACCTCATAGATACAACAAATATTTCAGGAGTAAGCGCATTTCAGATATATATATATATATATATATATATATATATATTTGTACGTACATAGCTTTTATGCAACTCATAGGTGTTGTGCCGTACATATATATATATATAGTGCATAAATTTTGCGTTAAGTATAAGAAATTATGTAAAAAAAAAGTTCTATTTTTTTTTTTCTTTCTTATGGGTTTTGGACTTTTTCTTATTGCGCACATTCTTCTTTGACGTAATTTTTCTTTTCTTTTTTTTCTCTTTATTTAATAATTTTGTGAAAGGATGAGCAGCAGTTCGAGCCATATACAATCTTTTCTTTGTCCCTACTTTTACTTTCCATACGTGGGTTTTTTAAATGCCGGCCAATTTAGGGGTCTTAAGCCACTCTTTTATTTTGCTTTGCCTAAAAACTTCAATATCTTCTCTTGGCAGTAAGATTAATTTAATAGCGTCAGTGTTAGGTTGAACTTTTTTTACAAAAGCATTTGCATCTTGTATTGATTCAACATGACAATTTTGAAGATTATGTCTGGTCGCATAGTCTTTTACTAATCCACCGACGCCATCAACCGCACCTTTCCCATGCCCCGTAGCTGAAAACAACCATTTTTGATTGTTAGAAGCTTTTTTCATTTCATCTTCAAAATTGTCATGTTGAATCAATACAAGATGCAAATGCTTTTGTAAAAAAAGTTCAACCTAACACTGACGCTATTAAATTAATCTTACTGCCAAAAGAAGATATTGAAGTTTTTAGGCAAAGCAAAATAAAAGAGTGGCTTACGATCCCTAAATTGGCCGGCATTCAAAAAACCCACGTATGGAAAGTAAAAGTAGGGACAAAGAAAAAATGGTATATGGCTCGAACTGCTGCTCATCCTTTCACAAAATTATTAAATAAAGAGAAAAAAAAGAAAAGAAAAATTACGTCAAAGAAGAATGTGCGCAATAAGAAAAAGACCAAAACTCATAAGAAAGAAAAAAAAAATAGAACTTTTTTTTTTACATAATTTCTTATACTTAACGCAAATTTATGCACTATATATATACATATATATATATATATATATATATATATATATATATATATATATATATATATATATATATGTACAGCACAACACCTATGAGTTGCATAAAAGCTATGTACGTACAAATATATATATATATCTGAAATGCGCTTACTCCTGAAATATTTGTTGTATCTATGAGGTATTTACATTTATGTAAATATGAAAATTTTTTTCTCAATTTTTTTTATATCTCTTACTAAACCAAAATATTCCAAATTCCTCACCGATGAAAATATAGGTCTTAAGGCCACCTATCCATAAAAAAAATTTGAGACAAAAAAATGGCTTTTTTGAGAAAAATGCATTTTTCATTTTTTACAAAAAGTGCAATTGCACTTCCGTTTTTTTGTTAAAAAAAATAGAAGACGGTGGAATTAAAAGAGCATCCTCTGTAGCATTGAACGAGCCTAAATTTATTTATAAAGATCACTACAGGGATAAAAACGATTAAAAAAAAAAAAAATTTTCGATTTTTGAGAATTGAAAATTTATAAGTCATTTTTAAAAAGTGCATAAAAACTGCATTTTTGATGATATTGAAAAATAAAAAAATACGTATACGCTTATTTTCAAAGTAAAATAATATAAAAAATTTTTAAGCAGTTCGGAGAGATAGGTGCAGTCGGTCTGCATGATTTGAGATGGAATCGGTCATACATCAAGTGGTTGAATCTTTCCTGTTACGTTACTAATTTTATTTTCTGACATTGTTTCTTCTATGACTTTACCACAGTGTCCACTCCAGGAATCGAGTAATAATATAGACTGTGGACCTACATTTGGATAAAATACTTTTTCTAACCAAATTTTGAAAGGATCTATAATTAAAAAACATAAATATCAACTTTTTTTTTTGTAATTGCATTATAATAAACAAGAAATGACTCACCTGTAGTTAATTTTCCCGACTTTGATGCTTCTACGTGCACATTTTCTGGTCTAAATAAAGTTTGTTCTACAACAGGACCGAATTGACCAGATGATTCTTTTAAAACGAGAAAAAGTGGTAAGAGAAGTTGTCCAGTAACTGATATGAGTGGTTGTATCGTGTAGCTATGAGTTTTTCATGAAATCGACTGAACTAGGCATCGCGTTTGTATTTTTTCTTCGACAGTTAATGTTATTTTAGAATGCATTCTCAATTGGAACCCACTCTTATCTGAATTATACACATTTTCGATCCCAATTGATGACATACAAGATTTCACGTCGGCAACAAACACTTCAGCTTTCGTTTGAAGCTCCAAATTATTTTCTAATGTTTCCTGTGTAATAAATTTAGTTATTTTTCTAGGCACTATTCTTTGAGCCTTTTTAAATTTCGTTAACCAATTTTTGGAAACTTTAAATCTGTTATTTTCAGATCCAATTTCTTTTGGAACTTATGACGCCCATCCACGTAGAGATCGTAAATTATAATGCACTCTTAACTGCAGCTTTAAAATTATCTAGTGTATATTGACAGATTCTTGCAATTTTTTCTCCATACATACCATCTTTATTAATAGTGTAAGCCCAACGTTTGAACTGATTCTTTGATGATACTTTCCTGAATCTTTTTCGCACTATTTCAATTTTTAAGTTTCTTTTTTTCTGCTTCTCTAATATTCTACAACTTTTTGTTTGTAATCAAAATCAACGTCTTTAGTATCATGGGTACACTAGAGAGCGCGGTGGCGTAATGGATAGAGCTCTTGCCTTCAACGTGGAGAGCATGGGTTCCAATTCTGGCCAGGTACCTCTAACTTTTTTTCGAAAGAAAATTAGTGTATGTGCCATTTATATCGTGACTCTTAAAAAATCCGACCTCATTGGGTATCGGTTGATTGTTGGTCACAAGAGTGGCTGACCATCCATCGGTAGTCAAAGTTTTCGGTATTAGTCCAGTCATTGGAGGCAAAAATAGGGTATAACCTGGAAATTCTTTCGGTTAGCACCGATTTTCATAAAACTTTAGGATTAAGCTCATATTACCCTACAGATCAAAAGTTATATATCGGCCTGGTGCGCTTTTTGCTTTAAAAGGGTAAAAACTACCCTTAAAGTTTGAAAATAGTAAAAATGCCAATTTACGCTTATAAATAATTAAAATAATCTTGGAATGTCTAAAATAAGTATTGTTTAATATTGTGGAACATAATTAATGATATTAAGCATTTTTACAACCCTTAAAAACCACCCCTTGGACTTAATAAAAAAAACATATACAGGGTGTCCAAAAAGTCCCGGAACACCTTAATAATTTTCTAGGTGAACCGATTTTGGACAAGGTCAAGGTCAATCT
Source organism: Anastatus disparis (assembly GCA_017163975.1). Taxonomy (NCBI): domain Eukaryota; kingdom Metazoa; phylum Arthropoda; class Insecta; order Hymenoptera; family Eupelmidae; genus Anastatus; species Anastatus disparis. The sequence continues at coordinate 4,657,703 of JAFFSR010000274.1, read as the reverse complement.
AGAGGTAACTTTTGTCAAGGAATTTAATAGTGACCTTGGATTTGACCTTGGGTTTGATTTTCAGGGTTATTTCAAGGTCAACTTTGTTTTTTCAAATGGGAACCCCTATTTTTGACAACGGAAATCGAAAAAGCAGAAAATTTTACGTCCAAACATGTACTCAAGTCATGGGTCAAGGATGACCTTGATGGTCACACAAGGTCATTTAACCTCGAACAAGGTCTGGAAACCTCTTGGCATAGGAAATTCTCAATTTTTTTACCACAGAAGCTTGTATTACCTTTATCAAGGTGCATGCAGCGGTGACGCTCTGGACGACCTTGACAATGCCCTTCAAGGACATTTTACTTTGAATTTTCTTATTTACTTTTAGCATTACCCAGGAACAACGACGTGGACGTAGTAAAATCTGTTCCCTTTGGGGTGCCTGATTAACGTGAGTCCCCTTGCCTCTCACGTTGGGGTGCTTGATTAACGTGAGTCCCCTTGCCTCTCACGTTGGGGTGCCTGATTAACGTGAGTCCCCTTGCCTCTCACGTTGGGGTGCTTGATTAACGTGAGTCCCCTTGCCTCTCACGTTGGGGTGCTTGATTAACGTGAGTCCCCTTGCCTCTCACGTTGGGGTGCTTGATTAACGTGAGTCCCCTTGCCTCTCATGTTGGGGTGCTTGATTAACGTGAGTCCCCTTGCTTCTCACGTTGGGGTGCTTGATTGACGTGAGTCCCCTTGCCTCTCACGTTGGGGTGCTTGATTAACGTGAGTCCCCTTGCCTCTCATGTTGGGGTGCTTGATTAACGTGAGCCCCCTTGCCTCTCACATTTGTTCATAAGCATTATGGACTGCAATCTTTTACTTTAACTGCTCAAATTGACCTCCATTTACTTCTTGACAGTAAGCTAACCGGTGGTAAAAAGCATGAACTGTGTTTTGGATCATTTCCGTAGGAATAAGCGCTGATTCATTAATACTTCTTTGCCGTAATTCTTCTAAATTTTCAGGTTTTGTTTTGTATACCCTATCTTTTAAGTAACCCCAAAAAAAATAATCAAGAGGTGTTAAGTCAGGTGATCTAGCTGGCCATTCTATAGTACCTCTTCGCCCTATCCATCGATTGAAAAAAACTTCATCTAGGAAATTACGAACGTGTCGTGCATAGTGGGGTCCCGCACCATCCTGTTGAAATCATGTATTCTCAAAGTTGGCCCCAGCTATTTTTCTTATTGCAGGAACTATTTGGTTTAGTAACATATCTTCATAGTTTTGTGCATTTAAGTTACCATTAATAAAAAAAGGTCCTATGATTCTGTTGTTGAGAATTTCACCCCAAACATTTAATTTTTCTGGATATTGTGATTTGTCTTCTCTAGTCCAATGAGGATTATTATCTGACCAATATCTGCAGTTATGCCTATTTAAGGTTCCATCAAGTTGAAAAGTCGCTTCGTCTGAGAATGCTATATTGTATGAAAATTCAGGATTTTCAATTATGCGTTCCATCATATCTTCACAAAATTCAACACGACGATCGAAATCGTCTTCATTCAACTTATGAACCAGATTAACTTTAAATGGAATTTGGCTCTTTTTAATATGTTATGTACTGACGATTTGCTAACGTCATGTTGTTGACTAACTCTACGAATAGAATTATGTGGGTCCTCAATGATTGATAGCATAACGTTTAATGAAGTCTCTTCATTTGATGCTGAATTTGGTCTACCTGGTCTAGGTAGATCATTGATAGTACCGTGATCATTAAACCTTGTAATGGTTCTTGACACCGTTGACAATGATATTGGAGTTCTAGCAACTCTAAAAGTTGCATTGAAAAGACTCATGATTCCCTAACAGATCGTACCATTTCGCCCCAACCTCTCATCATGAGAAGTGATATTCGTTCTCTTTCAGTAAGTCGATTCATTTTGACTAATCTAACAAATTAAAACTTACCCAAACGCCGATCACAGTGATCAAGATTTTAAGAATTAATTTTAATACGATCAAGTGTAAAAACTATCCGATCCTGTTATCACAGTGAAGAGCGCAAACTTAGAACGGAGAAAAATGTTTTAAAAAAAATTAAAATAGTAATTTATTTTGAAGCTCTACTGCTTATTTACTTATTAATGGCACTTTAAATTAATAGAAATATTTTGTATGTGAAATAAAGTCTAAATTCAATACTTGTTTAAGTTCCAGTTCAAAATCACATTCAAAATTATAAAGCTTCAATTTATCAATTTCAATTAAATTTTGAAAGAAAAGAATGAATTTTATTTACTTTTTTATTAATTTTTTAAGAATTCAAGATTTGCATGTTGCGCATCAACCATATTTACCATTGGTTAGCTCACTGCCAAGAAGTAAATAGTGTTCAATTGGTGCATTTTACCTAAAGAACCGGGAATTCAGGGAGCACATCAGCTTTATTATTAGAAAATTGGTAAAAGGTGTACATGTTATAGGTTTCAATCATCTGTTGCTCCAGTATGTATACTCGGTTTTTGGCCCTCTACAGGTTAAATTACAGATAATGTGGTTATCAATATTAATTGTCAAATGTGAGAGGCAAGGGGACTCACGTTAATCAGGCACCCCAAAGGGAACAGATTTTACTACGTCCACGTCGTTGTTCCTGGGTAATGCTAAAAGTAAATAAGAAAATTCAAAGTAAAATGTCCTTGAAGGGCATTGTCAAGGTCGTCCAGAGCGTCACCGCTGCATGCACCTTGATAAAGGTAATACAAGCTTCTGTGGTAAAAAAATTGAGAATTTCCTATGCCAAGAGGTTTCCAGACCTTGTTCGAGGTTAAATGACCTTGTGTGACCATCAAGGTCATCCTTGACCCATGACTTGAGTACATGTTTGGACGTAAAATTTTCTGCTTTTTCGATTTCCGTTGTCAAAAATAGGGGTTCCCATTTGAAAAAACAAAGTTGACCTTGAAATAACCCTGAAAATCAAACCCAAGGTCAAATCCAAGGTCACTATTAAATTCCTTGACAAAAGTTACCTCTAGATTGACCTTGACCTTGTCCAAAATCGGTTCACCTAGAAAATTATTAAGGTGTTCCGGGACTTTTTGGACATCCTGTATAGTTTTCAACATTAAAAAATATTTTTATGATACAATTGTGGAAAAATATTAACGTTTTAAGTTTATGATATAATTTTTAATTTATTACATTATTTCAACCCTTAAAAACTACCCCTTATGATGAAAAATAGAAAAAATAATTTTGAACATATAAATTTTTTTGTAATGACATATTTATATTAAATTAGACATTTTTTACAGTTTATAATGATTTTTATTTTATTGTAACATTTCAACCCTTAAAAACAACCCTCGATGATAAAATGCCAAAAAAACGAGTCTTTAGTACTTTTAATAATTTAATAACTTTTATTCTATTAATAATATATTTTTGCTTTCTCATAGAGAAAGCATTGTATCGGTAAAAAAAATTTGTTTCTATTTTTTCATTAATTTGTACATATTTAGACTCAGGGAGTCGAAAAAAGTGGTTTCCAGAATGTGGGGGAAGCTATTGAAAATTGATCTTCTTAGCTCAGTTTTTTTTTAGAGCCATTTTAAGAATTTTAAAAAAATTTTAATTTTTCATTATTTTGATATTTTATGTAAACTACTCGAAGAATTTTCTTGAAAATTTGTATGAACATTATTTGCGACTGCCAAAAGAAGAAGAACTTTTACCAACTGATTTTCTTAGCACACTTTTAATTTTAGAGCATTTTGAAAATTTTGAAAATAAATTTTTTTTTTTCATTTATTTTTTATTTTACGACAACCATTTGATAGATTTGCTTTTAAATTTGTATGCAAGTTATTCGCTATTGTCTAAAGAAAACAAGCTTTGGAACACTTATTTTCTTAGCGTAGTTTTAATTTTAGAGCGTTTTGAAAATTTTGGAAAAAATCTCTATTTTTTATTTTTTTTCTATTACACAAAAACCATTCGATAGATTTGCTTGAAAATTTTTATGGAAATCATTTGCAATGGCCTAAATAAAACAAGCTTTGAAAAACTTATTTTCTCAGTGCAGTTTTAATTTTAGAGCATTTTGAAAATTTTGAATAAAATTTTTTAATTTTTTTTATATTTTACGTAAACTACTCGATGAAGTAGCTTAAAATTATGTATAGAAATTATATACGATTGCCTAAATAAAATGAACTTTTGAAAACTGGTTTTCTTAGCGTAGTTGTAACGTTAAAGTGTTTTGAAAATTTTAAAACAATGTTTATTTTTCAATTATTTGGTATTTTTTGTAAACTATTCGATGAAAATGTTCCAAAATTTGTATGCAAGTTATTGGTTATAGTGTTAAGAAGACAAGCTTGGGAAAATTAATTTTATAAACGCATTTTTAATTTTAGAGCATCATAAAATCACATTATGCAAATGGCAAAAGTAAGAAAGAATAAAATTCATATAGTTTTCGTAGGTATTAAGACAGCCTTCAATACAGAGGATAGGGACATTTATATTAAAATCGTATTTAAAAAAATAAAATCAAAATACTCTAACTCAATGCGCTCTATGAGAAAGCATTGCGTCAAAGCACTTGGCAGCGTTTTTATGTCTTATTATAGGATTTAGAATATATTTAAGTATTTTGCATTTAAAAATGACTATTTATGGTTAAGAGGAGGCCGAATTATTTGTCTCTGTCTAATAGTGTTTTTCATCTTTTATATGAACACCACCAGTTTTAATAAGAAAAAAATAGTAGCCCCCGTTAAATATTAATATAATAAGTTAATTTTATAATCATAACAAAATAATTTTATTGTGTAATTTTTAAGTATGATTTGACCTACGAAATGTCGTAAATACAATCTGTCTTCTTTTATAAAACTTTGGTAGGTCAAATCATACTAAAAAATTACGCTATAAAATTAAATCGTTATGATTATAAAATTTACTCATTATATTAATATCTAGCGGGGGCTGCTATTTTTTTCTTGTTAAAACCGATGGTTTTTATATAAAAGATGGAAAACACTATTAGTCAAAGACAGAGAGTTCGGCCTGCCTTTAAAATTATAAGACTATCATAATTAAAAAATTATTATTATTATTATTATTATTATTATTATTATAAGAACAAAATAAAAAAATACAAATATTTCACTTAAATTTTAAACAAATTTTTTAAAATTCTATTTATGATCAATTTCGACTTCTTCTTCTCCTGGGTCTGTAATCGGAGGACAGTTTAGACGATTGTCACCGGAGCATGTTCCACATGTTGAGTTACAAAATAATCCCAATTTTCTGCAACTGCAATTAGCACCGCAAGTAGTCTTACAGTTGCAAAAAATCATTCTTAGAAGCTGTTCTGGTGCAGGAAGGTTTAGCATTCTTGTAGGCTGTAAAAAATCTTTATGGATCCATCCCCAAACTGTATATTCGTGATTAAAAGTATTTCATACAAAAATTTTAACACTCTTATTTAATCTCATTAAAACAACGCACGCACACACACACACACACATACACGCACACGCACACACACACACACACACACACACATACACACACACACACACACACGCACACACACACACACAAAGACAGGTAAGAAAAAGAAGAGAAAAGGTATAGAATTCTTATTTGTATAGACCTATATATCGCACACGGCAGCTGTTTCAAATCGGCAAGCTACATAGTCTCATTTCTTTTCTTCTACCTGAGTTTATACTTATATGATATATATATATATATATATATATATATATATATATATATATATATATATATATATGTATTATATATATATATATATATGTGTGTGTGTGTGTGTGTGTGTGTGTGTGTGTGTGTGTGTGTCCACTTACAAAATATACATATAGGAACTGAAAAGAATAGAAGCTATATACTGTACAGACTCAAAGAAGCTGTAAATATTTATATGTATCTAAAATACTCGAAAATAAACGAATTTATGCGTTTCGAAAATTTCACCGAAAAAGTACAATTGGTTTTTTTATGATAACTCCGCTAATTTTTAAGCTTTTTAATTGCTCCAAAATGGATTTTATAGGTAATTGTATCATCTTCAAGTCGTGTAAATATCAATTTTTAAAAAGTTTTATTTTTTGAGATTTTTTAGTTTGAAGGGCCAAAAATAGGTGGTACTTGGCTCTGATTACAGAATTCTAACACTAATATCTCAGTTGATTTTTATCTGACAAAAATAGAAAAAAAAAGCAAAATATTCATGAAAAAAAGCTATATTTTTTAACTTTAGTACTTTTTACGTACATCTGTTAATTATTGAGATATTTTGAAAAAAGGATTAATTTTTGAAAAATAAAAAAAAATTTTTTATTATATAAACTTGATTTTTTTTTAAAATAAGCATCCTAAATTGCTGAAACTTCTAGAACACATAGTTGGTACCTAAATAAGATAAATCTTAAAAGGATTTCTTTATATTTCAAAACCTGTCTTAATGACAGTAGTTTTAATATTGAAATCTTATTGTCAAACTATATAAAATAGTTTTATTTTCCCTGTAACTCCTTTAATTTTTATACTATTAACTTGAAACAAAATTGATTTAAAAGGTAATTTCAATACCTTCAAAAAAAATTATATACATTTTCCTCAAAAAGTATGCCATTTTTTTGTTATTCAACGTTAAATATTGCTCTTAAAGTTTCAAGCGTAACAGTATTAATATTCAATAATTTATAATTCGTTATGTATTGTATATAAGATAATGATTAAAAATGGAATCGTTTTGTTTTTTTACAAGCTTTATTTTTGTTCCTCATGAGTTTTTCGATAAAATCGAAACTTTTCAAGTTATTTCATGAAAAACCGCCAGAAAACATGCTTTTTTACACTAAAAATCTATGTTTTCAATCACCTACAACTCGAAAAGTATTCATATAACAAAAAAACTCATTAAAAACTTTTTGCTTTAAATTGATTTTTACATCGAATCATATGTTTTTTTTTCTCACCGCCCCCGAGAAGGGGCGGCTCCCACCCCCTAGGCAAAAGTGCACATCGGCATTATATAACTTTTGTTTTTTAGACTATTCTTTACCTACTGACAAATTTTCATGTTAATCCATCCTAACCGACAAAATTTCAAGCTGAAATGCTTCAATGACTGGACTATATGGTGGGTCTGACAGTCTAGTCTGATGTAATGTGTTAAACGGGAACCGGGCTAGGCTCCCTCGACATCACCATATAAAAAAGGTTAACATATAGAGTACAATATCTTTTATACATTAATCTTTTTTTTTTTTAAAGAGATCATGAGTACACTGATTTGTTATTGCTGAATCAGGATCAGGAAAATGATGTAAAACATCATCCTCAACTATTTTAGCATCACAATCTTTAAAATCTTCCTGGAAATCGAGGATTTCCTCATTAACCATGTCAACGAAATAAAACTGATTTGTTGCATTCGATAAATATTTGTTTTAATTTTTCTGATAACTCAATTTCTTTAAATTTATCTCACTATTTGGTATTTGCAAAGTTTGAAAAAACGCTAATAATAAATTTACTACATTTAAGAGAACGATTTTCATCTGTAAATCTATCAATAAAATAAAAGCATTAAATAATAACACTTTATTAGGAAAAATAATCAATGAATTTAGAAATATGAATTATAAAATACTCACGTAAGTACCCAAAAATTAGAAGATTAATTGTAGAAATAACTGTAGAACTTATTCGATATAGATTTGTAGCGTCCATGCTAGATACACTCTGTCACGTACAGAAATATATTTATTTTTATTTTCATATTTATTACGAGAAAAACCAATAAATCATATAAGTTTCATAATCATGAACATTTATTATGTGTACACTTTCCTAATCCATCCTTCAGATGACTAAAGGTTTTTCCAGTAATGAAACATCCCGTTACTTCTTTCCTTTTTATGATATCGACCTCTCTTTAATCCTCAACGTATCAACATAGCTCTGATCACCTAATATCCCACGTACGCTCTGTCCTTTCCTCTTCGTGCATTCTTTTCCTATAAAGGAAAAGATGTGCAGAGAGACACACACTATTTGACTGCCAAAGCGACAAATTCTGTTTCTCGTCCTCGCAACGACGCGCTTGAGGTCTCGGACATATCGACCTCCTAGCCATATAATTCTACTTGAAATAACAGTTCTATAAAATTCGTATTTAAAAATATTTCAATATAAGGCTATTTTAATGGGAATTCAATATGATTCCTATTGATGTCGACCTTATAATATAATTCTAATTAAAAATGCGTTCAATATAATTCTAACTGAAAAAGTCGTGTAATATAATTCTCACTGTAGTAGTCGTGCATTATAATGTTAATTCATATATTCAAACCTGATTTAAACGAATACTAACATAACAAATGTTATTTTAACACATTACATATTTTCTGAAGTAATTTCATATGATTTTTTTATTTTTTATTTTGAATATAATTTAATTTTATTTAATTTCAGTATTTTATTTAGTATTTAAAAAAAGAATTAAAAGAATGAGAATAAATTAATAATATAACTATTACAAAACCTAAAACTTAATGATCTTACGATTAATCAATGTATATCATGAAATTCTTTTAAATACAGGAATGGAATCATAATATCGACATTTCAATATAAATGAAATTTTCTATCCAGGTAATGTCTCATTTAAACAATACATTTGATTTCTACTCTTAATGAAAACAAAGTATTTCTCTTTGTCATTACAAATTTAGCTGTCATCGAAAGTTTAACGCAGCAAGATTCGCTAATAATTATTTAAGTGTTTAAAATTATCTTTGTGAATTTTTCTTTCATAGATTGTTTATAAGATGAATGAAGGTAAGTTTTAATAATTTTTTACTTGGGATTGAAGTTTTCGCTTTTTAAAGCTTCGTCAATGTAGGAATTATAATTTTTAATAATATAGGAAAATAATTTTTTCAAAAGAATATTAATATTTTTCAGTATTTTGTAAAGCGTATTCAACTTTTAAAAAGTATGTCTAATCAGTCATATTTTTCAATTTATGATGAGCTACAGTGTCCGTTAATCAAAGAATATCTTAAATTACTAGTAATAATCAATGAATATGATAAATAATTGACAATAGACACTCGACTTAATCATGATTTTTCGATGAAAGTAGATTTCTATTTTATTAAAAGAAGTTGCATTTTATGCACAACTATTTAATAATAATTATTAATAGTAGCTAAATATATTAAAAAATAAATTAATTATAATTAATATTTTGGCTGTTTACCTCAGTTTGTTATATTTTACTTTTTGCTGAAAAATATATGAATAAAGAAAAAGGATCTTTAAATTCATTTAACATTAAATACATATACGTCACTATCACGCTTAGTGCTTATAAAGTGAATTTATACTATTCAAAAATTTTGAAAATAGGTATGGGGTAATTATATATTTTTTTACAGATAAGTTGCAGCAAGATAAATATCTTCATAATTTTGATGAAAACTACAGATCATTGCAAGTTGGTGAATATAACATTGATAATTATCCAAATTGCTACAAACATGTAGAACTCGACTTAGAAACTGCAACAGTAGCTCTGAATTTAACAAACCCTACAGTTCAAAAGGAAATAAAAACTAAATCTTTGAATGAATATATTACAAATGAAATGAACAAGAATCCTGTACCAGAGTTTTCTAATGATGTTCTTATTAATTTTAGAAAACAAGAGTATTTTGATGATGATTCTGATTCTCATTTGAATTCTGATATCATTGAATCTTCAGATGATGCAGTTCTAGAGTGTGATGATGTGTTCTCTACTCCGGAAGATGATAGCACTTATGGGTCATTTTAAAAATTTCCGTGAGACAATTGGAGTCGACCTCTCAGAATTGGCTCCAAATTTAATCGCTTATTCTGTGCCTGATACTGACAAGGAGAGTATTTGACCTCCGGGAAACGGAATTGGTTGAAACTGCAGGATATGATTTTTTGATTAAAAAAAATGAACCCGTGTTTTTGTTCTTTTGTGGTAATAGGCCCTATAGACGGAGATATAAACATTTCTTTGGAAATGTAGTGAAAAGAAGTCTTTATAAAAACTTGAATAACTAAACAACTAAAACTTTTACAGAAAAATGTATAAAACATAGGAAAAAGTACAAGTTAAGAACTTTAATTTAAGCCTTATTGCATTAAAAAATCTCATATGGTTCAAAAGTTACAGGTAATTAAAAAATGCTAATGAAATAGGGTAAAAATTTGACCTTATGTTACATGCTAAAAATATCAATAAATATGTAGTAATTTTCAGTTAGGCACAACTTTTGAACCACAGAAGCTTTTTTGATGCAATAAGATTTACACTGAAGCTCTTAACTTATAATTTTTTCTAAATTTTATAAATATTTCTGTAAAATTTTTAGTTCTTTAGCTATTCAAGTTCTTATGAATGCTTTTTTCTCTATATTTTCAAAGAAATGTCTATATCTCCGTCTATTAGCACAAAAGAAAAAACACGGGTTCATTTTTTTTCATCAAAGAATCATATCCTGCAGTTTCAGCCAAATCCGTTTCCCGGAGGTCAGATACTCTCTTTGTGAGTCAATTTATAAATTTTTAGCTCAAAATATTAAATACAGCCATAGCTATAGGCTATTTAATACGCGAGATTTGAACAAAAAAATTTTCGGTGATTTCTTTTCAGACTTTAAATATACTGAAAAAAAATTATTAAAAATCATAATTTGTCGTAAAATTTCCCGCTCTTTCCAACGGTGCTACTTATTTTAACCCAAATTTATATCTACTACGAAAAAATCGACTTTTTTCAGAAAATTGCATTTTTGAAGGTGTGTCCCATCTTTTTATCAAAATCTGAGTTTACCATAAAAAAGAACAGAAAATTTTACAAAAAAAAAAACAATATTAAAAAAGAGGGGGTCGGATTGGGATTGACATCTATAAAATAACTTTCAAAAGTTGAGCACCGACGAAATCTCATTTTTTAGGTGGAATATTTATATCTAAGTTTTAATTCTTCAAATTAGATTCTAATTTAATTACTTTGATTTGAATTCAAGACAGTTTTTACAATAAGATTTGTGTTGATTATGTCTGGTATGAAGGCATGATAATTCAAAGTACCTTTAATTGGCTTTAAAGATGAATATCTTTCAAGAAAATCAGAGTACATTAACTATTTATCTTTTGGTATAAAAATTATTTTCATGTTTTTCATTGCATCTTTTACCCACTCATGCAAAGCTTGAAAATTTAAAACTGTTTGATTTTTCAAACATGCTCTTGATGCATTACACTTAATTGTTGCTCCTAATCCGTCACAAGGTCCTTTGCCGTGGGCAGTAGCCAAAAAGTGCCACTCTGCATAAATGCCAAAATCTTCGTGATGAAGTAATACATTTTTAAAGACCTTTTTATTTTCGAATTGTTATGGTGCGCCATCAGAAAAAATAAAAAATTTGTTAATCTTTGAAAATTTTCTTTTTAAATAATTGAAAGGAGAGGAAAACTAAGCTTATAGTTTTTAATTGATTATTTTGTTTATAATAAATAATACTGTGCATTGATTGTTATTCCAATGTAATGCCTGAGCTGCTTCATGAACAACGAATGCATAATTTTCAGAGTATGATTATAAATTCGTGTTCCTGAAGATTTTTTTTCAGATTAACATAAAATTTACTCTGCGACTTAGCGATAAAATCATGTGGTAACAATTTTTCTAAACGGTAAATTAAACACTGTATGAACTCTTCAACATCACAAGTTAGTTCCAGTAATGTACAGCGTTTTTTAACACTCCAAAATTTATACGAAATTTCATTGATTGATGAATTTTCAAAAATTTGCTGCAATTGTTCTTCAAAATCGTCGATAGATGGACATTTTTTGCATTTTCGATGATAACACTCTTCCGTAGTATTATTGCACACTAGTTGCTGTAATAACTTTTGATACAATAATTTTTTGTCACCTTCACTGTCAACCCATTTATGATTATCAAGCAACGTGGCTTATTTGCTCTCTGAAAATAAATATTTCAAATTGCAAAAGAAAAAAATTTTTTTTTCATTTTAAAAATATTTTTTACAAAGTCTTAAATGGTATATTAGATTTTTAAACAATGTTCTATTTAAACAAATTTGAAAAATTTTTAACTTTACACGCTACATTAACACGATGAATAAATAGATAATTAAATCGAAGACAGTTGAAACTTTGTAAAGTAATAGTTATTTCTAAAAGTTACTTGAAAAATGTTGTTCGCTAAATTTTCTGCAGTGGGAAAGTCTTTAGCTGATACAATTAAATATATCACACGCTTGAGCGTGCAGCAATGAGCTGGACCTTTCAATTGCCAACTGAACACTTTTTTACCACTAAAAATGCAGCAGACTATTTTTTTCATAAAATCAATAAAGTTAACTATCACTTCACCAAATATGAGTTTTCTTGATATAATTTTACCCAAACATTAATTTCCACATGTTTAAGCTAGAAGCGAACGTATAACCCATCACCATACAGGTAGCTGACTATTTTTTCACGATTATGTACAATATAATAAATATATAAAAAAAAGTATCAGCTTTCTTGATATTGTTTTTTTTTATAATTATTGTACATGTGTTGGTGGCTGCCGCGGCTACACCCACCACAAATGCGCCAACTGACGTTCACTTCCATTCTTAGCATTATTAAATTATCTACAGAAAAAAATTTTAGCTGTCTTATTATTGGTCATCAAAAATGCCAATTGGCTCCCGGACTATATGAATCGCTTCATGCAAAAAGGGAACAATTAGCAATTCTTTAAATTTTCAAAAATTAAAAAAAGAGTGTACAATTATCATTCTATAATTAATTTAAAAATATTTACTTTTTCAAACTGCTGTATCGTGCACATAACATGATGGTATTTCGGCTCTAAATGTCGCTTTCTTCTGTTTATACAAGAAAAAAATTGATGCACTTAGGTCCCTTTTTGCATAAATTTTAAATATGGAATATTTTTTACTATAAAATTTAATTTTAATTTTCAAATATTGAAGAAAAATCTTGCAGCATTACATATGTTTTCAAAAAAGTGAAAAAAACAACTTCATTGAGATAGAGGAATAACAAATCTTTTTTTTTCCTACAAAACAACGATTCTTATTTTGAAGTTTAAAGTTAAAACGTTTAATAGTCAATGAATCATTAAAAAAAAGCAAATTAACAAAAATTAAATAAAATTCCGCATTTGAAACCTTGTAACAAAAAATAAATTATAATACTCGGGTTTTGAGTCTATGAATTCAATGGTCATCGTCATCTATATCATTGGATTTCGTAGACCGCCGTAGCAACTCCTCATAAAATTTCATGTATTTAGAAGGAATGTATTGAGTAAGTTTTCCAAAATCTTGAATTTTTGCTTTTTTTATTTAAACTTTTCCTGTTGGATATGCTACTTGAGAAGGCAAAACTACGCCTCCGTTTACTTTAGACAACAAAAAAGTATGCTTTGTTTCACCATTTATTTCTTTGCGAACAACGATTGCACCTGGAAAATCTGCATTATAGATGAAGTGGGCATAACTATGAATACCAAATGACACTTTGTCTTCTTTTTTGGTTTTTCTGCCTTTCGATTCTTCAGAAATAACTTTTTCTTATAATAAAGTGGCCACCACGATTTGAAATAAAAAATTTCTCCGCTACAAATTGATTTAACCTCAAATTTATTGGAATTACTACTTTAGGCCATAGATTGAACAATCTGTTTTAAGATACAAATTCTATCTCTTCTTTTAATTTTTCTTTTGATCACAATAAAGTACCTATCACAAAGTAAAAAACTATGTCCTCTGATAGGGTAATACTGCTCAATTTGTTTGAATCTTTTGTTTAGAACTAGAGAGAGGAGAAATTTGAAAACTGTTATTTTTGTTCTGTCCATAGCAGTTATCACAAAACAAAAGAAGAGTATCCACATATTTTGATAAGTTGTTATCAATGTACTTACCATGATTTGGTGTAAATAGTATGTCTTGCACTGGAATCACGGGTAGAATCAGATTAGCCATATAGTCGACGTAAGAGCAACAGTTTTTGGATTTGACGGATTTTCTTTAGAGATGCTTCTAATTTTTTGGTAGAATAAATCTGCTTTTTTGTGTCTAGATGGATCTAATTTTTCTCTGTTAACAGCAGCGTCACTAACATGTGAATTTTTTATTGTTGTGTAAGGGTGGGTTTTATTTTGAAGGTTATAAATATTTATAATTAAATAAGAAATAACAACTGGTTTATAACCCCCAAATCCTGAGATTCCCCAGCCTACACAAATAATAATAATGATATAATAAGGGAATTAAATACTCTACCTCTAGTATACTAACCAATAATAAGATCACTTCAAGTAATAAATTAATAAACATACAAATGTAAAGAGTAAAATCCACTAAATAAACTTTAAATAATTTAATTAAAAGAATTTAAGTTAAGCCATAGACAAATTCCTCTATAAAACAAGTTCTTTAGGTAAATCTAGGTTAAGTTGAGAGAAAAAAAAAACTATTGAATTTAATTATAATATGCTAAATTATTAGTTTAAACTGTTAAGCAATAATAATAATTTAAATCTACTTAATACTATAAAAATTGAACAACGGGTACAACACGTGCTCAATATATATTTTAGGTTATGTAAGGGTGAGGGCTCGAACAGCAGTACGTATCCCAGATTACGCAATCTTACTGTTGGTGACGCTAGTGTCGAATGTCCTCTTATTCTTTCTCTCTCTGACCTTCAATAGGTGTTTCGTGGAAGTGAGGTTATATGCTTTGTGGTAATTTAATATATTCTCTCTATATATCCAAAAATTCAAATACTATGATTTTTTTTATTTTAAGGTAATTAAGTATTTCAAATATTTAACTTTAATTCTTTATTATCTTCACAATCTTAATCAGAAAAAAAAATTATTAAACCAAAGAAAATTTATTCAAGAAAAACAATTTCGAAGAATTTTGCAAGTAAACTATTGATTATTAATTTTTCACCAAATTAGAATTTACAACAAAATTTTTTTTTTCAATAACTCTAGAATCTTAACCATAAATCGGTAATGAATTAGCAATTTTATAAATTAAATGGGGTCAGAGCCTAATTGGTGGCGCTAGGATCGGGTTTCCTCATATAACCTCGTTAAGTCTCACCAATTATCTCACCTCTGAGTTATTATATGTATTTTATTCTTACCAAGAAAGTTACTTAATTTTTGATTATTAAAAAAAAATTTCTTTCTATAATTTTCCAATAGAAGAAGATGCTATACTTAACTTTAAATTGAAATCTTAGATTTAGCTTTAGATTGGATATCAAGAAAAAATAAAAGAACACAAATCACTATTAACTTTTCACGTTTTCTTTTTACTTTAGTAAAAATAAATAAGCATTAAATACTTCTCATCGATATCCGATATGCTTTAAACTAACACAAATCACTATTAACTTTTCACGTTTTCTTTTTACTTTAATAAAAATAAATAAGCATTAAACACTTCTCATCGATATCCGATATGCTTTAAACTAACACGAATTTCTTTCAATTTGGAGGTTAAGAAACCACGTGGCTATTGTTATAGCCGGCCGTGGGTTTTCGCTACACTCTCCTAATTTCTCTATGCACTATTTTTAATTAATTCGCGCAATTACAATATTAATTTTCTTAATTGTACTGTAGCGACCTCTATAAAAATACAAGAAAAGATGTTTAAAACAAGCAAAAAGAAGTTATTATTTAAGTTTCGTTTGAATATCGTTAGTCTTTGAGCTCCCTCTATAATATGACTAACTACAGTGTTTCTATCAAGTAATCTTTTATCTCCTTCTATCATAATAAAAATTTTTATAAGTGTTTTATCTGTTATCATGTGTACGAATTTAATCGGCATTACCGGCCTCCAATGTTTTATTCGTATTATTCTATCTCTTTTTCTTTACTATTCGAGCTATGATATACTAGCGCCATGCTTCAATGCAATCGCGCGCGCACGTGTTCATATATATATATTGTGCCGTCGGTGCCGCTTTGCCACCTCCTAGACGTTTGATCGTAAGAATCGTCTGCTCGGGGCTCTCTTTGTAACTCGTGAGTGAAGTGAGTGCAACCATGTGTGTGTGTACCTTGGTACGCTTCAGTGAGTGTCCCCAGCTGATTCTAACCTCAAATACACGGTCTCACATGTAACCAGTTGACAGGGCTTGAACAGTGGTACCGAGAACAAACGACCAATAACTAGGTGGATTAGTACCCTGGTTTTTAATGGCGTGGTCCTGGTGTGCATGCGTATGCGGCGTTTAAATGCGTGGTAAGGTAGCTATCATTATTTCATTCATTTCGGTTTTAAGGGGGATAGAAAGAGATGAAAAGAAAGTTTCAGAGTGAGAGGAAAGATGTGCATGTCAACAACATCTTCTATCTCTCAAGGGAAAAACCGCGTTACAAACTCCCCCCTTAAATAGGGACATTCCCGATGTGCCGCATTTCAACGCTACACACAATAAACCAGGATCCACTATGTACTATATTTTTAATTTATTCTATTCATGCATATTTAGTTATTTGTAAGAAATCTTTATTATATAGGACAACACAATTTACCTCTTACCCTTAACCTACTATTTCACATTAATTATTAAATTCTAAAACACTCACTACATATCATTGTCCTATGATGCTTTCACCTTTTCAATTCCTCTATAACCAACCCTCTCTTTTCTTACTCCTCACAACCAATTTTTCTTTACTATTAATTTTATTTTCCTCCTCCTTTATCTTCGTTTTATTATTTATTTTTCTCCGCTAATACCGCCATCTCCACTACTCCGCTATTCCGCTATTTCGTGTGGTTCAGCGTCTGGATCTATGGCCAGACCTTGGTTCTTCCTCCAAAACTGCCGGGAGGAGTGTATTTCGGGTATCCTCCGGAAGGTTTTGAAGGCGCTCCACCAGTCTGACCGCCTCTCCCAGACGCTCCAACACTGTACTCCTTGAGGGACTTACGTGGGTCTCCCTTGTCCTTCGAGAGGGGTAAGGGGCCGCCTCTTCTCGGACCCGGTGGTTTTCTCGACGGGAGAGAGACCGGCTTCGTAGTCCCCTAGCAGATTCACTGCTTATAGTCCGTCTAACCCCAGTGTCGCGTGAGAGTCGTCCGATGGATCTGAGCTGCGGTTCCCTTCTTTACCCCCGTCTATCCATCTCTCCGCTTCGTGCCCCTCGCTGGGTTCTAGAACCAAAGGTTTGGTCCACATAAGCCATATGATCATTACTACACCTGGGGCAGGAGTTAAGGTTAACCCTTCTCCTTCCACAGTTGAAGCAATGCATCTGGTTATCTGGCCGTGGACACTCCCTTGCTCAGTGTCCGGAACGCCAACACAAAAAACAGGCACCGTGAGGTGGATCTATGGTGGGGTCAGTAGGGATCGCTATCAGATTCCCGAACATAATCCCTTCGCTTATCACCGGGAGTCCTGGTTGGTTCTCGATTGGAGGATTCGGGGGTCCAGAAGGAAGGGAGGGTTCAGCTCGAGCTAGCTGAGCCATTGGAAGGGGGAGTGCACGGAGAGGTCTAGGTGGCTGTACTACTGACGATTCTAGATCGTCAGGATGTAGCTGCCTCCGACTCTCTCCATTAGCTCTCCTCTTCCTGGCTCGATGGCGTCGAGCTGATTTCCCAGTACCTTCCCCTGGATTATTTCCGGAACTTTCAGATCGAGACGGCGCTACCTGTACAGGGAAGACTAAGTCTTTCGTCTCCATATGATCCTGCAGGTCCCAGGCTTGGGTTGTATATTAGGCACAACTCCGGCGGAGACCACAGGAACATATGTTGACGGCAACGCGGAAGATCTATTCACGGGGTGAACCACGGTGGGAGCGAGGGCTTTATTAGGCCTCCTCTCCTCATCAGAGTCCTCCACGATCTGGAGTCTAGCATTTGTCCCCGTATAAGGTACTATTACGGTCTTCGGGTGTTCTTTAGATCAGATGGTTGACCTCTACTGGTGACCCTCTTCTATTACGGCGACGGCAGCTACCTCTATCACCTCCGTAATTGGCTCAAGGTCCATAGGCCGGCGTGAAGCTGGCACCGGCGCACCAGGTGTCCGGTGCTCTTGCTTTTGAGCCCTCCATCTGGCCACCTGAGCTTTAAGGTAGTCTGCAATCTGCTGAGGATTATTTTCGTCCAGGTCTTCCAGCTACAATGCTGCCATCCGTGCTTCCGCCACTGCTAGCCTCCTTTCTCTTATGTCTCTCTCCTTGGCCTTATTCTCTGCCGCTATCTGCTTCAGTATTTCAAGCTCTGCCTTCGCTACTATCCGCTGTCTTTCTTCTTCAATTTTTAGTTTTTCGGCTCGTTGAGCCTTTTCTATCTCCTTCTGTGTTAGCAGAGAGTCCTGCCTTTCTTGGGACAACCTCCGTTCTTCCGCCTGTACTTCCTCAGCCTGGTTAGGGTGAGGGGAGAGCGTCGAATTCAGACGACCGACGAAACTCTGTCAGAGCCGCGTTCTTTCTCTCCTCTTCCTCTACCTGATCTGCTCAATTAAGGTGAGGTGAGGGAACGAAGTCAAGAATCTCGTCTCCGATGGTCATTATCGCAGATATCAATCAGGATAGCGGTTTCTACTGGTGCTGATGTGGTTGTTATTGAGGGCTGGTATGTGGTGGTATAGAGTCCATTTCTTCGCTCAACAATCGAGCTTCCTCCTCTACACTCATCTCATACTCCGGAGCCTCCTTCACCTCACTCAAACCCTCGTTGTAAGTTGGTGGGGTCGGGCCATCTAACTCAATGAGATCAGTGTTGGAGGAGCTCGATGTTACCTCCATGGACCCTGGTGTGCCATTACCTGGAGCATCCTAACCACGAAACTCTTTGTTAAACGATGCGAAGAACGCACCCTCTATCGAATGCGGCGGAACGATGCTCAGCGAAGCTCGCTCCCAAGTACGACGGTCCGTATAAAATCGTGGCAGTTCTTTCTCCGTGCGTTTACGAAATCGAAGTCAGGTCGAACAAACAATGCGCAAAAGCACACGTTCGCAATTGAAGAGGTATATTCCCCCGCGTTATCCTTCAACCAACCCAACCCCTAAAAATAAAAATTAGTTTAGGAAAATCTACCATACATATATATATATATATATATATATATATATATATATATATATATAAATACGAAACTCTTTGTTAACCGCTAGTTTTATCATATATATATATATATATATATATATATATATATATATATATATATATATATATATATATATATATATATATATATATATATATATATATATGATAAATTGATAGTTTTTGAGGAAAAAATTCATTAAAATATTTATTTAGCAAAAAATTTGGAAAATTCGAAAAATTCCATCACGTTTAAATCCTGACCCCTTTGACCTGGATCTCTAAAATTTTTTTTGTATATTTTGGGTATTAAATAGAACATTTTCACAGATTTTCGACAAATTCTATTTTTTTGTTAGGTGAGTTGACGTGAATCGTCCCATATATATATATATATATATATATATATATATTTATATAGAAAATCTGTGAAAATGTTCTATTTAATACCCAAAATATACAAAAAAAATTTTAGAGATCCAGGTCAAAGGGGTCAGGATTTAAACGTGATGGAATTTTTCGAATTTTCCAAATTTTTTGCTAAATCAATATTTTAATGAATTTTTTCCTCAAAAACTATCAATTTTTCGTTAAAACTTAATAGAATACTTTTTCTTGGAAATTAGATGTAGAATTCACCTGAATTTTTGCAAATTATAATATACTGATTTTTATGCTTACTTGATCGATTTAAACATACTATTTAGTATATCTAAAAATCGAGCAGGTTAAATTGGCTTTTTAAAGTCTTATTTTTTTTGTTTTTTTACGAGAAAAAAATATACGAAGCCTCCAGTTGGGCAACCTTCTCAAAGTTACTTAATTGTGCGAAGAAGTCTGAATAAATCGTTATTTTGGATCAATGATGAGATTCGTGATTTTTTTTCTGAAAAAGTATTGATTTTTGGGACAAATGTATAAAAATGTTTTTTATTGGAAATTGTATGTTAAATGTATGTAAATTTTTGTAAACCATTATTTGCTAAACATCACAAATTATAAATGAAATTTTGAAATTTTAAAATTTATTTTTTGTTAAATTTTTAGTATATATGGTTCATAATGTCTTAAATTACAATTTGTAAAAATATGTTCATATTCTACACATGATTTCCAATAAAAAACATTTTCATACATTTGTACCAAAAATCAATACTTTTTCAGAAAAAAAATCACGAATCTCATCATTGATCCAAAATAACGATTTATTCAGACTTCTTCGCACAATTAAGTAACTTTGAGAAGGTTGCCCAACTGGAGGCTTCGTATATTTTTTTCTCGTAAAAAAACAAAAAAAATAAGACTTTAAAAAGCCAATTTAACCTGCTCGATTTTTAGATATACTAAATAGTATGTTTAAATCAATCAAGTAAGCATAAAAATCAGTATATTATAATTTGCAAAAATTCAGGTGAATTCTACATCTAATTTCCAAGAAAAAGTATTCTTTTAAGTTTTAACGAAAAATTTATAGTTTTTGAGGAAAAAATTCATTAAAATATTGATTTAGCAAAAAATTTGGAAAATTCGAAAAATTCCATCACGTTTAAATCCTGACCCCTTTGACCTGGATCTCTAAAATTTTTTTTGTATATTTTGGGTATTAAATAGAACATTTTCACAGATTTTTGACAAATTCTATTTTTTTGTTAGGTGAGTTGACGTGAAACGTCCCATATATATATATATGTATGGTAGATTTTCCAATTTTTATCCTAAACTAATTTTTATTTTTAGGGTTTGGGTTGGTTGAAGGATAACGCGGGGGAATATACCTCTTCAATTGCGAACGTGTGCTTTTGCGCATTGTTTGTTTGACCTGACTTCGATTTCGTAAACGCACGGAGAAAGAACCGCCGCGATTTTATTCGGACCGTCGTACTTGGGAGCGAGCTTCGCTGAGCATCGTTCCGCCGCATTCGATAGAGGGTGCGTTCTTCGCATCATCTCATCGCTAATGCTAAATTGAATATCTCTTTTTCCTTTGTTACATATTCTTCCTTGTTTTTCTTTCGCTTCATCAATAAATTTCGCTACTAGATCTCTTAATGCATCCAGTCTCTTCATTTTATCTAACCATGCTTCTTCGTCTACCTTGTATATTAGAACCGTTTCTTTAACTTCTCTTCTAAGACTTTTTACTGATCGAGGATGTCTACCATAGTTAAGAAAAGCTGGTGATACTTTAGTTGATGCTTGAGTAGCAGTGTTTACAGCATGGCAAAATTCATGTATGTGCTGGTCCCAATCTCTATGGTCTTGTTTCACAAACGTGGCAATCATAGTCTTCAACGTTCTATTACTTCTTTCCAGTGGATTAGCCTGTGGATGGTATGGCGGTGTTGAAACATGTTTGACTCCATATTCTGTTAATACCTTGTCTAAGAACTTATTATCGAATTCCTTTCCGTTATCTGTTAGAAAATATTCTGCAGTCTCCCATCCGAATAGAATAAGTTCTTTAAATGCTGCTGCTACCGCTTTACCATCTGCGTTTCGTATAGATTTTAATCCAACCCATTTTGTAAATAGATCTTGAAACACTATCACATACTTGAATTGTTTCTTGCTTGGAGGAAATTCCATCAAATCAGCTGCTACTACTGCCCATAGTCTATCTACTACTCGCTTCCCTATCAATCCTTGTGGACCTTGTTGTGATATTTTATACTTTTGACATTCTACACAACTATTTACGAAGTGAGTAACATCATAATATAAGGGTGAAATTCAAAAAATTGAGAATACGTATCCAGGCTTAGTAACCTAATTTAAAAACAATTTAAGCGTTTCTGAATGTATTAGAAAGGCTTCAACAATCCTAAAAAATATTTTCATTTATAGCAAAAATGTCTTCGCATAACGTGTCCGATACACAAACATTTTTGTTTTTGATAAAATAGAAGGCCTTTATGTATCTTATGGAAAATATATCATAGTGATTTTTGAGGGATTTTAATCAAGGAATCCAGTAGTAATATGTGAAATCGCAAAAAATGAATCGAACATGTTCAATCAAAATAAAGAGGAAAAATTGATTTCTAAAAATGTCTTCGTGTCACACTTTAAATATTTCTATTCACAAATAATTTGGAGGGTTAAAATTAAGAGATATAAAGTATCAAATGTCAAAACTAATTTGTTTTTTCATGTTTTTAACTATTACCAATGAAAAAAATAACATATATAGGGAGAAAATGTACTGAAATCACATGTATTTAAAACGTAACTCTGATGTCTTCGTTTCACGCAATGGTTTATAACGAAAAAAATCTTTTTTTGGAATGTAAACATCGGAAAAAGATAGTGCGTTCAAAAATCTTTAAAATTCATGTTGAACATATTTGCATTATTCATACTGGACACCTCAAAATAGCATTTAGGAAAAAAAAATAAAGAAAAAATGTCTTCGTACCGAGCTTGATTTTTTCAATTTTTTGAATTTCACCCATAAGCCTCTCCAGTAATATTCTCTTGCTATCCTATCGTATGTTTTCTCTATTCCTAGATGTCCAGTAGAAGGTTCACAATGGGTGTCATTTAGTACTCTGTCACGTCGCTTTACAGATACAACTAACCTCCAATTTTTTCTCTATTGGTTATAGGATCTAATAGAGGGTCATTGCGAAATCTATAGAGTAAGCCGTCTTTAACCTTCCAACCTTGATACTTTCTAGGAAATTTTTCTACTTCTGCCATTTTCTTGGTGTATTCTTCATCTTTAATCTCTTTCAATGCTGCTACAGCTTCCTCTTCAGGGTCATACATCCGTGATAGAGCATCTGGAAATTGGTGAGCTGATCTCCTTCTATGAACTATTTCAAAGTCCCATTGTTGGATTTCTAATGCCCATCTCGCTAATCTTCCAGTTGGTTCTTTCATTTTCATCAGCCATTTTAAGGCGCTATGATCTGTAATAACCCGGAATTTGCATTCTTCGAGATATGGTCTCAATCTTTCTATATAGCCCATATCAGTGCTAAGCACTTCTTCTCAGTGGTGCTATAGTTACGCTCAGCAGCAGTCAGACTTCGGCTCAACCATACCTAAGAATCTACGTAATTCTTTTACGTTTCTTGGAGCTGGGTAATTCATCACTGGTGCAACCTTATCAGGATCTAGTCTAAGTCCTTCGTTATCTAGTAGAAATCCTAGGTATTTTACTCTTGTACAACAAAATTCACATTTTTCCCTATTTATTGTCATCCAGCTTCAGCTATTTTCTTTAATATTTCTTCTAACCATTTAAGATGCTCCTCAAAAGTCTTGGTGGCAATTATTATGTCATCTAAGTATCCAAACACATGCGGGTCATATTCTGGGCCAAACAGAGGGTCGATTAATCTTTGAAAAGTCATTGGTGAGTTAGTCAAACTAAACGGGAGACGACGAAATTGCCACAGTCCAGAGCCTGTTACGCTAAACGCCGTATATTTCCTACTTGATTTTTCTACCATAACCTAAAAATATGCTGACTTCAAATCTATCTTAGATAAATATTGAGCATCTCTTAACTTGTCCAAAATTGTGTCCATATTTGGTAGAGGATATGCATCTTTCTTCGTTACTTAATTTAAATCTCTGTAATCCACGCAGAAGCGATAATTGCCATCTGGTTTTCGTACCATTACAGGTGCACTGCTATAGTCGCCTGCTGATGATTCGATAATTCCTTCCGCCAACATTTTTCTTACTTCTGCTTGAGCAATCGCTAACATCATTGGAGACATCCTACGTGGCCTATGTTTAATAGGTTCTTGGTTGTTTACCTCTATACGATGTTCTATTAATTTCGTTAGTCCAAGAGAAGTTGCATTTGTTGGGAGATATTTTTCGATCAGTTTCCCTACTTTTCTCTTTTCGTCATCTATAATTTCTGCTATTCCAGCTCATTCTACGTGAATTATCGTATCTTCATCATCGTTTTGACTAAAGCTTCTCCATTCACCTTCTTTTACTCTCCATAAACCTCTTTCTGAACGAGCATCGCAGTCGAATTTGCGGCAGAAATACACTCCTAACACTATGTCTTGATCCAAGTTATCAATAGCTTTTACTGGTAATAAGTCAACTACGCCATCTATATCCAGACTAAGTTAAAGTACTCCTACTACCTTCGATATTTTTCCTGTTACGGTTTTAATCAGAGTATTATTTTCCTTCAATCTGTCTTGGAACTGTTCATAGACGCGAGGGCCAACCAATGATACCATTGCTCCTGGGTCGAATGATGCCTTGAATGGTTTTCCAGCTAGAATAATTCAAAGAAAGTTCCTATTTTCTGTAGCTATACCCACTATTTTCTTCTTCTCTTCTTCTATAGGCGACGAAAAATTTGATGTGCTTGGCACAGCCTCTCCCCTCCCCTTGTTTTGCAGATTCATCGACAATTTTTGCGAAGTTGTCCAGCTTCGTTGAATCGTCAATGTTTTTGGCAAAACCAGGACCATTATCAAGATCAACCGGTTTTTCTATAACCTCTGCATCGGTGGTAGGTACTTTCGTTGCCTCTATTATCTCATTTTTCAAATTTTCTACTATTTCTTCTACTTTACGCTTAAAATCCTGATTCATTTCAGTTTCTTCTTCATCTGAGGTTGTTGACCAGCCATCACCATAAGCGTGGGTTCTGGAAGTCCCCAGTGCCTTAATCCGAAGTTCATTAATTTTCTGCGCTGAGTAATCTTCCGTTGATAAACTTCCTTGATTCGCCCAGCATGAAATTTCCGCGTTTATGGAATTTCCCTTCTGAGCGATTCTTTTATTATAGGTTTGGTAAGGGTTTATTTTCTTGGCTTTCCTTTCCGCTTTCCTAAATAACTCTTCATCGATTATATTAATCTTCAGCAAATCCGCTATTATTTTCCTATCTCCTTCATCTTCATTATCCATTTTGCCTACTAAATTATCTTCATTTTTTTTCTATTTTCAATCCTCTTCAATCCTTCATTATTTTGATTGAACGACTCTCTTACCTCTGGTGAGTTGATTTTAGAGTCTAACGTCCCTGGGTGGCTCATGAGGAGGGTGTGGGACGAGGCAGTCCCCTTGCTGACTCATTTCCCCAATTTTTCGTAATGGTGCGCAAATCACACAAGTTCGAAACGTTACGTTTGGAGCATTACAGACTTGGCAGTAAATCTGAGTCTGGTTGTTTTTGCTAGTCCTACCAGGCCAATGATCTGCACTATGTCCAAGTGTTTTACAATAATAGCAGGTTATTGTTGGATATTCGTGCATTCTATGTCCATCCTGACGGCAATGATAACAACGGTTAGATCTATCATAGTTAGATGCATGCTGCCTAGATTGTGGTTGATATCTTGAACCCTGGGATCCGTTATAACCTGCATCTCTGGGTCCATTCCATCTAACTCGACTTTGATTTCCGTAATTTGACCTTCTATCGTAACTGTCATTTTGTGGTGCATGTTCTCCATGGTTGTCGTTCGTAGTTCCTTTTGCTGTTCAATACCATCCAACGAATTTATTTCTTTATCCACCATTGCTTTACTATATTCTGGTAACAAGTTCTTAAATACCATATCCATTAATTCTATCGATGTTGGAGGAGATCTGAAGTGTTTAATGATATATCTGAGACACGATAGATAGTTGGATATTCTCTCAACTTTAACTTGGGTTCTCTGTCTCAATTTATCTATAAAATCTTCTCTGTATAATTTACCAATGAACTGATGACGAAAAGCCTTTTTAAAGTGTGACCAGGACGATATTTCCTCTTTTCGTGTGAGATACCATACGTTTGCTGCTCCAGTTAGTACTCCAGATAGAGCTTTGATGATATCCTTTTCTTTGTAATGATTGCTCTTTTTAAAATCATCTAGTTGCGATAAAAAGTGTTCTGATCTTTCTTTACCATCACCAGAGAATTATAAATTCCAAGTTCGTATGGCTTTCATAACCTTTGTTACCTCTTCAGACCTTCTCCTTTTTTTTAGATTTTCTGTGGTGAGTTTTTGACCTTTGGCTAGGTAACACTTCTTCACTAGTCTCGCTATCAATACTGTAAGTATCATCATCGCTATCATCATCTTCGCTATATAAATCCTCCTCTTCTGATTCTTCCTTTCTATGTTTTCGGCCGTCTTCTTTACCTACGAACGGCTCCTTATTCTTTTTGTTTTGTTTCTTTTTCTTATCTTTCTTAGGTTTCTTTCTATCTTCTTTTGTTGTTATATCCTTCTTACTACTTCTTTCATCACTAGTCCTTGACGACTGATCACCAACTCTAGAGAAATTCAATTTTTCAATTCTGATTGGCTTGCTTACTTTAGATGTAGAGCGTTGTCTCAGAATTTGATCATTTTGCTCCTCTAAGTATGGGTTCGTTAGTAAAGTTTTACTCTGCTTAATTTCCTTTTGTTTTCTTCCTTCTGTCAAAGTTTGAATAAGATTTTGGTAGGTTTGGTTGACGATTTGGTTATTTCCCATCTCATCATCACTACTGGACACTTCGGAGGTACTACTTCCACTACCAGAACTATTCAGAATATCTTTGGAGTTGTTAATCTCGTTTATTCTCAAATTTCCCAGATTGTTTGTTATATTTGCAGTTCCTTCTATTCCTCTTTCCATTACTACTACAGTAGAATCTGGAGATGCTACTATTCAATAATTGGCTCTGAGCCTAACAGAGGTCGTACTAGATGTAAATTTTGGATTATTTGTACCTCCTCACCATCTCGGCGTTCTGAGTTCCTTTTTGATATTTCTTCTATTTCTGGAGAAAGAAGTACTGATATCCTCTTCCGTTGTGGTCCTAGAGGTGGTAATGCCATATTACACCAGATAGGTAATCCTGATACTTCTGGTAATGTACTTCTCTGTTCTATTGGTTGAAGTATAGAAGGATTCGTTCTTGTTACTTGTGATTTTGAAGTTTCTTGAATAGAGAGCGGTGCTTTATCCTTTCCTACATCCGTATCCTTATCTGTGGTATCAGTTTCTGTCGCTATAATCTCTGGTGCTTCCTGTTGGTCTCCGGTTTCCTAATTGCCTTGCAACGATCTGCGGTCTCTCCAAACAAGTACGCGGAAATCTTCTTTACAAAACTTTAATGGATTGGTAAATGTCTACTACGACAAAATCTATTTCTGAATTCAAATAAGAGCAGCTATCTGTATATAAGCGCCAAAAAGAGAAAAAAAAAAATTTTCCGCAAACGTAAACCGCGCTGACGAAAGCACACGTATGCAATAGAAATATCACAATAGGGTAAAATAAGTAAAACGTTACTTATATTAAGTTTTGGAATGTAAAAAGGGGAGTCTACGCTAAAATACCTATTGAGTGCCAATATAAGTAAATATGTATAAATAAATATGTAGGAATAAATATATATATCTATCTATATTATAAAAGATTTTCACCGCTGTCAGCCTCTCGAAATTCTTAATCCCTCCTTTTTACTGATAATTTTTAGATTATTTTTGTATTTGTTTGATTTTTATATACAGAATACGTCATTGATCTTCTTGAGTATTACATAAGGGCCTTCTCAATTACTTTGTAGTTTTGGTGATATTCTTCTCATTCTTTGAGGATTGAAAAGACAAACTTTCTGACTTTTCGTAAAAGTAACTCATTGAACCTTATGACCATACTAATTGTTGGTCTTATTTGATGTCATTAATAAGTGTTACCGTGCTTGGCGGTGAATTTCGTCAATTTTAAGTTCAGGTTGTTAGACATAATTGCAATCAAGTTGGACTTTTTTTTTTATTTTAGTGGACAGTCTCTTATTAAATCTAATGGAAATCGTAAATTGGTACCAGTAAGCATCTCAACAGCAGTTGCCTCAGTTGCGGAATGATTAGATGACCTGCAAACTGATAAATAAAATGAAATTCATTGGCCCCAATCTTTTTGACTTTGCATTATGTATTTGGATAAATAATTGAGTATGTTTTGGTGTTGTCGTCCAACCTGACCGTTTGATTGTGGATGTAGTAGTGTAGTTTTCGTCTTGTGAAATTCTAACAAATTATCTAATTATTTTATAAGTTTCGAATCAAAATGTTTACCTTGATCTGTATGAATACTTAAAGAGGCGTCATATCTAGAAATAACCTAATTAACTAGAGCTTCACTATACTCAATAAAAATCGATATCGTATTGATATCGTATTGAAAAGCAATAAGATATCGATACAATGAGAATTTTGACAATGTCAATATCAATACAATAATTACCTATGGGTATTAGACAATATTATTCTATTGTCACTAAATTTATCTCAATATATTGAGGATATTGATCTTTACTAAAAAAATTCAAAAACTGGTATAGCAGTTAGAGCCGAACTAAGAAATGTGGAACCCATAGGCTGATATATGGTGCGGGCCCATGTAAGGGAAGAAAATTTTCAAAATTTATTATAACTGTAATTATTAAATATCAATTTATTATTTTTATCTTAAAATCAACATCATAACTAAAAAAAATAATTTATTACAAGAGTCAATATTATAATTTTCTCAACATTTGATAAAGGGTACCCCCGTTAAGATAGCCGAAATTGCGCTGTCCCTGAAATTTTTGTTTGAATTGGTAACTTTGTTTAAGATCAAAAATAAATAGTTTTTGTCATATTTGCAGATCGCGACCCCCATCCCCCTGTCCGCAGCATAAAATAATGAATTTTTCACTATTTATTTATTTTCTCCGAATCTAGTCAATAAAAAAACTCCAAGAAAATCGTGCTTATAGTTTAAATGATTGCAGAATTTTTTCATAAAGATTTGATAATGCTATATAACTTAAAAAGATGGAAAAAAATTAAAACTCTTCCTATTTTTACAGGAAATGGGGTACAGGGTCAATTCTTGCAAATAAACTTGTATTTTGTTCAAAAGTACTTGCCTGCATTTTTTCAGATATTTCCTGGAGGTGCGCCATACTTAAAAATGCAAAAAACTCATTTTTTGGATGTTTTTGGCTGATTTTACCTCATTTGCAGACTTCGTATTATGATTTATATTATGAGATTGTACTCTAAAACTTTATTTATGAATATAATTATGCAATCAAGTCAGGAAAATAAGATTCACAAATATTCGCATCATATTTTTGCACGAATCCACATTTTAGATTAGTTATTTAAACATTTCTTTCATGATTTTGTTGATATTTCACTACTTTATATGTGATAAAATCTTTTAAATATTATATAACTTTAATAAAAGAAAATGTTTTGATAAATAAGTCATTTTACAGGTACAGCTATAAAATTTTTTTTACGGTACAATGCTTTCTCTATGAGAAAGCAAAAAGATAGGAAAATAAATAATATTTGGTGCTATATACTACGTTGAAATTAAATGTTTAGTCAAAAACTAGAATCGAGAAATCGCCAATGAATAAGAAAAAAGTAAAAAAAAAATTCATTAGATTATTAGTTTTTGGAAAAAAGAGAGAGGGTAATAACGGTTGGGTATGGTTTCACTTTAGGATCCGATAAAGAGAGGCAGGATATCATTGTCGAATTTATGTAAAAGAATGTCAAGGCTTAAGATGAGGTCACGTATCTCTGTCCTTTTCTAATCAAAGAATTGAGTTTTTTACAGAAACTAATAACTTCAGCAAAAAATGAAGAGAAAGCCGCAGCTCGTAATCAAAAAAGCAATATTTTCTTTGATAAGAAAGAATTAATTTTATTGCTTCGTTTTCAAGAAAACCTTGAAAAACTTAAATCATAGAGGTTAGGGAGGACAATTTGGTTTTTCAAGGTTTTCTTGAGAACGAAGCAATAAAATTAATTTTTTGTTATCAAAGAAAATATTGCTTTTTTTGATACACGATGCGGCTTTCTCTTCATTTTTTGATAAAGTTATTATTTTTTGTAAAAAAATCATTTCTTTGATGAGAAAAGGACAGAGATACGCGACCTCCTCTTAAGCAATGATTAATTGCTTTAGACGGGGTTAGCGTCCCCAAGGTACCCTAACTTCTGTAAATTTTGTAGTTTTATAACTTTATTCTATAGTCACTATTTCTTGTATTGCAATATTTATATTAAAAATTTAAACTTCGCATCTTAATATTTGATATAATGTATTCATGTACCTCTGTATACATCTGTTCGCTTTCTACAGTGTTATGGCTATGTAATTTATAATTTTTTGCCAAAGAAAAATTTAGTAACTAACTTTATGTAAAAGAAAGGCTGGTGCGAGGTAGGAGGCGTGTAGCTTAGTTTAGTAAAACAAGGAAATAAATCATTTTTTCAAATGAATGCGTTATGATTGTAATTTAGACTAGAGATTAGAGTTTGAAAAAGGTGGTAAAATAACGAATAGGGCAAGGCAGAGCCACCACGGAATGGAAAGATATGGAAGCATGAATGAAAAATTTAGGATAGATAAAATGTAAGTTTAAAAGTTTAAATGATGGACAAAGATAAGAAAATGAAGGTATTGAAATATAGTGTGGTTGGAAGATAGGAATAATTTAATGAGGAATCCTCCTTTTCATATTTTTGTCTTCAAAGGGACAGAAATATAGACTATCCGCGTGAAAATGGAAACTATCGCCCATATATGGGAAATTGTTTAACCGATACATGTCCCATATATTGGAATAATATATATAAATATCGCAAATATATTGGCAACATAACGTTAATGAGCCGGAACGATATTTGTCCCAAATATTTTGAAAATACTTTTTTCCATACATGGGCGATGGTTTAGAAAATTATATTAGAATATTAAAAATGAATGACAAGAAATGAATGGAAATTTATTTTTTTATTCTTTTTCAATAATATTTGTAGATTCTATCAAATATATAGAATTATCTTCGTATATATAAAAGCATATACATTCTAGAGAAGTAAAATTAATTACATCTAACATTTCTTCAAACTTCAATATTTCTTTTATAAAAAATAAATCAGTATTATCTAAATTAAAATTGAATGGTGTATAAGTTAGACATTTTTTAATAATAGCATTATATGTTGCTTCACAATTACAATTTTGCTTATTATTGCAATAACATATTTTAATTAAATATTGAATAGCACCATAAAAGGAAATGTCACCTTTGCGATATTTAACATAATAAGATTTTGTTTTTAACTGTTTTTCCGATTGTGATGTATGTAAAAAATTATTTTTCATTAATTTTTTAAACATGTAGAATAAATTATTTGTAC
Organism: Anastatus disparis; assembly: GCA_017163975.1. Classification (NCBI taxonomy): domain Eukaryota; kingdom Metazoa; phylum Arthropoda; class Insecta; order Hymenoptera; family Eupelmidae; genus Anastatus; species Anastatus disparis. The sequence goes on along the minus strand of JAFFSR010000274.1, from coordinate 4,626,294 downwards.
TTCCTGGAAACATTCGCAATATTTCTTCTGGTAAATTTTTGAAATTCCTTAATTTTCCCACATCATACAGTGAAGAAGAAATTCTTTCACGATTCTTGTGTTTTAAGGATAAAACGTCGTTACAAAATTTTTCCGCTACACTTCCTGGCTTACATACGTCCTGTCTGAGTACGGAAAGATTAATATACAGTGAAATACCTGTCGGTATTTGGAGATATGCTGTTTTACTGCTATGTACAAGTGATTTTATTATGCCATTTATATCTTCTAAAGGAAAGCATGATATTGTCCATAAAGGTCCAAATTTTTGACAACCTCAGAAAGATATTGCAGTTGATGCACATTACTTGACATGTGCTGAAGACCATATAGAATTTGAAATCTATAAACGAATTCTTTTAATAATAAATTGGCTCTATCTACCATGCTATGCGTCACTTCTTTTCAGCTCAAAATAAAAATGGCTAAAACTAAATGTTTATAATGCTCTAAATATTGAAAATTTAATATATTTTTTAATATAAGAATGGAAAAATAAAAAACCAATTCTTAAATCGATGCTTTCTAAAAATTCAAATTTTCTTCCATAGTCCGACGACATCATTGAACAAATGCAGGTAGACAAATATTTTTTAGCTACGAATCGACTATTGTTGCATGCTTAGATATTGAAAAATTTTCGCGAGAAAATTTTGTGTCAAACCATAAATGAATCAATTTTTTTGTAACGCCTTCAAAAACACAATGCATTACATCCACAGCCGTTGAACTGATTGGTTCATATACACACTTTTAATACACAAAAAAATATAATTTGTTTGTGCTGTTTACAAATAATTAGATAATCTATAGTATGTTTGCTACACATGTGTTGAGTTAGATGCGTAGTATGCGTATAATTATTGAAGATCATAAATTATTTGTAACTGTTTAGTGCATTTTTTTTAAGTCGGTTTTGTTTTTTGTTAAAGAATTTTTTAGTGAATCCCTTACTAAAAGCGCAAATATAGGTAGACCCACTAATTACGCCTAAGTTTCATTATTAATTTATAACGCATGCATTAGTACACTATACCAAGCAATGTATAGGAGGAAAGAGAGAAGGCTCAACAGCACAGTGTCGTTGTGTGTGCATGTATACATATTCAAGCTTAGGTAAAAGAGGGAGAGAGAGAGAGAGAGAGAGAGAGAGAGAGAGACAGAGAGATTGATTGATTGATTGATTGATTCGTAATTTATTAAGATCATGGGGTTCAACCCCGTATGACCCAAAAGTAATACATAATGTTATAGACAAATATAATATAATGCAAATAAAAAGTACAAACTAAAGAATAAAGAAATTTGAATACACTCATTCGTGATTTTTTCTCCGTGGTATAGAACAAAAATTGAATTAAAGTATTAGAATAATTAGATTCACATGTATAAAATAATATGGCACTTATCCAATCCACATAATATACAGTGAGTAATCAGTTAGAGGTCTACTAAAGCATATATGTAGTAAGGTGCACTTTTAAAAAATAAAAATACACTCAACGACTTTCAGTTTCGCCCAACCACTCAGTGCGTTCGTCGAGCAGGAACTTGTTATACAGCTTAGACTTGATAAGCTGAGTTTGGCCCAATTCGAAACCAGTGAAAATGGAAGTATTACCATTAATAAAACTAGATGCCGAGTAAACAAAAGAATTAAGCATTACAGCTGTACGCACAACAGGGCAGATGAGAAGTCTAGTTGACAATCTATTTGAAGTTCTAACTACCGGATCAATGTTAACGCGAAGAAATTAAGTGGCTAGGTAGTTTGGCTTTTGGTATGATATTGTAGAGTGCGCCAGAGCTGATTTAAAGTATAACCACCTGTTGCTCACCGACAACCAACCCATCTGTAAACGAAACGGGATAACTCTATCTTGTCTGCCTATATTACCACATACAAATCTAACGCAGGCGTTCGGCGCATGGTGAAGCTTAATATTTAGTGTCTGCGGTAAGTCGTCATAGACTACCCAGCAGTAGTCTAATATGGGAAAAATAAGAACTTTAAGAAGATTCTTTCTAACCTGTCGAGACAGAGCATGCCTATGAAACTTTAAGGATTGAAGTGTACCAAAAACACCCCCAACCACCAAACTGACCTGCTTATTCCAATTCAAGGTGCTAGATAACCAGATACCCAAGTTTTTGACTGTACTAACATATGGCACCACCGTGTTATTAACGAAAATTGGGGGCAAGAAGAGAAATCAATCCTCGAGATGTATTGTTCGCTACCTATGAACATCGCTTGCATTTTAGAAGGATTTAAGGCGAGTTCATTCTCTATTGCCCATTTGACAACTGCTGCCACCTCGTGGTTTAAAAAGTCAATCTCATTGTTCAAATTATCAAGCAAAACGAGTGATAGACCTGCAAGTCGTCAGCAAACAAGATATGAGACGATCTAGTTAAGACCAAGGATAAATCGTTAATAAAAACAGAGAAAAGCAGCGAACCCAAAACGCTGCCCTGTGGTACACCTGCTGAGCAGGTAACCCATTCACCCACACGACCATCCAAATCGGTTATAGTGTAAGTTCTCTTGCTAAGATACGACGCAGACCATCGTATGACATTATCGGAGCAATCGAAACGACGAAGTTTGTAAAGCAAGTGCACATGCGATACAGTGTCGAAAGCCTTGGAAAAATCGAAGAGCAGCAAAGCAGTTATCATTCTCTTGTCAATTGCCAAACGTGCGTCCTCAAAAAGCTTTAAAAGCGCAGTCTGAGTGCTATTAGATTTTCGAAAACCAGTTTGCAAACTGTCAAATAGCGAGTTTGAATCTATGAAGGAGCTGAACTGAGAATGAACTACTCTTTTAAGAATTTTGAAAACTTTAGAAAGTTTGGCGGTGGGCCGAGTTTGCGAAGGTGTATCCATCTTATTTGTCTTGGCCAGTGGTAAATGAAAAGCTTTTTTCCAATCACTCGGAAATACTGCAGAAGACAACGAGCAGTTTATGATAGATGTGATGTGACCGACAGTGGATTGACTCGTCAGTTTAAGTATCTGAGCCATAATACCATCGGGACTGAAAGTTTTAGAAGTGCCAAGACGCATAAACGATTCAACAAGAGGACAATCAACTGAAGTAAAATTAAAAATCGGCAAGTCAGTGCACAGTGGCACCGTAAGCACCTCCTCTATCTCACCTTCAGACAGAGAAGCAGAGCCCGAAGAAATTGAAGTGTAGTGAGAGAGAAGAACACCAGAGGAGAAATACTGCAGCGGTGAAGGCAGTATTCTTGTAGCAAGACCAATATTATGTAAAGTGTTTTAGCGGTGTGAAGAGTTACCCACACTATTTAAACGATTAGCTATATAATTGTTCTTTGCAGAGTCCAATGTATTTGAAATCTCCCCTCTGAGTTTCCTATAGCGTAATACTGCCTGTGCAGAACCAGAGCGAACAGCATACCGATACGCTCTGTCTCGCTCTCTCACCCTAAATCTAATGTCAGAAGTGACCCATGGTTTTTTCTTAATATCTAACTTTTGCGCTCTAATTGGCGCACATTGATCGAAGGACGAAACAGGAACAGAAGACAACTTATGGACTAAAGAATCAACAGAAATCAAAGCAGAGCCTACAGATTCATCGCAGCTCTCGTGTGAATAGTTTGAAAGAGAAAACGTAATCGAACTGTTTAAAGATTATACTAGCGAAATTTCGAGAATGAATTATTTTAGTTGGGGCTTGAGACTTAAACGTCTTAAAAGCAATGGTGATCAAATCATGACCTGCTATGAAAGGAGTAGATGATTTGCTATATGCAGCCAGAGAATTTTCATCATTTAAAATGAAGAGATCGATCCAAGTATAAGAAATAAATTCAGTTGTAAGAGTATGATGTGTAGGTTCAGAAGGTACTATGTAGAGAGCAAGCGAGACAATCATTGAGAGAAAAGTGTCTGCACTAAAATTTTTAGCCAACAGATTAATATTGAAATCCCCAGTAATGACTATGTTTCTATACGTTGGCAATAACTCAGATAATGAAGAATTCATCTGGAAATAAACCCTTCGGCCTGAAATACACTACCGCAAAAGTGAGTTTTTCAGCACCCAACGAAATTTCAGCTATAATATACTCAGCAGTGTTGTCAAACATGGGGTTCGATTGAAAAAGTATGCTGACTTTGAGAAAATCGCGTGTGAAAAAATCTACTCCACCACCAATCTTACCCACTCTGTCTAACCTATAGAAATTGTAGTGTTCAGTAGAAATAATAGAAGACTCGTCATACTCGGTTAAAAAAGTCTCTGTAACTGCAAAAATATCCGAATGATTAGAAGTAATGTGATATTCTATAAGGGAGAAATGGGTTTTAAGCCGATTAACATTAACATGCAAGATTAGAATATTTTGAAAAAAATCTGCACCATTTTTTGGCATAGAAATATCAGAAGATTTTGAATTTATAGTTTTCAAAAGTGACTTTTGAGAAATATCGTTACTAAGGTTATTTAGTGAATTAGAAATATAAGAAGAGTTTTCGGTCACACAGGAGCCATGCAAACCCTATTTTTTGTTTTTGTTAGGCACAAGTTTCGACAATTTTGTGCCTGATCAAAAATTGAAATCACCTCAGCCTCTTTATGCGGGCGCATACAAACTTTTAGATTGCAAACAATAGGACGCATATAATTCAGTTCTTTATAGATTGCGTTTACCTTAATCAACAGTTCGAAGACCGGTTTCGGCCAAATAGGACGAGCGAAGATTTTAGATGAACCCCCAATTCCAAACAATTTAGATACAGTTAAATCTCGCAGCTTCATAGAGTTAGATGGTATTGTATCTCTAATCGCATCAGACGTGAAGCGACCGACGACTGCTCGAAAATTAGCTTTTTGTGAAGATTCAGGCTCATCAGTTTTCATGGAAACTGAAGGGAGCTATTCCCGAGAGTCAATAAGCATCGAGCAAGCCTGTTCTAACCCAATGGCTCTCAAGATGATTTTGATAATATCATTATCGCTTTTTGACAGAGCTGATGGTATTCCCGTAAACAAAATCTCATAAGTGTCGCACAATAGCGAGTCTGCGGGTAGAGAAGATGAAACAGAACAGGAAGCAATGTGTTGGTCGAGGCGATCCGAAAGCAGATCTTGACGCTTTTCGTCATCTGCAAGAGATTGCTTTATATCACGTATGTCAGTACGGAGCGAACCAACATCACCAACAAGATGTGAAGTTAAAAGCAACAACTTATCTGTCTTCTCTATCTGAGCTGCGAATTTTAAGTCGTTTTCCATCTTAAAGTTAGCAAGCCACTTGCTATCCGATATGTTTGCGGTCTTTGGTTCAGAGAAAGTATGAAAACCAGATATAATAGAGCTAGCGTCAGTAGCTAATAAATAAGGGCTGGAGGAAGTTACTAGTTTTAAAGAAACGCCTACCGGTATACCACTGTCAACGGAAGAGTGGGAGGAACTCGACTCCGAACGACAGCGTCGCCGGTCCACCCACTTGAACCGTTAGTAACAGTTCAAGTGGGTGGAGCGGGGAGACCGCACCTCTCTTTTGAGAGCCCTGATTGGGCAAGAATCTTTTAATGGCCGCGGCGAGGTGGAGAGCAAACTATTAGTAGAAACCACACCCGAAGTACTACTCGTTGAGATATTTCTTAAAGCTTTACGTTTTTCACAGCAAGCAAGCGTATTATTAGGATCAAACCACGTATTATCACAGCAATGCAAATGGTAAATTGATGAACAATTTATACATAGTCGCGAAGAATCGGTGCGTAAGATAGCTGCTTCACAAAAAGAATAAATTACCATACTCGCTAAACGCAGCAGAGAGACACGGCACGAGAAAGAGAGAGAGAGAGCCAGAGAGAGAGAGAGAGAGAGAGAGAGAGAGAGACAGAGACAGAGAGAGAGAGAGAAAGATTTGATTTGATTTGACAAAAATTTTATTAATCATGGGCTAGTACCTCGTATGATTCAACAAGTACAATACAAAGAATTAACATAAAAAATAAACTAATGTTATTTAAACAATGAACAGCAAAAATTTCAAAATTGAAAAACAATGAAAATAATTAAGAAAAGCTTATGTAAAATTTATGATTAAACAAAAAATTGATTTTAGTAAAATTAAGTTAAATTACGTTCGCCAGCTGGTAATCCCACAGCGACTAGGGCTCAGTCTTTTTGACCGCCCTAATAGAACCCACCTCAAAGGATATTGGAATTATAGTTGCAGAACCTAGCTCGTTAATGAAATTTGACGCGAGATGTGTAAATGAGTTCTGCAAGACACTCGTACAAACGGTTAGACAGAGGCCTACGTACGGAAGAACGTATGTCAGAGCCAGTGTCAACTCTGACGAACCGATTTGCCAAGAAAGTCGGGCTGCGACCAAAAATGACAGAATATGCCAACGAAATTATGAAATAATTTCTCCTTGATAGGACCGAGAACCAACCAAGGTTAAGCCTATAGGGAGTCACACGTTCGCGAAAAGCTATGTTACCATAAACGAACCTCACACAGACATTGAAACACCCGGTTTCCCTTAATTTGATAATTTGCTCATACAAACCGAATATTGACCCAATAATTATAAGACACGTATGGGACCTTTCTGCAAACATCCTCTATCAGATAAAAAAAAGTTTTTTCAAATCGGTTTAGAAATGACGGAGTTATGAGGTAACAGACATAAAAAAAAGTAATTGAATTAAGAACCTCCTTCTTTTTGAAGTCGGTTAAAAATACTCTGTAAATTTGAATTTCAGTAATAATAAATAAAAAATTATTCGGGACGAATATACGCACGGGATTCCTTAACGCAGAATCATTAACTTTGTGTTTATTCACAATTTTTAAATTCTGTAGACTACATCTTATTTTGTTGAACTGTGAACGAGAATAATTATTGAATTTCAGTGGTCGCTTAGACATTTTAAATTGTATACATGTGTACAATGTTCTTGTTGAAATGTTACTGATTATAAACTAAAGTCGTACTGAACGAAGCGTCTGACCAGTAGTGAGAAAGCATTCGAAATGTTTGCTCTAGTACAATGGTGTAAGCAGAGAACGATAAGCATAGTGCCGAAAGATGATTTAATAACGTCAAGTAAAGAGGGTAGTGAGACTCTAGTGAGATACGGAAACAAAGTTTACAAAGCTGTAATTAAAAAAATTAGCGGTAAGAATATAATATTATAATATATGAAACTTATATTGTACAAAGTAAAAATTTAATAAGCATTTTTGCACTTTAAATATTTTTAATATTTTAAATATCAAATACAATTTTAAATCATTTTAATTTTTTTTATAAGATAGGTGTTTTAAATTCGATCATAAGTTTATAAAAATAAGTACATATTATACTATTCTTATATTAGTGAAATTAACTTATATTTGAATAATGAATAATAACAATAATATAAATATATAAATATTTAGGAATTCAATACAAATACATATGTACAGTAAAAATTTATTTTTTTCTATGTTAATATAAAATTAATAACTGCCATTCCCAGATGATAAAAAATTTTTGGAAGCCTTGCATGTCTCAATAGACGGAGAAATTTCAATTAAGAAAAAACAATAGAGAAAGAAAATCTAGTGAGAAGAATGATCAGGTAGTTTTGAAGAAAAAAAATATGAATGCCCTTAATCTAGCCGAGTCTTATATACCAGATGATAAGGATGAGAATTCAAAAAAACAAACCACAGAATACACAATTAACTTTAACTTGGATGCTTGAGATGCATCCTCAAATACAGAAACTGAGGTATGATAATCTCCGATTATCATTCATTAAATCTAAATAAAAAAATTAATACGATGAATAAAAAGGAAGGAAAAATTAAAATACAAAAAAGAAAGCGTATTAATAATTTTAAATTAATTATTAAAATATTTTCTTTTAGAAATCATTACCCTGCTTTGTAATTGTACCTACTTCGTCAACTTTGTCAGAAGCTTCGAAATCTAAAGGCGAAATCTCTTCAAGTTCGAAAAATACTGGAGCAAATAACAGTACAAATAAAGGCAATCTTTCATCATCAGCAAATGTAAATACGATCGCAGTAAGTGTTTTTATTATATATACACACACACATATTAGTTATATATGTCCTTTGGCCGTATTCAGGTGAAATATGAATCGAGAACAATGTTTGTCGCTTGAGCTGAAATTGCCGAGGGCGCGCGAAGCGCGCCCGAGGTAGATTTCTGCTCAAGCGGCAAACATTGTTTGAGATTCAGATTCCACCTGAATAAACGGCCAAAGGACATAGATGATTTTATGTCCGAAGTAGGCCGTATGAGGAACTATAACTTATTAGTTGAAAATATTAATGTTTTTTCCAATAATTTTAAAATAAAATTTTAATTCTATTGATTTTTTCTTTTGTTTCTTAGATTGACATTTTGTAATGAGTATAGCTGCTGTCGAAGCGCGAGTCATTTTTTTTTCACTAACCTACGTTCAATATGATTGCTCTTTGACATATTGAACGAAACATAGTAGGATCGGTGATGCCATATTGATTTCTCCTGAGACATATTGAGTCTCAATATGTCTCAGGAGGACATATAAAGCTTGCAAAGAGTCGAGGAGCGCGTCTGAGACATATGCGATGCCAATACAAATTTAGCATGCTCTTTACATACTGACACGAATACGGCCTACGAGGACATAAATATATATATATATATATATATATATTTATAATTTATTCATTCATTCATCCATTCATTGAAAATCTTGTTCATGCAATATAATTTTAATTATTATACATTTTCATCAAATACGTGCTACTATTTAAATTATGAATAATTTTAATCGATTAATGGTGAATTTACTTTTATTTAATTTAAAATTTTAAAGAAGCATTTTATTTTAGACCAACTCACAACAACAAACAGGAGCATTTGATTCACATCAGCGAGCAAACGAAATGGATGAAAATGTAATACAATCAAATATAATTTACTTTATAAATAAATAAATTTTGGAACGATAATAATTTCTTTGTATTGCAGGATATTGATCCATTAATTTTATGTCAACAATCAGATGAAGGTCGTATTCGGTTAGTGAAAAGTTTAGATGTATGGATTGATAAAACAGAGTTGGATTTTTGTTTGAGATGGTCCAATAAACAAAAAGAAATGTCTTGAAGATTATTAAAATTACTTGTTGGTTCAGAGAATTTAGTAAATATGACAGCGTTGGAGCGCAAATATAAAAATTCCAAGCACGATCCTATTCCACAAGATATCTTAAGAGCTGTTGAAAGTAAGATTTGTTATGATATAGATTTTAAACGTTTTCTTTTTAATATATAATATTCTTTTATTTTTCAGTCTATGTTAGAAAGAATTGTCCGATTAAATTAAGTGGGTCCGAATTATAATCTGTGTCAATTTTTGATTATGACAATATACTATCCTCGTTGAATATAACTTTGAAAGAAATAGATTATCATTCAAACAGTATTTTTGTTACATCATTATGTGAATGACAGAAGAAATTTCTTTTTTTTTGAATTGCAAAAAATCACGCAAATTTCGTTATTTCACTTGAAATTTATTTTTTATACTAGAACTATTGTGCAAAAAATGTATATTTTGTTGATGATTGTAATTTATTTAGAAAATATAAATATAAAAACAATTATTAAGATACATGAAAAAATTGGAAAAGAATGAATAAAATAAATTCTCATTCATTTTTCGTCATTCATTTATAATATTCTTATATAATTTTCTAAACTATCGCCCATATATTGGAAAAAGTATTTTCAACATATGAGAAAAGTATCGTTCCTGCTCATTAACGTTATGTTGCCAATATATTGGCAATATTTATATAGATTATTTCAATATATGGGACATGCATCGGTAAAACAATTTCCCGTATATGGGCAATAGTTTCCATTTTCACGCGGGTTAGAGGGAAACTATTGAAAATTGGTTTTCTCAGTGTAGTTTTAATATTAGTGTCATTTATAAGAAAAAAAAAATTTTTTGATATTTCCCTTTTTTGGTATTTTTCGTAAACTACTTGATGTATCTGCTTAAAAATTTGCATGAAAATTATTATCGAACCTTGAAATAAAAGAAACTTTCGAAAATTTATTTTTTTAGCGTATATTTAATTTTAAAGCATTTTGAAATTTGTGAAAAAAATGTTATAATTGTATGTTTAATATCTACTTGATGGATCTGCTTCCAATTTTTCATAGAATTAATTTTTTTGTCCAACTTAGTGGGAAGCCAGGGAGAATTGGTTTTCTTAGTGTATTTTTAATTTCAAAGTCATTAATAAAAAAAAATTTCGATTTTTCATTTTTTTGGTATTTTTAATATACTTTGTTAATAAATTGGATGTCCAGGTTAGTTAAAATAAAATTGAAACAGCTCAAGCTGTTACGTGGAGCATATTTTATTTTTCAGTAACGTTTCGTAGTGCTTTTGGACTACCTCTTCAGACTGTAAAAAATACATACAATACAGCAAAATACAATACATGTTATATAAATACAATACATGATTGAAATCAATACACAACCTATTATCACGCAATACGCAGTATTTAGCATTTAAAGAACAATAGTTCAGTTAATAATTTTAGATATTTACAATTGACAGCAGGCCGGAGTAGAACCTGATACCGACCGAGTAGCAATTGAGTTTTTTGTTATTTACTCAACTATTAATCAGTGTATCTTCAAATTAAAGGTTAAGCGCAATAGATATTATTATAATAAACATTTATGCACAAGAAGAAAAAATTCTACCGCTTTGTTTTTGAGAAAAGTAAGGAACGCCGAGGTGAAAGTTTATGTTTATAATATTTTCGCGTTCCTTACTTTTCTCAAAAACAAATCGGTAGATTTTTGTTTTCTTGTGCATACATATTTGTAATAATAATATCTATTGCGCTTAACCTTCAAATTGCAGATACACCGATTAATACTTGAGTAAATAACGAAAATCTCAATTAGACAAGGACAGCGAATCCGGCCTGCTCTTAATTATGAATTTCAAACAAAATATCATAATTTAACATACAGTAAGTATGAAGTCAAAGAAATTAGTTGTGTATATAACAAACATATTCAGAAGAGCAAAACCCAGACGTGAGATACCAAAATTCATGTTAAGTCGGTGTCACAAAATCAAAAGAAATACTGTAAATGAAAGCTAAGGGTGTGATTCCAATAATAATGGTAAATATGTGAACACGGAAAAAGCATTACGCAGGAATAAAAGCGACAGAGAATTAGTATATTATTCACCTAGGGAGTAAAAATGAAAAATGTCTGAAATCGTATGTAAATTGTCACCCGAGCCGGAGGCGAGGGTGACGAACATACGATTTAAGGCATTTTTCATTTACTCCCATGGTGAATATACGATTTTTTTACACAGGCAGCGTACAGTGGGTACTTTACTTTTCGCTGGGAGGGAGTAAAGTACCCACTGTACGCGCCCTGTGTAAAAAAAAATTTTTTTGAATTTAAATAAGTTGATAAAATGTACTGATGCGTGAAATTGATGAAAAGTCAATATTTTGAAAGAAAAATAATGTTTAAATTGGTTATTAAAAGAGGGAAAAAATACTATTGTATGTATAACTAACTAGGAGAGTGTCACACCTCCGGATCACGGATTTTGCTCAAACTTCGGGATAAGTTTTCAGATGATAAAATATGGAAAAAGCTAAAATTATAGTCATAAATACTCAATATTTCCCTAGTTACAGGCAGCTAAAGAAAATCACTAAAAAAGTTACTAGATTTTTAAACGCATATAGTTCTTCAGCGTCGATAGCTATAAGCTTGAAACTTTTTTTAAATTAAAGCTGAGCTCAAATCCTTTCGAAACAGCAGTTACAGCATATCAAAATATTATTTTTCCCCAAAGTTAGAGCGTAATAAGGGTTGGACCTAATTTCAGCTTTTATTATTAATTAATGTTTTTAAAAGAAAAATCAGGTCCAATGTTTATCATGCTCTAACTTTGAGAAAAAATATTATTTTGACATGCTATAACTACTAATTCGAAAGGATTTGAGCTCAGCTTCCATTTAAAACCAGTTTCAAGCTTGTAGATATCAATGCTAAAGAACTATATGCGTTTAAAAATCTAGTAACTTTTTTTGTGATTTTCTTTAATTGCCTGTAATTATGGAAATATTGAGTATTTATGACTATAAATTTAGCTTTTTTCATATTTTATCGTCTAAAAACTTATCCCGAAGTTTGAGCAAAATCTGTGATCCGGAGGTGTGACACTCTCCTAGTAAGTTGATGAGTGTCTAATTGTAAATTGATAGAAGTGTTATTACTATTGATTGAATAGCCTCAAACATTCTACGTTTCTTAAAGTTCCTCTCAACATCCGAAATTCTGACATTAGTCCAATCAAAAACGTGTCCTGTATTATTATGCATATGGAGAGAAACTACAGAATTAGCATTTTTACTTTTAATGTGTTCATTTAATCTGTCTTTAAGCTGTCTTTTGGTTTCTCCTATATAAGAATCATTGCAAGATAGGCAAGTAAATGAGTATACAGCATGAGTGGAATCTAATTTTTTTAAGAGGAGGTCACGTATCTCTGTCCTTTTCTAATCAAAGAAATGATTTTTTTACAAAAACTAATAACTTTATCAAAACATGAAGAGAAAGCCGCATCTTGCATCAAAAAAAGCAATATTTTCTTTGATAAGAAAAAATTAATTTTATCGCTTCGTTTTCAAGAAAACCTTGAAAAACCAAATTGTCCACCCTAACCTCTATGATTTGAGTTTTTCAAGGTTTTCTTGAAAACGAAGCAATTAAATTAATTCTTTCTTATCAAAGAAAATATTCCTTTTTTTATTACGAGATGCGGCTTTCTCTTCATTTTTTGATAAAGTTATTAGTTTCTGTAAAAAACTCAATTCTTTGATTAGAAAAGGACAGAGATACGTGACCTCCTCTTAAGGGGTCTTTACCTAAAGATATAATATTGTTAATTTTATTGTCAATATTGGGAATAATGGAAATGTTAAATTTATTGAAAAGGCGTTTGCATTTATAAAAAAATTTTTTGGAATTAATGATGGTATTGAAACAGTGGTGCTGTTAATAGGATTAATATCTCTCTGTATATTAAGAGTTCTATTTTGATATTTAAGAAATTTTCTTCTATTATTTATATGTATATCATAAAACTTCTTAGGATAATTGTTAATGTGAAGCAAATGTTCTACAGCTTGTATATTTTCGTTATGGGATTGTGGGCATGATAATTTTGTAGCATGATCTACAAGATTGTAAACCATGTTAATTTTTAAATTCTTAGGGTGATTTGAAAAATAGTTTAGGAAACGACCAGAGTTAGAAGGTTTTCTGTACCAATTATATATGAGTGTGTGATCCGAGATTTTAAAATTAAAATCCAAAAAATATAAGCCCTGGTTATTTTCTAATTCATTTGTGAAGTTAAGTCTGTCATTATAACTATTAAACATTTGCAATATTGTCTGAATAGTTGAACTGTGTGCACATAAGAAGGTGTCATTTACGTATCTAAAATAAAACAAACAATCAATATTATGTTGACCTTTCAATTCATTTAAACAAGATTCCTTCAGATCAGCCATAACAATGTCTACAAATAGGGGAGAAATTGGTGACCCCATAAGGGTTCCAAAAACATGCTTATAATATTTATCATTAAAAGAAAAATATGTATTATTAAATAAAAGTTTAGTGATATCAAGAATGTATTCAAAAGGAATTTTACAATGGGTTCTTATTTTATTGATTCTTTTCTAAAGGCTTTGAATAACTAAGTCGCAAGGAATGTTAGTAAATAAAAATGTAACATCTAAAGAGCATAATTTGTATTCATTAGGTATTTTTATGTTTCGGATTTTCTCTATTAGAACGAAACTGTTTTTGATAGCTGATTTCGGGGGTTCAATAGCTTTTTGGAGTTCATCATATAGGAGTTTTGAAATAAAGTGTATTGGTGAATTAACGGTAGAAATTATATGATAATAGGTTGTGTATTGATTTTAATCATGTATTGTATTTATATAACATGTATTGTATTTATATAACATGTATTGTATTTTGCTGTATTGTATGTATTTTTTACAGTCTGAAGAGGTAGTCTAAAAGCACTACGAAACGTTACTAAATGTCATGTCAATCAGCATGTCAAAATATTATTTTTTCCCAAAGTTAGAGCATGATAAACATTGGACCTGATTTTTCTTTTAAAAACATTAATTAATAACAAAAGCTGAAATTAGGTCCAATCCTTATTACGCTCTAACTTTGGGGAAAAATAATATTTTGATATGCTGTAACTGCTGTTTCGAAAGGATTTGAGCTCAGCTTTAATTTAAAAAAAGTTTCAAGCGTTTAAAAATCTAGTAACTTTTTCAGTTATTTTCTTTAACTGCCTGTAACTAGGGAAATATTGAGTATTTATGACTATAATTTTAGCTTTTTCCATATTTTATCATCTGAAAACTTATCCCGAAGTTTGAGCAAAATCCGTGATCCGGAGGTGTGACACTCTCCTAGTTAGTTATACATACAATAGTATTTTTTCCCTTTTTAAACAACCAATTTAAACATTATTTTTCTTTCAAAATATTGACTTTTCATCAATTTCACGCATCAGTACATTTTATCAACTTATTTAAATTCAAAAAAATTTTATTCTCTGTTCCTTTTATTCCTGCGTAATGCTTTTTTCGTGTTCACATATTTACCATTATTATTGGAATCACACCCTTAGCTTTCATTTACAGTATTTCTTTTGATTTTGTGACACCGACTTAACATGAATTTTGGTATCTCACGTCTGGGTTTTGCTCTTCTGAATATGTTTGTTGTATACACAACTAATTTCTTTGACTTCATACTTACTGTATGTTAAATTATGATATTTTGTTTGAAATTCATAATTAATTGTAAATATCTAAAATTATTAACTGAACTATTGTTCTTTAAATGCTAAATACTGCGTATTACGTGATAATAGGTTGCGTATTGATTTTAATCATGTATTGTATTTATATAACATGTATTGTATTTTGCTGTATTGTATGTATTTTTTACAGTCTGAAGAGGTAGTCTAAAAGCACTACGAAACGTTACTGAAAAATAAAATATGCTCCACGTAACATCTTGAGCTGTTTCAATTTTATTTTAACTAACCTGGACATCCAATTTATTAACAAAGTTTATATACATTTAATACCAGGTTCTTAATAATTTTATTCTTTTTCGTATACTATTCGATGAATCGGCTTAAAAATTTGCATGAAAATAATTGTCGATTCTCGAAATAAAATTAACTTCTGAAAACTGATTTTCCTAGTGTAGTTTTAATTTTAGAACATTTTGAAAATTTTGAAAAAGAAATTTTGAAAAGAAAAATCTTGAAATCTCGAAAATTACTCGATGGATTTGCTTCAAATTTTGCATACCTATATATTTTTTTGTCTAAATAGGCGAGAAGCTATTGAAAATTAGTATTTCAGTGTAGTTTCAATTCTTAAACCATTTTAAAAATTGGAAACACATTTTGATTCTTTCGTTTTCTTATTTTACGTAAATCACTTAATAAATTTGCTTTGAAATTTGCATGGGAATTATTTGCAAATGTCAAAAGAAGGATGACTTTTGAAAACCGATTTTATTATTTTTTATTTTTCTTCTATTTTGCGTTATCTATTCGATAGATTTGCTCTAAAATTTTAATAAAAGTTATTTGTTGCTGTCTTTATAAAACAAGCTTTTAAAAAATAATTTTCTTAGTGTAGCTCTTTGATCACTTCTAATTTCTGATTTAACGCTCTCACCAATTTTTTTTTTTTTTCCTAAATTCCTCGCTTTTCTTCTATTTCACCCTGATACTCATTTTTACACAATTTTCATCTATCCTGCTCTCTCTTTCTCCCTATTTCCTAATCACTCTCTCACACTTACTTTCACTCTTTCTTTCCTTTCTTAATTTTTCTTGAATAAAAATTATGTTCTTTACATTGAAATCACAGTTTTAAAAATAAAATAAAATTACTCTTACTCAATGAGCTCTATGAGAAAGCATTGCGCCAAAGCTCCTGACAGCGTTTTTGAAAATATTTTAGCTTTGAAATTTATATTCAGAAGGAAAGAATACTTTAAAAAAACTTAGTGTGGTTTTACCGCACTCAATCGGTCACGGGAACCTGTTTTACGCCTAGACTAACAAGGAGAGTACCTCATCTCTGGGAAATGGATTTCGCTGAAACTGAAAAATATGATTTTTTGATGAAAAAAAATGAACCCGTCGATTTTTTTGTGCTAATAGGTCTTAGAGACAAAGATATAAACATCTTTTAAATAATATAGTAAAAAGAAGGGTTTGTAAAATCTAAAACAGCCAATTAACTAAAAATCTCACAGCAAAATGTATAGAAATAAAAGAAAGTACTAGTTAAGTACTTCTATTTAAGATTTGTTGCATTGAAAAAGCTTCTGTGGTTCAAAAGTTGCGCCTAATTAAAAGTAACTAATATTTGTTTATGTTTTTAACGCGTAATATATGAGCAATTTTTACGTTATTTTGTAACCATATTTTAACCACCTGTAACTTTCTAACCACGTGAGCTTTTTTAATGTGGTAAGGCTTAACTTAAAGTATTTAATTCGTACTTTCTTTTACTTTTAAAATAGCTGAATCCATTTTCCAGAGGAAGGGGGTATTTTCCTTGTAAGTAGAATAGTATGAAAAAACTCCGACGCGATTCGAAGAGATAGATACAGTCCACCCCGTACGAGTTGAGATAAAACCGATCTTTAGTTTCTGAAAACCTGTCATTGCCTTATTCCATCAAATTTTATTACAAGATTGATTAATTCTTTTGTGATAAATATTACTTTTAAATGGTGCGAAAATATCCATGTAACTAATATAAGCTGAAATAATTTTACACAATATTTTCAGTATCTCATTTTTCTTATTTAAATCTAAACACACTTTTTGCGCTTTAGAAAAATAAATTTCTGTGGATTTAAAAAAAGGCAGATCTCCAGATCACGAATCTCGCTCAAACTTTGGGATGAATTTTGAGGTGTCAAAATATGGAGAAAACTAGAAACTTAGACGCTAATACTCAATATTTCCCTAGTTACAAGCAATTAAAGAAAATCACTGAAAAAGTTACTAGATTTTTGAACGTTTATAACTCTTTAGCATTAAAGCTACAAGCTCAAAACTTTTTTTAAACAAAAGCTGAGCTTACATCCTTCCGAAATAGTAGATACATATGTAATAATAGTATATAAATAGTATATCCTTTTATATGTACCTTCAGTATATCAAAATATTATTTCTTTCTTCAGTTGCCTGATAGAAAATTAATCGGTTGATCTACTTGAGATATTAAAATTCAGCTAGATTCATTAACTAAAAACCCTAACCAGAATCTAAGTAGAACTTGGCCAATATTCACAACTAGAATGCTCACCCTCAACCTAAAACGATACTCGCGGGAGAAAACAAGACAGAGAAAGAAAGAAAGAAAGAGAGAGATTGAGAGAGAATTCGATCAGCTGGCTCTGGTGAACTTAAGCAACATCGTCTTTCTAACCCTACTTTTTACATAAGCGTAGTTATTGCTCACACAGCTTAGTGACTCCGAAAATTTTATAAATTTTACAATGAACAAAAGACGTTGCAAACAGTATCGTAAAAAAAACGGTAAATTAAGATATTTATTTCAAGTTTCATAAATTTTATGATATAAATTATTATAATAAAATTTTGTAATTAATTTTCCTTTTTAATTAATTTTTATCATATCAATCAAAAGTTATTTATATATTTTTTAAAATTTCAAATATATTATTAAATTTATATATTTTCATTGATTTTTCTTATTAAAAGTTTATGAAGACTTATGTAATATCAAAATTAATCATAAGATTAGTAGTGATGTTTGGGAATCAGCAAAAACTTATTTTAAAAAGATACTGCATAGAAAATCGCATTATCCTAGAGAAAAAAGTGATGAAAAATATTTTACTAAATTAAATTTAAACATCAAAATGCTGCATGAACTTTTCAAGAAGTATTACAAAAAGAAAACATGAAATGATCTGAAAATGTCATATCAAAGATATTATAATTTTTTTTAAAACATATGCAAATATTCATTTTTATTACCATGCATTGACGTTTGTAAATATTGCACAAAATCAAAAATTAAACTAACAAGGAGAAGACCCTACCTTTAGGTAAAAAATTTGGCTGAAACTGCAGGATATGATTTTTTGATAAAAAAAGTGGATCTGTTTTTTCTTTTCATCGAATAGGCCTTTAGACAAAGATATAGACATTTTTTCGAAAATATAGCGAGGTATAAAACAATAAAAAAAAGCGTTTATATGAGCTTGAATAACCAATGAACTTATACTCTTACAAAAAAAATATGTAAAAGATAAAATAAATGGTAAATTAAATTCTTGAATTTAAGTTTTGTTGCAATAAAAAAGCTTCAGTGGTTTAAAAGTTATGCCTAATTGAAAATTACTATATGTTTCTTAATTTTTTTACTATATAACACATGATCAGTTTTTTACGCTATTTCATTAACATATTTCAATTGAAGGCCCGGATGCAATAAGGGCATTTACGCTCGGAGCACGCAAAACTGAAGTCACTTGGTAGTAAAAATCTCATTTTCTTCAAATAAATTTCAAAAAATTTGACGTTGTAAAACTCATCATGCCGCATCTTTTTTATATTAACAGTTTTTTTATAAAATTTTTATTTTTCGAGAAAAAAATTAAAAACAAGAAAATTTTTTACATTAAATTTCAATACTTTTTTAAACTTAAATCGTTGTAATTCGAGTAAATATTAACCGATTACGCTGAAATTTGAAATATATTTTCTAAATATCATAGCGAAACTTATGATAATTATAAAAAATGTTAATTCTCAAATTGTTAGTCGCAATTGTTTATTAATTAATACAAATTACAAATTGTGCGTTTATAATGTACTCGAGAAAAAAGTATCGAGGGAACTTTCAAGTACAAGAAACTTGTAGCGAGAAAGTTTTTGGTTTTTGTATAAAGAAGATTTGTGGAAAGTTTCAAATCGATTGATAAATAATTAAAAAAGATATAACAACATTTACAAGTAGCGCGCATGCGGCCGAGCGCTGCAGTTTTCTTATAAGTTAGATTCTCAGTAAATATTACGTCAACTGAATGACTCTTGGTAATATTATTTGAAAAAAGCAATAATACAAATATAACAATATGATATTTATTAAAAGTAAATAAACATATAAATAAACAAACAAATAAATAAATAAACAAAAATCTGTAATGTAATTATTTAATAATTAAATAATTACATTACAGATTTTTGTTTAATACTGATTTTTTGATTGTTTCAAAGGATTTTTTTGTATTTTGTCTCTTAAAATCTTTTTTTCTTTCGCATTAGTAATATGAGTTTTCTAAAAACATAAAGTGTAATATTTTTAAATAATATAATGTTGGGATTTATATTTATAAAAGTAAACATATATGCGTGTGTACGTTCACTCTTCTTCTATATAAACATTATTATGAATTTTGTTCGTATATATATATATATATATACGATTTAGGCAAGTGCTGTGGTCTTAACATATAGGAATATTTTGCTACCAGTCTTCTTTTGTTTAACGTTTAAACTTGTGAAATTGTACACCATGGGGAATAATGGTATCAAAAAACGGTCAAAAAAGAACAAGAAATGATACATCGTTTTTTTCCGACCGTTTTTCGATTCCATTATAAGTATAAAATAATTTTCATTTCTCGTGATGAACAATTTTACAAGTCTAATCGTTATACAAAAGAAGACTGGTAGCCAAACATTCCTAAAAGTGAACGTACATACGCATATATGATTACTTTTATAAATATAAATCCCAACATTATATTGTTCAAAAATATTACATTTTGTGTTTTTAGAAAACTCATATTTCTAATGCGAAAGAAAAAAAGGTTTAACAGACAAAATAAAAAAGAAATCCTTTGAAACAATCAAAAAATCAGTATTAAACAAAAATCTGTAATGTAATTATTTAATTATTAAATAATTACATTACAGATTTTTGTTCATTTATTTATTTGTTTGTTTATTTATATGTTTATTTACTTTTAATAAATATCATATTGTTATATTTGTATTATTGCTTTTTTCAAATAATATTACCAAGAGTCATTCAGTTGACGTAATATTTACTGAGAATCTAACTTATAAGAAAACTGCAGCGCTCGGCCGCATGCGCGCTACTTGTAAATGTTGTTATATCTTTTTTAATTATTTATCAATCGATTTGAAACTTTCCACAAATCTTCTTTATACAAAAACCAAAAACTTTCTCGCTACAAGTTTCTTGTACTTGAAAGTTCCCTCGATACTTTTTTCTCGAGTACATTATAAACGCACAATTTGTAATTTGTATTAATTAATAAACAATTGCGACTAACAATTTGAGAATTAACATTTTTTATAATTATCATAAGTTTCGCTATGATATTTAGAAAATATATTTCAAATTTCAGCGTAATCGGTTAATATTTACTCGAATTACAACGATTTAAGTTTAAAAAAGTATTGAAATTTAATGTAAAAAATTTTCTTGTTTTTAATTTTTTTCTTGAAAAATAAAAATTTTATAAAAAAACTGTTAATATAAAAAAGATGCGGCATGATGAGTTTTACAACGTCAAATTTTTTGAAATTTATTTGAAGAAAATGAAATTTTTACCACCAAGTGACTTCAGTTTTGCATGCTCCGAGCGTAAATGCCCTTATTGCATCCGGGCCTTCAATTGCCTGTAACTTTTGAACCACAAAAGCTTTTTTAATGCAACGAAGCTTAAATTAAAGCATTTAATTTGTAGGTTATTCAAGTTTAATGAGTTATTAAATATCTATATTTTTTTTATTGTCACTATTCATCAATTGTAAACAGGTTCAGCATTAAGAGTTCTCAGTGCGACGATCGGAACGCCATATCGCTATCGAAATCATATTTTAGTTAATTGTCATCTTTTGAGACATTTTAAATTAGATGAAAATGTTTTCCCGCGTACAATAAATTCTCAATTTTATTTATTAAGAAAACTCAGTATTAAATTAAAATAAATAAATCTATAGTTTGTAGAGAAAAATAAAAATTAGTTCATATAATCGCCATATCGTGTTTAAATTTTCTCTACATGTTATTCCTTCATTTTTATTAATTAATTCATAAAACTCAATTCAAAATAATCTTTGATGCTTATTATACATGGGAAAACTCTAATTATACTTATTCAAGTACATTAACAGGTAAATATGTTCAATACAAATTTTTCGTAGCACTGTAGTCAACTACAAGTTGTGCGAAAAGCAATGAGCACTCTTAATTGTGTTATAATTTATTACCCAGATAGGCACAGCAATAATGACCATTTCTGTAAGTTTTATTAATGATTAAAATTTTCAAAAACGAATTATTTATTTTCCACTTTATGCAGATACACCCTTTTTTCATAGAACGCTTTAACAGCAGGCCGGAGTAGAACCTGATACCGACCGAGTAGCAATTGAGTTTTTTGTTATTTACTCAACTATTAATCAGTGTATCTTCAAATTAAAGGTTAAGCGCAATAGATATTATTATAATAAACATTTATGCACAAGAAAAAAAAATTCTACCGCTTTGTTTTTGAGAAAAGTAAGGAACGCCGAGGTGAAAGTTTATGTTTATAATATTTTCGCGTTCCTTACTTTTCTCAAAAACAAATCGGTAGATTTTTGTTTTCTTGTGCATACATATTTGTAATAATAATATCTATTGCGCTTAACCTTCAATTTGCAGATACACCGATTAATACTTGAGTAAATAACGAAAATCTCAATTAGACAAGGACAGCGAATCCGGCCTGCTCTTAATTATTAAATATTCGATTAACATAATTCTATTATACATATTTATTCATTTTGAAGTAAAGAATAAGCTTCTGAATATATCAAACCTTTTTCATAATGAAAATATTTTTGCGATTGGAAAATTGTATATTATTGGATATTAAAAACTTTAAAAAGTCTTTTAATTTAAAAAAATAAAGTAATTAAGTAACAATTTTTATATTTATATTTATTATAGATATTTGATGATGGAAGGAGCTGCAAAGTGTGCCGGTGACTGCTTAGTCAATCTAACATCTCGGGAAGGTGATTGGTTCCTTGATGAAATGCGATTAATGTCTTCCTTGATATCAGAATTAATTTACACTTTACCTGGAAATCATAAATCTAACAAAGATTCTAAACTTTCATTAGCTATTAAATGTCTTGAAAGTGCTGATTCAATACACAAAGGATTACAAGAATTGAATTATAATTTCCACACAATCATACTACCCGAAGCGACAAAAACTATTATTACTGAAGAGCCAACAGTAATAAAAATAGTCACTGAATTTGATGAGATTATTGCTTCAACTGGTTTGTCTTTAATAGAAATTATGGAACAATTAGAGATGCATTTAAGGTTAGTTACGTTTTTAATTATTTAGTTCACTTAATTGAAAAATAAAAATTGTAGATTAGGTTCTTTTATAATGTTATCTATTATAATTTCATTAAAAGTTGATTCACAATCAAGCTTACTAGTTCTATTTATTTATTTGGATAATTTTAATTGTTATTAAATTATATCCCAAACATCACGAATATTCCGGAAATATTTCAGAAACTTTTCATGAACTATTTACGAAACATTTATACGTCCACGAGAAACTCATGTAAAAACATTTCATGAAATATTTAAAAAAAATATTTTAGAAATATTTTTAAAAACATTTTAGGAACGTTCTATAATTGTTTCTAAGATATATTTTAGAAAAGTTTGAGGAAAATTATAAAAAATATTCCTAAATCTATTTCAGAAACACTTCTATAAGATATTCTGAAAAATTATCGCGAAAATTTCAAGAAAAATTTTCGAAACATTACTATGATATGCCATGTAACATTTTTCTGTAATATTATTAAAATATTTCTTAAATATATCACAAAATCATTTCATAAAATATTTACTCAATATTTCTTTATTAAAAATATAAAGTGTTAAAACATTTCGAAACATATTTCAAAGAAATATTTTTGAAATATTTCTAATATCTATCCATGAAATATTCCAAGAACAATTTCTTTGTTATAAAATTATTATGAGGATATCTCTGAAACTTTTTAATTTTGAGAGGTCGACCTGACAACAATTGAAAAGTCTATAATACAAGTTTCTGGAGTGGCACACACTTCAATAAGGGCTTAAATTACTCGTTTCTTGTAGTAGAATATGTAATTAAATTTTGGTATCAATTGGAAAATTGGTACTTACGGTACATAATTTTATACGTCAAAAATGATACTTTTTTTATATTTTTCTACGTGTGTTTCTTGAGCTATAAAGAAAGTACCATTTTTTCGATCATTCTCAAATTTTCTGAGCATAATAAATATGGTAAAAACAACAGTTTAAGTCTACCCTGGTACATGTGCTCCTCTTTAAGTAGCTGTTTGACTATTTTTAATGTAAGTGTTATTTTTAGGTGAAAATTACACTTACATTAAAAATAGTCAAACAGCTACCTAAAAAGGGGTACATGTACCAGGGTAGGCTTAAACTGTTGTTTTTACCATATTCATTATGCTCAGAAAATTTGAGAATGATAAAAATAATGGTACTTTTTTTATAGCTCAAGAAACACACGTAGAAAAATATAAAAAAAGTATCATTTTTAACGTATAAAATTATGTACCGTAAGTACCAATTTTCCAAATGGTCAATTTATAAATTTTTATATTGCAGTTCTGTTTAAAATTTAATTTTTATATATTTAAAAAAAAAGAATTAATCAAAGTTTCAATATGCATAAGAATTGTTTGGATTCAAATCAAATCATCATAATAAATTAAAAATTTGTTTTTCCCAACGCGGAGAACAAAAATCGATTTTCGTTGGCTGTTTTGCGTGAACAAAATACCACATATCCTCGCTAGTGAGCAAAATAAATTTTGCTTACTCGCGAGGGTATGTCGTATTTTGCTCATGCAAAACAGCCAATAAAAATCGAATTCCGTTCACCTTGTTGGGAAAAATTCTATACTCGACTAGCGGCAAAATAGGTCCCCCACTCGTCTTCTTTGTCACTCTCGCGACGCTCGAGTGACAAACGACTCGTGGGAATGACCTATTTTGCTCGCTTGTTGAGTAATCTACTATTACTGAATTCCATTTAAATTAATAAAAAAATATGACAGGAATTCATTCTTTTCAATCATGTGTTTCAGATAGAGGGACATAGATGAAGAAACGGAGACGTAGGAACAGAGACGGAGAGACAAAGACACAGAGACGGAGACGAAGAGAGGGAGAGAAGAAGACAGAGAGGTGGAAACAGAGAGACATAAACGGAAA
Organism: Anastatus disparis; assembly: GCA_017163975.1. Classification (NCBI taxonomy): domain Eukaryota; kingdom Metazoa; phylum Arthropoda; class Insecta; order Hymenoptera; family Eupelmidae; genus Anastatus; species Anastatus disparis. The sequence goes on along the minus strand of JAFFSR010000274.1, from coordinate 4,601,726 downwards.
GACAAAAACGGAGAGACGAAGTCAAGGAGACATAGACAGAGGGACGAAGAGACGAAAACGGAGAGGCAGAGGCAGAGATAGAGAGACATAGACATAGGTATGGAGATAGAGAGACGGAGAGATAGAGACGAAAAGACGGAGATAGAGAGACGGAGAGATGGAGACGAAAAGACCGAGATAGAAAAACGGAGACGGAGAGACGGAGACAAAGAAACAGAGACGGAGACAAAGAAACAGAGACGGAGAGGAAGACATGGAGGAACATAGATATAGAGACGGAGATAGAGAGACGGAGAGATGGAGACGAAAACATGGAGATAGGAAAACGGAGACGAAGAGACGAAGACAACAAAATAGAGATGGAGAGACGGAGTGACGGAGATGGAGAGGCAAATTTTGTGTGTTGGTATGTGTGAATGTGTTTATGTGCGTAAGTGTATGTGTATGCGTATATGTGTTTATATGTATGAGTGTATGCGTTTATGTGTACGTGCGTATGTGACATGTATATGTGAAAATGTACATAGGAATATATATATATATATATATATATATATATATATATATATATATATATATATATATATATATATATGTGATTCTACGAAACTTTTAACTTTTTAGGAAACTCTAGAGTGCTGAATTAGAAACACTATAGCTCAGCTTCTTGAAGAGGCACACGATCATAACACGATTCAAATTAATGGTTTTAAAGCCAAGAAATATATCCTGGTATTTTTGTGAGGGCACATAAAAAGTTATTCTGAATATTTTGTAAAATTATCGAAACGAGGGGCCATTATATCATTTTATTTAAAACAAATATTTCACTAATACAAATACTCACGATGTACACGCACACAGAAACATACACAGTGGAACGAATACAAAAGGACACACTTTTTAATTGACGTGACACTTTCACTAATACACATACACACGGTATATATGCACACATATACACGCACATACATACACACACATACCATACATACTCACAACACACACTTATAAACACTCACATAATACATAGACAAATAGATACACACACACTTACATAATATCGTCAGGTGGAAGGAAGAAGGTTACGATTCGAAATTGGCCACAAAAAAGTAACGATTCAGATAAAGCTACAAAAAGGTTCCGATTCAGGTTTAGCCACAAAAAGGTGACGATTCGGATTTGGCCACGAAAAAGTATCGATTCGGGTTTAGCTACAAAAGGTTAAGATTCGGATGCTTATTTTTTCCTTCGATGTTTTAGATGAAAAACGCTGTTGAAAACATAAGAATTTATCTCCGATATCCAAGCACTCATATATATTAGAATTATTTTTTCATATTTTCTATAAAAAAGCAATCAATTGTAAAACCCCTCCTATAATGATGTTATCTTCGCATTTTCGGTGAATTGAAAAGAATACTGTAATAATTGGTTTAAATTATTTACTGAATTAATTTAAAAATAATTTTAAAGAAAACAAAAATTACTTTAATAATATTTCATGAAAATATTATAAAAATGATTTAAACATACTTATTAAAAAGTGACATAAAATTATTAAAAATTAATTTAAAATTGATTCACGTTGTGAGGCAATGTCAACAAAATGAACGATTCTTAACAGTATTTTTCATATAAATATAAATATATTTATTAAATTAATAATTATATACACATTTCAACGTAATAAATTTTTATAGAATTCATGATACTTGGCAGGAATTAAATTATAAAATTTGTGAATTTTTCATTCTTACATTGATAACGTTAAAGTAAAAAGATTTTTAATTTATGAAATAAATCAATTAATCTTTATTTAATAAGATTATAGAAAGTAATAATATATTTCCATATATGATTAATACTCACTAAATTGAAAACTATAGATTTATAAAATTGCCTCTTCATGAAAAAAATGAAAACATAATTATAATTGTTGGATATGGCGCAGGGCGCTCAGTATCTTAAAGGTTGAATTTCACGTAGCCGTGAAATTGTATATCCCCACTCTTCTTTAACGTCAGTCCCAGTCAACTGTCAATCGGCTCGTCTCTGGTCGTTTCTCGTCAGTCTGAGTGCGCACCTTCGTTCGGTTCGACGTTTTGATATTTTCTCTAATAGAAAGCTTTTCTTTGTTTTGTAATAGCAACTTAATAAAGTGTATTATAATTTTATTAATATAAATTAGATCAGTAATTAGAATAATCTTTGTTTGTGATTTGACGGGTTACTCTTATATTTAATAAACTACTCAATAAGGTGTTTTATTTAGAAAATCACCCAAATAAATCTACTCATTATTCAATAGGTTATGGGCCCAGCCCGCTTCCGCTGCGCATAAGAGTGATTTTCTAAATTAAATTTTATTTTCAATCTCCTTATTTCATATAATTAAAAGCCTCTATATTGTGTTTAATAAGTGTGTGACTGGGAGAAATGTCTCAGGAAGGAGAAAGGAGTGATGATAAGGAGATGGAGAAAAAAGGTAAGAGGTGTACATTTATACGTATAAATTAGATCGGAAAAATGAAGCACCTTTCATAAAAGTAAATCGACGGGATAGTGAACAAGAGGTGTATAAATTTAAATTAGATTAATATAAAAGAAATATTTTTCATTTCCATGAGTAAATTGACAGGATCGCGAGTGAAGCTATATTTATGAAAAATTCTCTTTATCAAGTAATAAAAGAAAGAGACAAATTTAATAGAAATATCTTTTCTAACAAAAGCGTAAACCGTTTTCAAATTTTCATTGAGCATAGAATTCGTGGAAACTGCGCGCCGTCACAAAGAAGCTCAAGCGCTGCTGAAAAAAAAAACGCGCGCGTGGGCCCACGCAAGCGAGACAGAATATTAAGAATGGATGCGCGCGCACAATCGTAAAAAATAGGGGCGACACGTTTTTGTAATGTATGTGTGTTCGCGGGTGTGTGTGAGTGAATGAAGCTTGAGAGACATAGACATAGACATAGACAAACTTTATTTGGCCTTGGGGTAAACACCCTGTCTGGCACAATAAGAAAATACAACGACGAATAACAATAATAATATTTCAAATTAATATTTCAAATCAATTAACAATGAAAGCAAAAAATAATAGTAAGAATAGTGTAGATTAACAAGTGAGTATAGTATGCTCGTAAAGTTTTTAAATTCAAGTGTTTACAGGTAACTAACATAAGTTTTAATTCTAGTTAAAATTAAAATTAAGTAATTTCAAACAGAAGTATATTAGGACAAAAATGTGTATAGTTAGTAAATCACGAGACGCTATGCCATTAATAGTGACCAGCTGATAAGATCAGCCAGCACCCATCTCATGCTGCCACGATTCACACTCACTCGATAGAAGTCTTTCATACAAATAACGTTTGAAAGTGAGAAAATCTTCAGAAGTAAAAGACTCCAATGAAGAGAGTTCTTTGTTGAAGTAGTCAGCCACAGAATAGACAAAAGAATGCTGCATAGCAGCTGTGCGAACGTTAGGACAAATAAATAGTCTCGGTGGTAACCTAGCAGAGGAACGCATAGACGCATTAATGTGTTGCCTTACGAACCTAGTGGCTAAGTATGATTGGTTACCATGAGCAGGCACGTTAAATGCCAAGGAAATTTTCAAGTATAGGCGTCTATTTTGAACCGAAAGCCAACGATATTGAAGGCGGAAAGGCGTCACTCTGTTACGGCTGTCTATGTGGCCATGAATAAAACGAATGCAAGCATTAAAGGCTCTATGCAGACGCAAGTTAAGTGTTTGTGGAATATCATCATAAGTGACTGCTGCATAATCAAAATGCGGAAAAATAAGGGACTCAACGAGCTGTTTCCTAGTATCCTGAGACAAAGCATGTTTATAAAATTTCAGCGATCGTAAAGTAGCATTTACCTTACGAATCGTCGCAGAGACTTGCTTATTCCAGTCAAGAGTGGGAGATATCCATATACCAAGATTTTTCACTACCGAAGAATAGGGAACAATGGTATCACCAACCAGAATATCAGGAGCAGGATTATCCTTCAATCGAGAGATATACTGTTCACTACCAATGATTACGGCTTGTGTTTTTCCCGCATTCAGCAACAAACCATTATCATTTGCCCACTTTACTACAGAAGCAATCTCATGATTAATAAGATTTACCTCATCTACCAGATTTACCGGTGGGAAGGACTTATAAATTTGAAGGTTATCTGCAAAGAGTATATGTTTAGATGAAGACAACACATCAGAGATGTCATGCATATAAACCAAGAACAATAGTGGCCCCAGGACATTACCCTGAGGAACACCAGTCGATACAAACGACCATTCAGAAGTATTATTCAAGTTATCCATCACAGAATAAGATCCATCGGATAAGTAGGAGGCAAACCATTTAATGACAGTATCAGAGCAGTTCATAGAACGTAGCTTGACAAGCAGATTAACATGAGGAACTCTATCAAACGCCTTAGAGAAGTCAAAGAGAAGTAGCAAAGTAACCATACGGCGATCGATAGCAACCCTACAATCATCCAACAAGTGTAATAGGGCTGTTCGAGTACTATGACCCTTTCTAAACCCAGTTTGATAAGTATCAAGCAAAAGATTTGACTCCAGATGAGCTGAAAACTGGGTGTGTACCACCCTTTCCAAAACTTTAGACATCTCACATAGTTTGGCAATAGGACGAGTCTGAGTTGGGCTGTCGATCTTGATCTGCTTAAACAATGGTAATGAGAACGCTCTTTTCCAAGCTGTCGGGAAATAGCCATGAACAAGAGAGTCATTTATAATAGAGGTTAAACCATCAGCTATGGAATTGTCCACAAGCTTAAGCATTTCAGCAGAAATAGAATCAGGACCAACAGCTTTAGAGCCAGCCGAATGCAGAATATTTACTACAGTATTTGAGCTAGTTAGAGTAAAATCAAAGACTGGAATATCTGATCTAAGAGGCGTGGAGAGAACACAGTCAATGTCAGCATTAGTCAGAGCAGGGCTAATAGATGAAACCGATGTGTAATGCTTTAAGAGCGTCAATGAAGAAAAATATTTAAGAGGAGACGGCAGAGTATTTGAAGCAAGTCCTAACTTGCGAAGTTCAGACCATTTATTTTTGGCCGAAGGAGCAGATAAAAGCTTGTTAGCTATATAATCATCTTTTGATTTAGAGAGAGAGTTTGAGACTTCATTTCGTAACTGTTTAAAACGAACATAGTCATCTGCCTAACCAGTTCTCCGAGCCAAGCGATAGTAGTTATCACGATGTTTCATAAGTAAGCGTAAATCATGAGAAACCCATGGTTTCCGCTTAGGTAAAATTTTAACAACTCTAACAGGAGCAAATTTATCGAAGACTTTAACAAAACTAGAGGTGAAATTAGTAACCTTAGCATCAATAAGGTGGCCACTCGATTTAGCCAGTTCAGAAAGAGGTTAATGTAAAATAATTGAACTTGGGTAGGTAGAGTATAACGGAGTTGACAATACATAAGGAGAATAAGTAGATAATGGACTCGCAGGAAAACATGAAGATAGACATTGAGAAAGTTCAAGCTTAAGAGCAGTAGTATTACAATTACTATAGTTTCTAGTTTAGAAAAATTTAACATCCCTTTCGGGTTTAGAAAACTTGAATTTAATTTTAATTAAATCATGACCAGCAATAAATGGAGCATTTGACTTTTCAAATGTTAGTAAAGCTGACCTATCGTTTAGAGAGAGAGAGAGAGAGAGAGAGGGATAGAGCGTTATAGAGAGTTGTGGCATTCGACAGAGAGAGCATGTGCACGTATAGAAGGGTTTAGATTATATTGGGAAGCAGATAGTGAAATTTGATTTGTTTAAATTAACTAGAAGTAAATTAGATTAAATTGAAATGATTAATTAAAATTGTTAAAATTAGATAGTGAATGAATTTTATGACCCTGTTGGCGCGCTTCTTGTTTACCATATCTGGGTTCCTAAAAAGAAAGAATTAGATAAAGAATATTTAGAAAAGCGAGTTGAAAACTTAGAAGGAGAGAGAGACGAAATGAAAAAGAAAATGGCAGGACTCCAGGAGGAGAATTCCAGGCTCAAGAAAACCGTGCAGAGACAAGCAGAAAAGTCAAAAGACTACATAAACAAATGGGTCGATGGAATTGTGTCTGACTTTGTAAAGCACAAGAACAAGACCGTAAATATAACGTCAGAAGTAGAACAACAATTGAGATCAATTAGATAAGAGGTGAGAGATGATTTAAGTCTACATGAATCTAACCAAAATAACACCTAAACTAATAATTTTGAAGAGAATAATATTCGACAATTGATTCAATTAGAATTTGACAAAAATTTAATGACACTTTTAATAAAGGAAATATCCTTTTGAACGCGATTCAAGGTAATCATACGAATTCGTTTGTTGAAGGAGAGTATAAATTGACTAGTACAATGAAATTAGACTTATTTTTGGATCATTTAACCGGTGAGTTGGGACCATTAGACTTATTGTATGTTGTGGATTCGATTGTGAAACTAGAGTGTGATCTAGACGAAGAAAAGGAACTGAACGGAGGAATGAACTGAGGGTTCGAGATACTGTGGTGTATGGAGTTGACTGTCGAACACCGCTGAATTGTCGTACAGGGTTGCTGCAAATAATGGATCTAACGGAATTGTTGAGTAAAATGAAAGAAATTAGAACGAGTAAAGCAAATTTAATTACCACGATGGTTAAACAAAATTGTACTTAATTAGATATCAACCTAATAAAGAAAAAGCAACAATATTCTGGGATCGTTTTGAAGCATTAATTAGATTGCATGACAACATTCCAAGTGCAATCAAGATAAACGATGCAGATAAAAGAGATTTGTTCTATAATACGATCAGTAATAATGTACCTCAAATGCAACAAACTAACTTTTTGCATAAACATAATACGGGAAAGGATTTTGAATACAAACAAATGAAAATTTATATTTTACAGTTAGATGCGATGAACTTGATGGACAGAAGGAGATAAGTTTCCAGGACAAGGGAAGAAGGTGCTGTTGCCACACACACAACTCAAAAGGACCGGTGCTTTAAATGTGGCGTCCTAGGGCATCATGCTTACGAGTGCCGCAACGAGAGCTTGATGTGCTACAAATGTAGAAGGTGCGAAGGACATACCGCAGCCAATTGCCCTTACAATAAAGATAAGCCAGATGGACGAGACGATAAAAGGTATGATAGTAGAATATTTAGACGGGGTGATCATAATTATAAAAACTTTAGTAGATTGAACAAGAAACGTAAAAGTAATTAAAAAAAAAAAAAAAAATCAGACAATTTTGATGAGAGGCGACGTAGGTTGGATCAAGGCAGGGCAGATAATCGTTGTGAAAATGGAGGTCAGCTGATTTGGAAGTATCACAGCATATGTCAAACTCGCAATTAATTTTTAAAAGCATTAAATACAGAACAACGATCAGAAATTAGATGTGCAAATAAAATAAATGCGCGAATATAGAATCAGAGGGAGTTGGTGATATAGAATTAATATCAATAGACGGAAAGGAAATAAAATTAGAAAATGTAATTTATGCAGAATCCTTAGCTGAAAATTTGTTGTCGTTAAGGAAGTTTATAGATCAAGGACTTGGCATTTACTTAGACAGTCAGAAAATAGAAATTTTAGATCCACGTTCCAATGAAATATTTTTATCAGGAATTTATAACAAACCTTTCTGGATCATTTACTTAACGATAAAGCTAACAATAAGACGGACAACTCTGCAAATATAATCGCTTATATAGCAAACAATAAATATAAATATTTAACTAGAAGTGTTACTAAGAAACTAGAAAACCGAGGGAGAGAGATACCAGCTGATGACGAAGGCGATATCTTTCAAACTACTAATGCCAATAAAACAACTAGTGATAGGAAGATTACTACGGAAATAATATCAGAAGAGAAAGACTCAGGTAAACTAGATGAAAATGCAAATAACTATCATGAAAAAGGCAATCTAGCCAATCTCTGGCATATGAGACTAGGTCATGCTTCACTGGAGTATCTCAAAGAAGTTCAAAAACAAAAACTTAGATCTGAAGGAGCTTAAAGGAATTTAATTTGATGAGGAAATATTAAACTGTGAAGTTTATCATTTTTCAGGGTTCAACAGACTGCCCTTTTCCTCAACGAAAAAACGAGCGATGGCTCCTTTGCAAATAGTACACAGTGATACAATGGGATCAATTAGTCCAAAAAGCTATCCAAAAGGCTATCGCTTTATAGTAGTGTTTGTTAATGATTTTTCTAGATTAGTTATGGCATATCCAGTTAGAAGTGGGTCTAAAGCAGGAGAGTGTCTGGATTCATTCATCATCAGCATGAGAGGCTTGATTGGAAGTGACGCAAAATTTTGCTATTTAAGATGCGATCAAGGAACGGAATTCACCGGAGGTAACACCACAGATATATTGAAATTGGAGCAGAATTACAGATAGCTAGTCCTGACACTCCTCAACACAATCGAGTGACAGAACGCTTTAACCAAACTATTCAAAAGAAGGTTAGAGATCTTATTTTCGATTCAGGAGTTCCAGAAGAAATGTAGGATCTAGCGTTAAAAGCAGCTGTACATGTTTACAATCGCACGCCGCACAAGTTCAATGATATGGTTCCTTCTTCAACAAAACTTAATGCAGAAGCTAAAATCAACTTGGTACGGTTAAAACGATTTAAATGCGCTGCTTACATTGAAATCGAAAGGAAAAAAGGTCCAAAATTTAGTCCACTAGGAAAACGAGTTATTCTTATTGGTTCTACGGAGACAGGATAAATTTTTATTGATCCCAAAGAAAGAAAGTATTATAAAAGTAGAGATGTGAAGTTCGATGGGTAAAAAGTACTTACTGATAGTCATGCTGAAATTAAATTAACAAAATAGTCTAGTCCATCAGAAATCAACCAAGAAACTTGGTTTACACAGCAAAATGAAAAAGAGAATGAACAAGAAAAACAAGCAGAAATAGAGGGAGAACAAAAACGAAAAAGAGACAGACCAAGAAAAGAAAAATTGGAGGAAGGAATTCATCATGTTTTTCAAGCACATCTACATCGTGATCCAGCTTCATACAGAGAAGCAATAACCTCATTTGACAAAGAAAATTGAAATGAAGCAGTTAAAGCAGAATTAAACTCTATGAACAAAAATAATGTCTGGAAAATAGTAAAAAGACCGACTTCAACTGATGGTAAAAGAAGGAACATCGTAGATTCTAGATAGGTTTTTAAACGTAAAATAGAATCGAGTGGTGAAATCAAATACAAAGCACGACTAGTAATTCGAGGATTTGAGGATAAAAATTTTTACGATTTAAGCAAAACATATGCACCAGTTTCAAGAATGCAAATAATTAGAGCATGTCCTGCTATTATAAATAAATATGACCTAAATGTGTGCCAGCTTGACGTGAAAAATGCATTCTTCAATGGTACTATTGATGAGAAAATTTACACGGAAATACCGGATGAAGTAATAGTCACAAAGGAGGTGAAAAAAAAAAGTTTGTAAAATAGAAAAAGCCCTATATTGACCTAAGATTAGTCCAAGGAGATGGAACGAGCGCTTTGTTCAGATAAAATTGGATTAACAACGCATGAAATTAAACCATGTTTATTTACTTGGACGGATGGTTATAAGTTCTTAATATTATTATTATATGTAAATGACATGCTTATAGATAGCAATAATGTAAGAAAATTAGAAGAGATAAAGTTAAAATTGATGCAAGAATTTGAAATGAAGGATCTAGGTGAGCCAAGGAATTTTTAGGAATTAAATTAGAACGAGATCAGCGAAACAAAACTCCAACATTAACTCTTGATGAGTGTATTGCTGAATTGCTGAGGAGATTGGGTTTGTTAGGGATCGGACCACAACGAACGCCTATGGTTGCTAACCGGGTCAAATAGAATTAGAAAAGAGAGAGAGAAGAAAGTCCAGATGAAGGGTCAGATCGGCTGACTATGGAAAATGTACCATATCGTAAAGCAGTAGGTTCTCTGTTGTGCCTGGCAAATGCAATAAGACCAGATAACATGTATACGAAGAGTGTTTGGAGTGGACATCAGTTCAATCCTACCATGAATGAATGGGACATTGTTGGAGAAGTCTGTGGTTATTTACATTTTACAAAAGACAAAGGAATCATTTTTAGAGGGAGAACCGAAGAAATGCATGGATATTCTGATGCAAGTTTTGCTGATGCCAAAGGAGCTTTAACTACCAGTGGTTATGTAGTAAGATTATTCGAAGATCCGATTGCTTGGAAAACGCACAGACAACGTTGCGTATCACTATCAACATGCCAGGCCGAATATGTTTCAATGAGTGAAGCGTGTCAAGAAATGGTGTCGCTGCAAAATTCAATTAGATTAGTTATAGATATAGACTTATTGCCAATGACCTTATGGTGTGACAACAATGCTGCAATTCAAAGTTCTAAAGTCAGCTGCAGTAAAAGACTAAGCTACATGATTGAAGTTAAAGAACATTATGTAAGAGAATGCAGAACAAGAAATTTAGTTAAAGTAGAGTGGACACCATCAAAAGATCAAATAGCGGATATTTTTACCAAACCTCTATCTTTTGACTTACACAATAAATTGATGAGATTAATATTAAATTATGATGAGTAAAATATTTTGTTTGGTTGTTATTTATTGTTTGTTTCAGATAAGAAGTGAGACTGAGCTACTGCAAGAGGGAGGGTTGGATATGGCGCAGGGCGCTCAGTATCTTGAAGGTTGAATTTCACGAGTCCGTGAAATTGTATATCCCCACTCTTCTTTAGCGTCAGTCCCAGTCAACTGTCTATCGGCTCGTCTCTCGTCAGTCTGAGTGCGCACCTTCGTTCGTTCAGTTCGACGTTTTGATATTTTCTCTAATAGAAAGCTTTTTTTTGTTTTGTAATAGCGACTTAATAAAGTGTATTATAATTTCATTAATATAAATTAGATCAGTAATTAGAATAATCTTTGTTTGTAATTTGACGGGTTACTCTTATATATAATAAACTACTCAATAAGGTGTTTTATTAAATTTGTGTTTTATTTAGAAAATCACCCAAATAAATCTGCTAATTATTCAATAATAATATTTATGAGTACTTAGATATAGGAGACAAACTCTTATGTTTTCAACAGCGATTCTCATCCAAAACATCAAAGGAAAAAATAAGCAGCCGAATCGTAACCTTTTTGTGGCTAAACCCGAATCGGTACTTTTTCGTAGCCAAACCCGAATCGTCACCTTTTTGTGGCTAAATCCGAATCGGGACCTTTTTGTGGCTTTATCCGAATCGTTACTTTTTTGTGGCCAATTTCGAATCGTAACCTTCTTCCTTCCACCTGACGATATATGCATACACAAATACACACACATATACGCGCGCACATACGCACTTACACTTACACGCATGCACGCACACACATAGACACACACAAACACGCGCACACACGCATACACACCAACTAGTACGCCAGTCGATACTCTCCGTAAGTAACGAACTACTAAACATACACACTCTCTTACTAACATACACACTCACTGATTAACATATACACTCACTTATTAACACATACTTACTTATTAACCTACACACCAAGATTTACTAACCTGATTATCATTTATGCCTTACCTTGGTTACCTAAAAACGTGCTTTCATAATCAAGTTTGTACAATATATGTATAGATATATAAAACAATTATATTTATTTTTGTTCAAAATTAAATGTTAGATACAAGAACCATAGTTCATGAATTTATTCCTATCCATCACCTTATTTCATAATTATTCATTGATACTTAGTCTCATCAATTAGTCGATGAAACATTTTGGTGCCTTCTGTGAGGTAAGGCATAAATAACAATTTTGCGCATAAAACAAAAATAACAAAAAGAGGAAAGCGTCGATATATCGGATGAGTTGTAGTATTATATTCTATAAAAAGCTCGCCTCGCACTTCAGCGCGATCAACTTTCCCGACATATCGCACATCTAAATATAAGACGAAATCATGGCTCCACGGCCCATTCCGCGTGTCACCATAATTTCTCAAAAACGTAACGCCCTTCAAGAACGATTAAACTCGCTAGTTAACAGAATTGCGAATCCTACAATAGATCGTATAGAAGCTAAATTACGATTAGAACGCTTGACTGAATTATTCCATGATTACGAGGAATCGCATGATGAGTTAGTTATTTTGGATTCAGATAATGAGGGAATAGAGCAAATGGATCAAATTCAGAATTTATATTATACCGTTGCCAGAAATGTAGAATGTATGCAGGGGTCGAACAACTTACGAAACGACCAGACGACGGGAGCATCAAATCTTGTTGAGAAACAAAAATTGATGAAATTATCGGAGCCAACGTTGCCGAAATTCAAGGGCAACTATAACACGTGGTTGACATTCTCGAATACTTTTTCAAATATGATAGATACGTGGCGGGACATTTCTGATACAATTAAGTTCTTATACTTAAAAAATTGTGTGAAAGGAGAAGTTGCAAACAAAACTGCCCATTTGGTGGCAAGTGCGGAGAGCTACCAAACAGCGTGGGTAATACTAAAGGACGCATATGAAAGGAAAAGGATATTGATTTCAAGGCACTTTGACGCTATTCTCGATACAACCTCTCCCGCGACGGTAACACCTAGTGCTCTATCGCAGATTATCGATAGAGTCAGGCAGAATTTGAGCGCTCCTAAATCTCTTGGCATTATTCCCGAGCCTTCGTTCATTATCCGAATTCTTGAACGCGCGTTGCCTTCTACAATCCGCGAAAAATGAGAAGAAACTCTCAAATTGGACGTTTTACCTACGCTTGAACAGTTTTACACTTTTATAAATGAGACAGTATTCCGTATGCATTCATTAGAAATGAGACCACCTCAGACAGATGGTAAGCGACGAAAGGATCAATCTGCAGATTTCGCCAAGGCGCGCAGAAATGAAAGTGGAGCGCGATCCCACTTGACAATACCGTCGAATCCGTGCAGTTATTGTACATAAAATCATCCCACCTTCAAATGTAAAGGGTTCGGGGAATTGACCATCACACAGCGTTGGGAGGCTATGAAATCTCAAGGCTTGTATAGAAACCGCCTTCGAAAACGTGGTGGAAAATGCACCTTTTTGCGGTGCAAACATTGTGGTGGATTCCATCACACATTGCTCCATTCGGTTCCTTCTCGAAGCGATTCTAAACGGGTCGCGACAACCGAGACCGCCAAGGTCCGGGACGAAAGATCGAATAATCAATCCTCCCAATGACTATCGACAGACATTATCGAGCCGTTTTCGGATATGTCTAATACTTCGTTAATGGTAAGCGCCATTGTTCGTGCACGAGGTCATAAAAAGTCTAGATTTATACACGCTCGCGCCCTACTTGATACCTGCTCTATAGCTCATTTAATAACAATGGACTTTGCGGAAAAACTTGAACTCTCTGTACGCGCATGTTCAACGCAAATCGACGGGGTTGACAATATAAAGACCAAAGCGAGTGGCTACGTAGAAATTCGAATTCGATCAATAAATGATGATTATGAAGGTTTGATTTAGTGTCTGGTCGTCCCTAAAATAGCTGAATTGATACCACACAAGGAGTTTCCACGAGGGAACTTCAAGATACCATCAAATTTACCGCTCGCCGATCCACGATTTCACGTGCCGTGACCGGTAGATATTTTAATTGGGTCAGCTACTACAGTCTCTTTAATTCAAACAAAACTAAAAACTCTGTCTCACGGTAATTGCCGCTTAATTCTACAAAAAACTCGACTAGGTTAGGTGATAGTCGACAGCCTTGAACATAATCAAGAATCACGTTTATTTTCATGTTATTTAACTAAATTACATAAACAAATCGGGAAGTTCTGGCTGATCGAGGACTTGGAAGCGCGTTCCATGGAGAGATCCGAGGAATCCTTGTGTGAACTCTATTATGCAAAGAATGTTAAACGAGAGTCAAGCGGCCGATATGTTGTGCGTTTGCCGTTTCGTCATGTTGACATAGACTTCGGGCAGTCTCGTACACAGGCGTTCCGTCGATTCCATGCGTTACAAAAAAGGTTAGAATCTAATCCAGAGCTTAAAACAGAATATCACAAGGTGATGCAGGAGTACATTGAGTTAAGGCACATGAGTTTAGTATCAGATGAATCCGTGCCAGGATACTATATACCGCACCATGCAGTAACCAAGGTCTCGAGCACTACCACTTAACTCCGCGTAGTGTTTGATGCGTCAACCAAAACTGATAAAGGCTTCTCTTTGAATGATGCGTTAATGGTGGGCCCTACTATTCAGAGTAAACTGTTTGAGCACATACTTAGATTTCGATCCCATCCTTATGTTCTAACCGCGGATATTTAAAAGATGTATCGGTAGATACTCGTGCATCCACATGATCGTAGATTTCAACGCATCCTGTGGTACCATGAGAATGCGATACATGTTTACGAGTTAAATACCGTAATTTTCGGAATTCCGTCCGCTCCTTTTCTAGCCATACGAACGGTGAAACAGCTTGCGGATGATGAAGCTCAAGATTTTCCTCATATCTGTCAAATTATTAAACGCGATCTATACGTCGACGATTTGTTAACCGGCGCTGAATCGTTGGGCGAAATATTAAAAATCCACGACAAAATTATCGAATTATTAAGACGTGGTCGATTCAACATTCGACGGTGGGCGTCCAACCATAAACACGCGCTTGGAAACGTTCACAGAAAAATCTTTAATCCAGAGATTGCCCCTAAAACAGGGTCAGTTTCAAGAGCGCTTGGAGTCGCTTGGGACTCTCATCAAGATAGTTTGATTTGTACTTTGAATCCTATCGAACACATGATTAAATTCACGAAAAGGAGCATCCTGTCTGAGATCGCAAGAATCTTCGACCCTCTCGGTATACTCGGACCGATAACTTTCTGTGCAAAGGTCATCATGCAGGAATGTTGGCAATTGAAGGTCGGATGGGACGATTCTATCCCGCAAGAATTGGGTTCTAAATGGGACTCATTCGTACGTCAGATAAACGATATGACCGAATTAAGGGTCGACCGTCACATGTTGCTTAGTAACTCGACGAGAATCGAGATACATGGCTTCTGTAATGCCAGTAACGTTAGGACTGGAGATAATCCAGCGGACTCATTGTCGAGGGGACAAACCCCTTCCGAGTTTTGTCAAAATTTTATATGGTTTTCGGGACCTAGTTGGTTGAGTAAACCAGAGGAATTTTGGCCTACGATTACATACTCTCATTCAGTAGACCTTCCTGGCATGAGAAAAAATATGTTTTTTATCAAAACCAGCTCCATGCGATATTTTTTTGCGAATCTCTTCTTACCAGACTTTAATCAATGTGATTGCATTTTGGTTGCGTATGCGGCCTGCTAATGCTTTAAGGGAAAAACTTTAAATTTGATCGAGAGATCAGAAGCAGAGAAGAGAATTATACGCCTGATTCAAGGAGAACAATTCGGCACAGAAATAGCTTCTTTGCGTAAATCGAACACGATAAAAGGCTCTAAATTAGCTGCCTTCAATCGCTTTTTGGGATAATCAACATGGTTTGCTTCGTGTTGGTGGGCGCTTACAAAATTCTGAAATCTCCAAGGAACAGAAAAACCCTATCTTGTTACCATCTTACCATCACGTGACTGATTTGATCATTAGAGAGGTTCATCAACGCACCTTTCATGCTGGAATTCAAACCACGTTGTTTACCATCCGACAGCGTTTTTGGCTTTTATACGGAAAGAACCAGGTGCGAAAAATTGTCCGTCAGTGCGTTACATGCATTAGACATTGACCGGTTATCGTGCAATACAAAATGGCCAGTTTACCAGAATCGCGGGTTAGGGTAACAGCTCCCTTTGCACATACGGGAATAGATTTTTTCGGACCAATATATATTAAAGAGAAAAAATTTCGAAACCGCAGTAAAGTAAAGGCTTATGGATGTGTATATATATGCATGGCATCGAAGGCAGTACACATAGAAATAACGAGCGAACTAACTACAGCTGGTTTCTTAGCAGCTTTGAGACGTTTCATCGGTCGGAGAGCTATTCCCGCACATGTGTATTCTGATAACGGGAAAAACTTTGTCGGGGCCAGAAATCAACTGCGTGAACTTTATGAATTATTTAATTCCGACCAATTTCACAATACTGTAGGTTCCTTCGCAGTTCAAAAAAACATAAATTGGCATTTTAATCCTCCCGAACCCCCTCATTTTGGTGATATATGGGAGGCTGCGGTGAAGTCGTTCAAGCACCATCTTAAACGCGTTATAGGAGAGAGATTGCTTACATTCGAGGAGATTAATGCATTGGTCATTGAGATTGAAGCAATTCTTAACTCTCGACCTTTCTGCTCTATATCAACCGATCCCAATGATCTCGTCGCTTTGACCCCCGGTCACGTCTTGGTTAGTCGTCCACTCACAGTCTTGCCAGAGGATGATTTATTACCTATTCCCGAGAATAGACTCTCCATATGGAGATTCATCTCTCAAGCTCGACAGGACTTCTGAAG
The DNA here is from genome assembly GCA_017163975.1 of Anastatus disparis. Classification (NCBI taxonomy): domain Eukaryota; kingdom Metazoa; phylum Arthropoda; class Insecta; order Hymenoptera; family Eupelmidae; genus Anastatus; species Anastatus disparis. Next base: position 4,585,135 of record JAFFSR010000274.1, on the reverse strand, counting down.
GCGTTAGCAGATTGAATATTTGAGCGAGCTTCAGAAGCGGCAAAAGTGGCATGCTAACGAGGGTGAGATTAAGGATGGAACAGTCGTCATACTTATCGATAAAAATCAGCCCTGCATGAGGTGGGAATTGGGTATTGTTGAGGTTGTATATCCGGGAAATGACGGAATCAACAGAGTAGCAATTGTTAAAACTCCAAGAGGAACACTTAAGAGAAATACTAGAGTCCTTTGTCCATTGCCCGTAAATTCGTGATTCATTAGCTTTATTCAAGCGTTATTATTCATGGAATGTTCTTCTCGCTCAGCGCTCGCAGCCCGGGGAGTATGTTCCGTCATAAACGAAAAAAGGTTTTTTTTTTGTTTTCCTGCCAAAATGGCCCTCGAGTTTTTCGCGCGCGTGTCGGCGTTCTTTGTTACTGATTATCAATCTGGGACGTTAGGGGAGGGGGAGACCGCTTCTTCTACACGAAGGTAATGGAAAATGCGAATCAGTATTTCGTTTGAAAGCGTGCGCAGCGGTTCAGCTTCGAGTGCGGTGCATGTCTTGTGAAATTCTATTGTAGTGCGTGTCTCATGAGAGTCGGTTAGTCCCGTATCAGTGTAGTATATCTATCTTCACAACACAGTTGACGTGATCGCCAGTCGACATTCTCCTGTGATATAACGCAGTCATACCAGTGGCGACTCGTTGGACGAGTGCGCCAGTCGATACTCTCCGTAAGTAACGAACTACTAAACATACACACTCCCTTACTAACATACACACTCACTGATTAACAAACACACTCACTTATTAACACATACTCACTCATTAACCTACACACCAAGATTTACTAACCTGATCATCATTTATGCCTTACCTTGGTTACCTAAAAACGTGCATTAATAATCAAGTTTGTACAATATATGTATAGATATATAAAACAATTATATTTATTTTTGTTCAAAATTAAATGTTAGATACAAGAACCAGAGTTCATGAATTTATTCCTATCCATCATCTTATTTCATAATTATTTATTGATACTTAGTCTCATCAATTAGTCGATGAAACAATATATGAGAGTTAGAGGTATTGGCAATCATTTTTCCAAATGCTTTATAAGCGAATGAGCGAATGATACATATATATATGCATATATTTATATGATTTTAATATAAATGAATTTATAAATTGGGGGATTGATGAGCGGAGCGAACAGTATCGTGATTCATTTTCAATATGATTGGATTTGTTTTGTAATTTCCAATGCTAATGGAAATATATTGAATAAAATTCTCCATCACTGCGCTCACAGAATAAAATTTGATAATAATGCATTTATAAATCATTCTTATATTATAAAACTTTTTCTATAATAGTATTATAATAATAACGATGATAATAAGGTATTGTTGATTAATGTCTCTCTCTGCTTCTCTCTCTCTGTCTCCCTATATATTTATATATATATATATATATATATAGGTCATTCTTAGAAAAAAACTATTTCAAAGTGATGGCTTGTAGTTTCTTTGCTATTAGACTTAGAAACTTTCAGTTCGCTATAATTATAGCAAATTTTATGTAGAATATAAGAAAAAATTTTTTAATACGAATAGATGTATTCGTAAGTATGAATAAGTTAAATTTATCTAACCTCCGAAGCCTTTTTTAGATGTGATAAACAACATTTTTGTTTCATCGATGTTTTTGGCCATCGAAATAAATCATTTATAATAATCCAAACATACTATGCTGCAAAAAAATTCTTAAAATTTTAAATATTTGTAAAAATTACATTATTATGTTCTTAACTAAATAAAAACAAAATTAGATCTCGTTAAGAAACTTTTAGGAAATTATTAATTATACATTGATTATAATTAATTTTCTTAATTTAAGTTAATTAGATTATAATTAATATAAAAAATGAATATTATTTTATATCTTTTCAATATTGTGATGTTCTAGAATATTTTCATATTGTTCTAATATTTAATGCAATGAATGGTATATTTTGTAATAAATGCTTGTTTTATTTTATTGGGTGGGGTTAAATTTTTCAAAAGACTGTTATTTTTTTGGACATACGTAGAATCTTAAAAGTTAGAATGATGCTTTCCATAACATTCATTTGAATTGTATAGAAATTCCGTTTTTAATTCATGGTTGAAATCGAAATTCATTAATTCGGATAAAATCGTATTAGATATTTAAAATTGTAACAAGTATACAGAACACCATATTATATGATATTTTGGAATTTCTAATAGAGTTTTCAAAATTATATTCTTGTATATTCTTTTAATACTTGTTAAAAGATTTTATTAAAAATTATATTTAAAAAATTGAACCCCACCTATTTTATTATGTAACTTATTGTCTTTCTGTAAGTATATTAAATACAGAAAAACATAGTTGATAAATATAATATAATTACATGTTCTATAACATGTTAAAAATCATGTTCTTGCGTACATAATAAATAATATTCTAAATCATATCTTAAAAAACGTACACTGTTAAAAAAAACATGAAATTTAATGCAAATTTAATGCAAAGCTGGAAGCTTGCTTCAAGTGTGTACATGAAAATTAATAATTTTACCGTAATTTTAATGCAAAATTGCATGAAAATCAAAAATTTTACCGTAACTTTAATTTACGATTGCATGAAATTTAAAGCAAAAATAGAAATTTCATAAATGTACTGAAAGCAAAATTCAATTTCTTTAACAGTGTATGAAATAACATGATTAAAAATTGGCTAATTTCAAGTGGAATTATCATGTTCTTCAGTTTGTGGTATCGTACCTAATATAAGATATAATCTAGCATTTGATTTAGCATATAATATAACACGTAAACAATCATATGCTATATCATGTGCTATACCACATACATATTTTCAGTAGGGCTCTGTACAGCCACCCCGTGCTTTTTCGTATATTTTAGTATACGGTTTAATGTAATCGTGCCAAGTATTCGGTGTTGTATGTACAAAGCTAGTTGAATGAGTATTCAGGTAACATATATTTTAGTTTGCAGCAAAACTATATTTAGCTTGCTATATGTATACTATTTATGCTATGTATTAAAAGGTGATACAATACCTTGCAGTGTGACATATGGAGTTATCTATTTGTCGCAGTGTATGATAAGAATTTGCTACGGTATGTTGTCGTACAGCTCTCATCGATGGAATGAAGCAAGCGCCGAAGTCGTTGAATTGGTTGGTTTAATCGGCGTGTTTTATTTTCTCTTTTGATATTTTGTTATATAAGAGCAGTTACTCAGAACTTTAAACTTTTGTGTCCCCTTGATTTGGCAAAACTCAAAAGACTATAATTTATATTTTGAGTGACAAAGCCTGTTTTTAAAACCCGCTTTGGGCAGTTTTGACATGCTTATCTCGCTAGAGCTTTAAAAAATATACATTCAATTTTTTATTCCGATTCGGCAAGCGTATTATTCTGCGGTCTTTCAAATAAGGGATAACGTGCCAAAAACTCTATAACGTACGAAAAAAGCTATTTTGGCCGAAAAAGTAAGGTAGCGACCTTTAAAATAGTTTAAAAAAAACTTATCAAGTTTCTGGAAATACTACCATTTTTTCTTCCGCGAAGACTCTCACAACTTCCATTATTCAAAATACGCATTCAAACACAAATCTTTTTTTTTCAATTCTAAACGGAAGATTTTTTATTGAATTGCTTATATGGTAAATTCTTCAAAAATTCGCCGATCACACAAAAAATTTTTAATGATGACGATTAAAAGGAATTGATATCTTGTATCCTTATGCATTATATTCAACTTGAATGATACTTTAATGAAGATGAAATTTAAACTTAAATACTTATGAATACCTTTTAATTAGTACCTTAGTTAACAGCGGTTATGTCGAATTATCGGAGTTTAATACTTCTTTTGGGGTAAAATTGATCCAATTATCAATCACAAGGAAGTATAAGGTAACTTGAAAAAAATTTTCTGTCCTGTTACACATTACTCTATATAAAAGTTTTAGCAAAGAACGTAAATCGACCGATTTTTCGAGAATTCACCATATATCATGTTGAATTTTTGTGCAATATATGAATGCATTATGAAGAATTTAGATTATAATAAAAAATTTTATTTCAGTATGAACATATAATATGCATAAAATTTAAAATAATTACCATAATATGCAAAAATAAACTATGTGAATCATGAATTAATTATATCATTCATCGATTTTCAACAATAAATTCGATATTATTCAAGACTAAACGATAATGAATTTAATAAAATAAAATACTTTGTTTTTAAGAATGTTAATTTATATAATTTTTTTAACTTAACAGATTTACAATGATGGAAATGGAAAGTCCGCATGCGATAATTCAAACTGTTGTGGATACTTTACATTTACGTTTTGAAGCTTTACTTTCACGACCAGTTGATTTACAAGAAATCAACCAAGAAGAAACATTAACACCTGGTCAAATGCTGCTAATGGGTTTCAATGGTCTATTTGAAAAATTGCAAATGGAAGGTAGTACGCTTGTCTGTTCTTTAAGTTCTCTTGATGTACCATCTATCTGGAAGAAAATTGACCAAATTAAGGAAGCTAAAGATATAGCAGTTTCAACTTTAAATGATGCTGCAAAAAAGGTATTATTTACTTTTTCACAATTTTATTTTTTAAATTTATAAATAATAGCAGACAATTTTTTTTTTCATCAAATGCACCGCCAAATAAATTCAAACGCTCAAGGAATATATCTGGAAAACAAATTTATAGGTTTACACCAAAAGTTAGGGATTATGGAATACTTAGATTCTTTCAAATTTCCGTAGTGATGAATTTCTTAATAAATTATTTTCTGATAAACTAAAAATTTTAAGTAAAAACATAATAAAGTACTTTTTGTTTCAAATAACGTATTCAATACAATTGAATTTTCGCTAATAAGAATTGGAAGATATTTTAGCTTTTCTGATTAGTGGAGAAATATTATCGGAAATTCCTTACGTTTATTTGCTTTTTAACGCCTTTATTTTTTAGTTTTTTATAAAAATAAAACCAATTTTGTTGATGATGAAGTAAATTTGTGTGATTGCATGGCCAATTTTAACATCTCAGAAGAATTAATCCGCAAAAAAAACTAAAACAATAGTTACTGACTCGATCATATAGACTAACGACCCATCGACTAAAATAGTAGAACATTCATTAAATGTATTCCAAATGGACACGTTAATGTTATGGATATTCTGAGTTAAAATATTAAATTACCGTGCTCCTGTGCAGCAGAGCAAGAGTCGACTTTTTAAATTGCAAGAAAAACATACTTCAAATGATTTTTAAATGTATGCTGATAGTATTAAATACAAATCTGCTGAAAAATAATCCAGCGAGAATTTATTGGTACTCAAATCCACCATATACAGCACAACTTCTATCATGGGGCTGAAATTGTAAAAATTTCATGTTATCTGTAAATGAACTTTAAATGTATTTTTATAAATAGGTTGATTTCAGTAAAATTTATATTGAATAACTTTAATGTGAGGATTGACACATAAATCGGAAGTTCATAACAAGTTTTTGGAAAAAGAAAAGTTGTAAAAAGTATACAGTGCTATCCACGAATTTGGGATCACTTACAAAGAAGGTCTCTCAACCTAACCTCACCAATTTCAACCATTCTGTGATATGTTGTACTACACAAAAAAATAAAAGAAACTTATTTTTTTTCGCGGCGACATCCACTTTGAAGAGGTAAAAAACACCCCTAAATTTTACCCCAAAAAATCGTTTTTTTCGCATTCTAACCTCAAAATTGCAACTTCTTTTATCATTTTCAGCTCTTACACGAAAAAAAAATCATTATTTACCTCTGGTGTAAAGGCTGTTTTACGAAACTCGTTACGTAAATCCAGCCTTTCCACCCCAGGTTAATAATGTACTATTTTTTGTCATATATCGGCTATTAATTAATATCTTTCGATAAAACAAAGTGCAAAATATTTGTCATAAGAAGCATAAGATACTAGATGTATTTATGACTCGAAGGGTTGCAACTATTATGTGATATTTTTAAAAAACTAGATTTCTTATGCTTTTTTCTGTATAAAAACCAGGATATGAGCTCAAAAAAAAAAAAAAAAATTCAGTATTTTTGTTTACTTTATCGAATATTTCAATTGACGTGTTTGGGCATTTTTTAAGTTACCACTCCAAACATTGTTAACTACCCCTTGAAATAATCAACCGCATATAAATGACCGAATAGTATTTTTTATCAGAAGAAAATAACGAAAATTTTTTTTTTCGCACGTGGAAACGGAATGTTAATTATATGAAAAGCAACCATGTTATACATTTTTTTGAATATAGTAGTGAAAAATAAGTAATAAATGTAATAGTAAAAAGCGTCATTAAATTCACCCTTAAAAGTAAGTCATTTAATATAACTTGATGTTTATGATGTTTGATAATAACTTTATTAACATTTTTGAATGGAACTGATTCAAATATATTTTTTTATTAGAAAATTTATTTATTTTTAGTCTGCTTTCTTGGTAAAATGAAAGTATCTTATACTTCATATTGTTTACAATAATGATTTTCTTCAAAAAAGTGTTGAAAATATAAAGACTTCTTACACCAACCACATCGTAGAAACATCTGAATAAACGATTTCTATCTTTAACAATCTTAAAAAAGTTATTAATTTTTTTTATATATTATTTAATATAATTTTATAAGTTTTTTAAAATCGAAATCTTTATTTTCAATCTTAAAAGAAAGATGTATTATCTTAATATTATTTATTTATTTTCATAATCATACACTAAGAAAAAAATATAATTGTATCAATCGAATCCTTCTGTTAATATATCTCGCTGAAATATTCTATTTATTTAACAGATGAGTTGTGTTAATTTGATGGATATCGTATTATTGATTCAATTTAAAATTCACTTTAATTTAACAGCAAAGTAAGTCGAAATAGCTGTTACATTTTATTGTATCAAACAAATAAAATTTAAAGATAATAGAAACTTTTTCATTTACTTCAAGCTCACAGCGTTCCAATTCCCAGACATTAATTAACACATAACTTATAACAATGATCATTATTTATTACTTAAGTGTCATTTATTAAATATATATATATATATATATATATATATATATATATATATATATATTGAATTTTAGCTTTACATAGCCCAGAAATGGACCTGAGTGTATACATGTTTATTACAGTATGTTACAGTTTTGTTTGTTTGTGTACAAAATACATCATAATACATCATAATACATCATATCTTATTCTATTATTATTACATTAAATATTTTACATATTATCTTTTACATTTTATCTTATACATTACATTATTTTACATTATTTTACTTTATAATACTTACATTTTTACATTTTTATTTATTTCTATTACATTCATTATATTTTTACGTGACTAAAGTTTGATTCGAATCAGATACGAATTTTTTTTAATTCGTTAAAATTTATAAAAAAGCTAAAAAAGAACATCTTTGTACAAAATAAATACCGCTGACATTTAATTAAGGTATAAAAGTGTATTTAAATACAAAATTATTTTTTCTTTTTCTGATATAAGTTTTCTATCTCATTAAATTAGGTAAAATAACATACCTTTAATTTTTTTCAACCCGATCCAACTCGAAGAACGTTGTTAAAACTAAGAAATGCAGACCCCTAAATAAGGTATTATTTTTTAATGGTTCTGTCATGCTTTCTACCCTAGAAAATATTGCGGTATTTAAAAATTTAGGCGAAATAGCATACTCCCAATTTTTTTCAACCCGATTCAACTCGAAGAACATTGTTAAAACTAAGAAGTACAGGACTCTAAATAAGGTATTATTAATTAACTGTTCTGTCATACTTCCTACCTTAGAAAACATAATATTTAAAAAATTAAGGTGAAATTACATAGTTTTATTACTTTTTGACCCAAAGAAGATTCTTAAAACTAAGAAATGCAAACCTTTGATTTTTCGAATGAGTTGAATATACGAGTTTTTAGATGTTACAACAATTATGGGAACACGAACCTTATTTAAGTCATACTCCAATTTTCTTTGAGTTGGATCTTGTTGGAAGAAAATAAGAATTATGTTATTTAACCTAAATTTTAAAATGCCGCAATATTTTCTATGGCAGACAGCATGACAGAACCATTAAAAAATTGTACCTTACTCAAGGGTTTGCATTTCTTAGTTTTAAGAATCTTCTTCGGGTCAAAAAGTAATAAAACTATGTAATTCCACCTTAATTTTTTAAATATTATGTTTTCTAAGGTAGGAAGCCAGACAGAACAATTAATTAATAATACCTTATTTAGGGTCCTGTACTTCTTAGTTTTAACAATGTTCTTCGAGTTGAATCGGGTTGAAAAAAATTGGGAGTATGCTATTTCACCTAAATTTTTAAATACCGCAATATTTTCTAGGGTAGAAAGCATGACAGAACCATTAAAAAATAATACCTTATTTAGGGGTCTGCATTTCTTAGTTTTAACAACGTTCTTCGAGTTGGATCGGGTTGAAAAAAATCAAAGGTATGTTATTTTACCTAAATTTTTAAATGCCGTAATATTTTTCAGGGTAGGAAAAATGGCAGAACAATAAAAAAATAATACCTTATTTAGAGTAATGTTTTTTTTTAATTTTCGGATGTTCTCCGAGTTGAATCAAGCTGAAATAAATCAGATACATAAAACTTAAGATTATATTTTAAATTTCATAAAAATTAATGAGATAGAAAACTTATATCAGGAAAAGAAAAAATAATTTTGTATTTAAATACACTTTTATACCTTAATTAAGTGTCAGCGGTATTTATTTTGTACAAAGATGTTCTTTTTTAGCTTTTTTATAAATTTTAACGAATTAAAAAAAATTCGTATCTGATTCGAATCAAACTTTAGTCACGTATATTTTTACATTTTTTTCACTTTTGAATTATTGTATTTTTATTTTCTTTTCTTTATTAATCTCAATATTTCATTACCTTTAATTTTTTTTTCCCCTATTTTTTCTATTTTTCTATTCTATTCTTCTTTTCTATTTCATTTCAATTTTTTTAAACAGCTTAATTATCATCTCATTATTTTTACCTTCCCAAATTTTTTCAAGATCCCTATATCCTATCTTATGTGAGCCTGTCTTGTAGCTTTCTATGGTTAAGCATTTATCTAGCATATGTGATAGGGTGCTTTTTTCCCTGTTACATAGTACGCACATTTTTTTTCCTCTGATTCCCAGTATTTATTCGCTTTTTCAAAGTTTCCACATCTGATTTTGGCTATTTCCTTATAATTTCTACATTCTTTAATCAGATACTCTGGTTTGCCTATTGTCATTATTTCCTCGTATCTTTTGTTATATCTTGATTTTTCTATCTTGTTTATTGTCAATTGTCCTTGTATTTCTGTTTCTCTCCTTAGCATTTCTGCGTATACCTTTTTGAACTCATTTATTCTTTCTATCTCAATTGTACTTATTCCTAAGCTGTTTAAGAAGGGGCCGAACTATCTGTCTTTGTCTAATAGCGTTTTTCATCATTTATTTAAACACTATCCGGTATAACAAGAAAAAAATAGCAGCCCCCGCTAGATATTAGTATAATAAGTAAATTTTGTAATAACAACCAAATTTTTTCACTGCGTAGTTTTTGAATAATTAGAGACCTACCAAAAAAAGATAGGTTATATTCTAAATTGCTAGTAGGTCTCTAATTAGTCAAAAACTACGCAGTGAAAAAATTTGGTTGTTATTACAAAATTTACTTATTATACTAATATCTAGCGGGGGCTGCTATTTTTTTCTTGTTATACCGGATAGTGTTTACATAAATGATGAAAAACGCTATTAGACAAAGACAGGTAGTTCGGCCCCTTCTTAAGTAGCTTTCTTTTTCTTTCATATAATCATCTTCTTTTCCGTTTTCTTTTTTGTCATTCCAGCAAATTTTTGTTAGCCTTGTTTCTTCCTCATTTCTTATTTTATTTTCATATTTTAGTGCTCTGATGGCCCATCTACCTTTTAGTTTTTCTATATCCATTTCTTTATATATTAAATATTTAGCTGTACAGAAGTCAAGTCCTAATACCCATCTCCAGTAAGTCAGTTGAATGTTCTCTAGTTCACTTTTTTCTTCCCAGCCCCAAATTTCTACTCCGTATTCCATTAAGCTTCTTACTAGGTAATTAAATAGCATGGCTCTTCTTTTTATATCCCATTTGCAAGCTCTTTCTCCTAATCCCCATATTTCTTTGGTTGCAGCTATTCCTTTCTTTTTCAATTCTTTTATGTGGTCCTTATGATTCCCTTTCGAGTTGAATGTAAATCCTAAGTATTTAAATGTCTTCGTTTCTTCTATCTGTTTTCCTTCCCATGTCCAAGGTTCTTTTTTTTTGTTACCTTTTTTGTTAAAAATCAGAACTTTACTTTTCTCCGGGCTTAGCAATAGGTCTCTTTCTTTTAAAAATTTTTTTAAGGTGTGCATCATGTCTATCAGTGCTTCTCTGTTTAGCGCTAATAGCACTATATCGTCTGCATAATCTAAACTCCAAATTCTCGTATTTCCTATTTTAACACCTCCAATGTTTCTTTTTCTAAATTCTTTATCTAATTCGCTTATGTATAAACAGAACAAAATTGGGCTTAAAACGCATCCTTGTCTTAGTCCCAATTCTATCCAGAAGTCTTCCGTTGTGCCTTTCTCAGTTCTTACTCTGGCTTTCGTTTCTTCATATAGTCCTTTTAGTCTTTCGATTAAATATTTACTGACGCCTATTTTTTCCAGTATCTCCCATAGCTTTTTCCTATTAACAGTATCAAATGCTTTTTTTAAATCTATAAATAATGCATATAGTTTTTGTTTTTCTTTTTTCTTTTTCCTAATCAGGTGGTCTAGTATATATATATGTTGTCTATAGTTGATCTCTCTTTCCTAAATCCTGCTTGACATTCTGGTAATAAATTTTTTTCTTCTACCTCAGCTTCTAGTCTTCTCCTAATTACTTCAGCGTATATTTTATATGCTGTTGGGAGCAGCGTTAATCCTCTGTAGTTATTTGTGTCATTTATGCCCCCGATCTTATGTATAGTAATTATAACTCCGGTTTTCCAGTCTTCAGGTATTTCTTCTCCATCTCATATTTTTCCTATTATTGCAATTAATTTATTCGTTAGTTCTTCGTTACCGTTTATCCATACCTCGTTAGGAATATCGTCCCAACCAGGAGCTTTGTTTTTCTTTAAGTTTTTCCACGCCAGTTTTATTTCATCAACCGTGACTTTCTCTCTTTCTTTTTCTGTGTTTTCAGTAACCGGACTTCTTTTTTCTCCTGTTTTTCTGTTGCTTGATCCTTTTAATAATTTTTTAAAATGTGTTTCCCATTGCTCTATTGTTATCTCATTCTTATTAGTTATCTTTCTTTTCTTTTTTCTATGTTTACTAATATATTTCCATACTTGATTTTCTCCTTCGATATTTTTCAGCTCTTTTAGTTGTTTTTCTTTCCATTCTTGTTCGCTTATTCTACATATATTTTTACATTCTCTTCTTGCTGCAAGATAGTTATTTTTGTCTGATTTACCTAGTTTCCATTTTCTATATTCTTTTTTTGTCTTCCTTTTTGCTCTCGTGCAGTTTTTGTTCCACCATATTTTGTACCCTAACTTTCTTTTTCTATATTTTTTTATTTCTTGAGTCCATGATTTTTCTATTATGTCTTTAGTGTCTCTCCATCTGGTTTCTACATTGTCCTCTTCTGTTTCTATTATTTCGTTGCATATTTCTTTTGTTTTTTCTTGGAATCTTTTTATTGTTTCTTCATTCCAAATGGTGATTTTTTTATCTTTTCTGTTTCTGTTTCTGTTGTATTTCTACCTGTTGTTGTTTGTTCTCTTTTAATTTCTAATGCGAGTGGTAAATGATCCGATTCAACTTTATCCTGTATTTCAAAGGTTTTATCCTCATTCCATATTTCATCATTAACAATAATATAGTCTATTACTGTCGAGCCTCTTGCACCTATGAATGTGTATTCTCCTTCTCTGTCTCCTGTTGTGTTGCCGTTTAATATTTTCCATCCTTTGTTTTCGCATAGATCAGTTAGTTTTTCCCAGTTGTTGCTGCATTTTTTGTCTTTACTTTTTCTGTATACATATTCGCCGTCTCTATCTAAGTTTATGTATTTACTTTTTTCACCTATTCTTATGTTAAAGTCTCCCCCTATTATCATTTTTCTTTTATCATTTTCTTCTATTTCTTCGAGTTTATTTATTATTTTGTCTGTGTTCTTTGAGTTGTAAACTGACCATATTATATAATTATCTTTTTCATCTATGATCTCTGTTTTTATCAAACCCTCTCCTACTAATTTTGTCTTAATATGTTTTTTATTAGTCCAGTTTTTCTTTATTCCTATAATTAATCCACCTGCCGCCCTCCCTTTGTTGTGTGTTTTTTTTGCCTGAATAATTTCCCATTCGAATTCTACAGGTAATATTGATTTTACATACTCAGTGTGTTTATTTTCTACCCAAGTTTCAGACAGGCTCACAAAATCACTTTCTCCTATATAGGGATATATCTGGAACTTTTTAGTTTTGAGAAATTGTCTTCACAACAATTGAAAAGTCTGTAATACAAGTTTCTGAAGTGCCACACACTTCAATAAGGGCTTAAATTACTCGTTGCTGTAAGTAGAATATGTAATTAAATTTTGGTATCGATTGAACGAACGTTGTTCACGGTATATAATTTTATACATAAAAAATGATACTTTTTTCATATTTTTCTACGTGTGTTTCTTGAGCTATAAAAAAAGTAACGTACTTTCGATCATTCTCAAATTTTTTGAGCATAATGAATATGGTAAAAAGAACAGTTTAAGCCTACCCTAGTACATGTGCCTCTCTTTAGGAAGCTGTTAGACTATTTTTAATGTTAGTGTAATTTTCATCTAAAAATTACAAATTTCCCTCTTATTAATTCTCTACTTGTATTTACTTTTGTTACTAGGTTATAATTATTTTTGCATATATTTTCATTACAAAGCTTCTCGTTTACCTTATCGTTTACCTTATCGTTTATCTTATGTCTAATAAAATCTTTATCTTTTGTTAATTCTAATATATTATATGTTCTTTTTTCCTCCTCTATTTTTTTCTTTCTTTCTTTTTTCTCAACAATTATCTTTTTATTTACATTACCTTTTATTTCAAATTTTTCTTTATTTTTGTTTTTGTTAATGATTATATTCTTATTTTTATTTACCTTTTTTATTTTCATTATCAATCTTCATCTAAAAATTACACTTATATTAAAAATAGTCTAACAGCTTCCTAAAGAGAGGCACATGTACCAGGGTAGGCTTAAACTGTTCTTTTTACCATATTCATTATGCTCAGAAAATTTGAGAATGATCGAAAGTACGTTACTTTTTTTATAGCTCAAGAAACACACGTAGAAAAATATGAAAAAAGTATCATTTTTTATGTATAAAATTATATACCGTGAACAACGTTCGTTCAATCGATACCAAAATTTAATTACATATTCTACTTACAGCAACGAGTAATTTAAGCCCTTATTGAAGTGTGTGGCACTTCAGAAACTTGTATTATAGACTTTTCAATTGTTGTGAAGACAATTTCTCAAAATTAAAAAGTTCCAGATATATCCCTATATATTCCCAAAATTCGACATCCTTATTTATATATCCCTGCTACATTCCGAAATAAAAATTTTTTCTTATTATTATTACTTTTATTATCTGTTTTTTTTTTCCTATTTTTTTATTATTGTTGTTTTTTTCTTTTTTCCCTCTTATTAATTCTCTACTTGTATTTACTTTTGTTACTAGGTTATAATTATTTTTGCATATATTTTCATTACAAAGCTTATCGTTTACCTTATCGTTTACCTTATCGTTTATCTTATGTCTAATAAAATCTTTATCTTTTGTTAATTCTAATATATTATATGTTCTTTTTTCCTCCTCTATTTTTTTCTTTCTTTCTTTTTTCTCAACTATTATCTTTCTATTTACATTACCTTTTATTTCAAATTTTTCTTTATTTTTGTTTTTGTTAATGATTATATTCTTATTTTTATTTACCTTTTTTATTTACATTATCAATCTTATTATATATTACATCTTTTAGCTTACATTTAGTCTCTGTCTTATCCCTTTTTGTTTTATTAAAAATTTCCTCATTGTCTATGTACCATCCCTGGGCTTTTCGAAATTATTAAGTTATCATTCTCTGTGCCGTCATGTGTTTCCGTGTCGTTTGTCGTCTGCTGTCTTTCTCTTTCTTTAAGTTCGTTTAGTTTTCTTTTCGCCTCTTCGTATTCAATTTTATTTAACCTATCTTTATCTTCTCACTTAATCCACTCTCCCTCTACAGACACCCTACCTATTCCTATTTTAATATTCCAATTATTTAGTTTTCTTTCGTAGGCCCATTTTTTTATTTCTTCCTGTCTTTTTCTATCTTCAAAGTTCAAGTCATTTTCGATATAAATATTAGTCCCTTTTAATTTTGATTTATTTCTCATTACCTCTTTCTTTTCTTCTTCGTTACCTAGTTTTAATATAATCACTCTATCTCTACCCTCGCTGATTCTTGCGTTTATAATATTTACTTTAATTCCTATTTTCATTGCGAGAAACCTTTCAACCCATCCTTTTAGATCATTTTTATATATTTCGTTTTTTTCAATTTTGTCTATCTGTTCCTTCATACCCTTTAATACAATATTATATGCTCTATCTAATCTGTCTTTATCATATAAAAGTTTTTTTATCTGTGTTACCTCTCTCTCTGTTAATGTATCTGAAGCGTTGCTAAACCTGCTCGTTGTGCTTCTTGTTGCGCATCGTCCGCTTAGTCTGCTTCGTACACTTTTTTCACTCGACGCACTTCTGAGGCTCCAACTGGATCCAGTGGCGCCATCTATTGGCTCGTACATGTAGAATTCGTCTGTCATGTCTCCCTTTGTGTCGTCCTGTGTCATTAATGCAGCATTTAATTTTTCGTTCATTTCTTTAATTTTCTCTTCTAACTCTCCTATTTTTTCAGCCATTTCTTCTGTTTGTTTCGTTAATTCTTCTATATTTGATTCTTGTGTTTTATTCCTAATCGTCAATTCTTTTCTTTCTTGTTCCCATTTGGCTTTGTCGTTTTTTACTTAGTCCCTTAATTTCTCGTGTTCTTCCTTAATCACTTTTATATCTTGCTGCATTTCCTTTATATGATCTCCCTTGAAAGTGACACTTTTGATATTCTTATTTTTATTGAGTGCAGCGTCTAGTGTGGTTTGTCTTGTGTTCATTTTAGCCTTTTCATTATTTGTGCTTTTATTTTTATCTTCTTTGTCCTTTTCACTTTCCTTTACTTTGTCCGCCATATTTAGGCTATACTCTCCACGCCGTGCTTCCTAACCTCAATCTTTGCTTTTTCTTTCAAACTCTTTTTTCTCTTTTTATACTCTATTTAAATGTCAATTCTTTCTTGCTTTGTACTTTCTATCGTTATTGCTTTTAGTTTTTACGTATTTTTTAACTATTTATTTCGAAATATAACTGTAATAGTCGATTCTATTGTGCGACGTCAGAAACGCGTGCGCACCTCTCCACGCTCTACACTCAAGTCCTTATTACTTAAGTGAAATTTTTTAACATTTTCTTAGATATTTCACACTATACTATTGATATTTACAAATAAAATCTAACATCGCTCGCTAATGATCGATATGCATCGCATTTATACATACAGCGGATAAATTTATTTGTTCTTATATACTAACTGACGTGCAATCTTACCACTTGCGGGTTACAAGAAATACGCCATCTATTATTATACTATCGAAACGTAACTGTTTTGAAAAGCGAGAGATTTAAAAGTACTTATTGAATAAAATAAAGATCTTTATAAAATAAATTCATCAACGACATAAATGACAAATATTTTATTTTGACTTATGTTTTTTTATGTTAACTGTTATTCAATTACATCAACAGTAAGGCTGTTGATATAATTGAATTGAAACATTTGTATTCAAATAATTCATCAGTTAATTTGAGTATGCACATTTTATTGATTCGATTCATGAAATTTTGTTGAAATGTAAGTCATACTTTTATTTTGACTTATGTTTTTCATTTCAACTGTTATTCAACTATATCAACAGGCGTGCTGTTAAATTTATAGCGCGATCGTGTTTAGGCTATTTTAACTGCACGGATTCTGTTAGATCAAAACGATTCTGTCAGATTAACAGCAAATATGTTAAATCAATAACATTTCAGTTGATTTGATGAAATTTTTTTCTCAGTGTATATATTCATTATTATAATTTTATTATTATAATTTTATTAGAATTTAACAAAAATTAAATTTTCTAATGTTCTAAATTATAAAACATTAGAATATAATAATTATATGAAATATTTTATTCTCATTGAATTAGGAATTTATTAATATTAAATAGATTTGATTGTGCATTAATTTATTTATAAATTAATAAACATGATTATAAAAATATTTAATTTTTGATAAACATTACGTCTCAATACGCCTAATTGCCAAAAATAGTTGCATTATGATTTATGAAGATAACGGTTTATGTGCGTGTGTGTGTATGCCTCAACTTGCTATTCACTTTTAATTTAATCTTATTGACAACAACGGTAAATATATTGTTTATAAAAAAATATTATTGTATAATTAAAAAAAATGATTTAAAGCAGTTACAATAGATGTTTCAATTGTTATATATAGGGATGTATCTAAAAAATTTAACTTTTAGGATGCGTAAAAAATTTGATGATAAGTTCGTAGATATTTTAAGCTTATATTAAATAAAATTATTAAAATACATGGCTGATTCCATTCAGATTCATGCAGGCCGTCACTGATCGAATTTTTTTTTTCTTCTAAGTAATAAAAATACCTTCTATTATGTATATGAAGATAAAATTTACCTCATAGAACGCTCAAAAATTTTTTTTTTTTTACTACAGCAATTTTAGTGTTGGATGTAAAAACGAAAATTCAAAAATTGAAAATGAACCTCTACTTTTAAATGACTATAGCTCCGTCAATTTTTAACCTTTTTGGACGTTCTTTTAACGAAAGTGTGCAGAATTTTGTCTAGTTTAAAATGCAATCTCGATTTTTGTAATACAATTTGATCTCGCTGAGTTATTTACGAAAAACCGAAAAAAAGCGATTTTTTTCAAACACGATTTTCTCAAAAACTATATATTTTTTTTTTTGAAATTTTTTATGATTTTATACATAAAAAATACTAACTTTTAGGGTAGGTGAGAATATGCGATTTTGCCTTATTTTTTTTAAACAGATTTTTAAACGTTTTTTTTATATTTTCGATTTTAAAACATTGATACCATGGCGCATCGTACTATTTTTCCAACTTTACGTGTTCTTACAACTATTTTTATGCTTTTATTTATTAATATATCAAAAATATCAACAATAATCTTTAAAATAAACCCCGGATCGAATATTTTGATCAATCAGAACAAAAGTTATGACGATTTAAAGTTTAAAAAAAAATGCTGAAACTTTAAATAAATATGATATTTACAGATGCTTTGAATAATTATAAAAAAGAGAATAAACAAGACATTGCAGATTTTATTCAGAAAAATCAAATTTACTGAATAAAACTAGCACAATTGAAAATTTCTTAATAGAGTTAAGAGAGCGTGCTCTCACTGTAAGAGTTCATAAATTGGTCAAAGAAATTCAACGTATAGCAATTAAAGAGGTTAAACTTTTAACGAAAAATAATGACTTCCAATTAGTTATTCATGTCGATTTTGCAGAAAATTGGACAGTTCTGCTTCAAAATGAAATTCAAAGCTATCATTAGAGTAAAAACCAAATATCAATATTTACGTCAGTATGCTATTTTGGAAATGATAAGACAGTCAGTTATGTCACCGTCTCTGACGATATTAAACACGATTCGTCTCATGCCCTAATGACTATAAATTTAACTATCGACAACTTAAAACAAAAACATATTGCGCAAGATCTTGATAAAATCATAACTATTTCTGATGGAGCTGCCAGTCATTTTAAAAATAGATATCAATTCTATGAGTTTCAAAACTCAAAAGTAAACAGAAAATGGCTTTTTTCTGCAACAGGTCATGGCAAAGGCGTTTGTGATGGTATTGGTGGTTTAGTTATACATTATGCTACCACGCATAATCTGTCCAAGAAGAATGCAGATGTTATTAGAAACGCTGAAAATTTCGCCACTTACGTATCAAAATATACTCCGTCGATTAACATTCTTGTTATCCGCAAGGATGAGTTAGAAGTTTTTCGACAGACAAAAAAAATGGAATAGTTAGGAAATGCAAAAGAAATTAAAGGTATTCAAAAGATTCACTGTAGAAAAAGTAAACGAAACCAAATCTACACTGCCAAAACTTCGAGACATGAGTGGCAAGAAGTAAATTGAAAGGTTTAATTCAAATTCAGATTTTTTTATTCACATTAGTTCTCAATTCATTAGTGTTCATTTCTTAATTGTATCGCATATTATTTGTTTATTGGGAATGACCAAATAATATATTTTAGTATTTAAAAAATTCACCTTTTCAAAATTTGAAATTCAAATTCAAAATTCAAAATTCAAAATTCAAAGTAAATATATTTATTTAAAGTTTCAGCATTTTTTTTTAAACTTTAAATCGTCATAACTTTTGTTCTAATTGATCAAAATATTCGATCCGGGGTTTATTTTAAAGATTATTGTTGATATTTTTGATATATTAATAAATAAAAGCATAAAAATAGTTGTAAGAACACGTAAAGTTGGAAAAATAGTACGATGCGCCATGGTATCAATGTTTTAAAATCGAAAATATAAAAAAAACGTTTAAAAATCTGTTTTAAAAAAATAAGGCAAAATCGCATATTCTCACCTACCCTAAAAGTTAGTATTTTTTATGTATAAAATCATATAAAAATTTCAAAAAAAAAAAATATATAGTTTTTGAGAAAATCGTGTTTGAAAAAAATCGCTTTTTTCGGTTTTTCGTAAATAACTCAGCAAGATCAAATTGTATTACAAAAATCGAGATCGTATTTAAAACTAGACCAATTTTCGCACACTTTCGTTAAAAGAACGTCCAAAAAGGTTAAAAATTGACGGAGCTATAGTCATTTAAAAGTAGAGGTTCATTTTCAATTTTTGAATTTTCGTTTTTACATCCAACACTAAAATTGCTGTAGTAAAAAAAAAAATTTTTTGAGCGTTCTATGAGGTAAATTTTATCTTCATATACATAATAGAAGGTATTTTTATTACTTAGAAGAAAAAAAAAATTCGATCAGTGACGGCCTGCATGAATCTGAATGGAATCAGCCACATATATCTTTCGAAAAGATTAAAAGTTATGGAGATATGCTCACATACTAAAAAGTTACTGAGATCTCATTTGTAAATATACAGAATAAATATAACAAGATTCTACATTCAACCGGTGTATATTTTGTGTTTCTTTTCTTTTTAATTCACGCAATCTTTTAAACGTAAGATATAATGGTTTCTCATCTTTTCTACAATTATTTATGAACAATTGAAATAAGAAATTATTAATTCCAAGAATATTCCTTTTATTTGAAAAATATAAGAATCAAGTACAATTGTGTGTATCACATTCATAAAAATTTTTTTAATTCTATTTTGCGTTATCTTTTTCAATGGACTACTAAACAGTTAAAATTCAAATAAATATGTTTTTAAACTATAAAGATTTCAAACTTTGGTTTAAATCTGTGCTTTATCATAAAAATGTTTTATAATGATTTGAATTTGGATTCTTCTTGCGTGATTTATTTTAAAAAATAACATTTTCAAGCGGTAGTGACGTAGATCATTTTAAAATGTTTAACTATTTTTAATAATTACACACGGTTATCGTTAATAAAATTTTTATGTCAAATTTTTCAATTTTTCAGTACACCGCGTTATATCGTTTTATTAATTCATAATATATTTGAATGCACTAAATAGAAAAAGTTTCGAAATAGTAATTGAAAAGATACTATGTTTTTTAAAGACAAAAATGAAAAGTTCTGTGTACATTCCTATATCAAGTATACATACTTAATGACTTGACTGTAGTTGAAACAGTAGATGGGCTATACCGATTCGAGCACAGGCCGGTTTTAATTCACCTGTGCTCGAATTGAAATGTGCCTGAATCAGCATAGGGTTTTGGAGGGCGGGGAACCCATATGTGTCAGAAACGACCTGGATCGGGGAACCCAAACGATGTTTTACGTAGTATTGGACGATGAAACAGCTGATCGACCGAGATTGGGAAAACCTTTTCTAACCCAAGCGATGTTTCATGTGGTATTGGACGATGAAACAGCTGATCGACTCAGAGTAGGGGAACCTTTTCTAACCCAAGCGATGTTTAATGTGGTATGACACGAGAAACAGCTGATTGAGTCTGGGAAGGGGCATTTTTTCTAACCCAAGGATTGAGAGAAAAACAGCTGATCGAGCTAGAGTCGGGGAACCTTCTCAAACTCAAGTGAGTCAGGATTGAGCGCCGAGGACCCGGCCGCTGGGTACCTACGAAAAATTTCTAAAGTTTCATAAATTTTACTTTTCAATATTTTTTTCTATTTATTTATTCATTATAAATCAAATAAAAATTATTTAAACATAAAAAAATTTTTGACTTCGGTCGGAATTAAACCCACAACCCTTTGGACGCGAAGCAAGCGCGTATACCACTACGCCACGGACCCACCGTACTAGGAAGATTTTAAAACTTCTATAATAGATGCTCCCTGATTTCTACTTCATTCTTTTAATATTATTAATTATTAAATATTCATTATAAATGTATATGAGTATGCATTTAAAAATAAAAATAAAAAAGGTGTAAAAAATATTAACTATAATTTATTAGTATTATCTGAGTGTATAATATAGTTATAGCTTAGAATAAAAATAATAGCGATCTACTTTATCTACAAGATGCATAAGTTAACACTCAAGAGAGTAGTAAATTTTAAAACTAGTAGGAGTAACACGTCAGTTGCGCCCTCTACGAGAGAAACTTACTAAATACGAATTTCATAGTCATATTTTTTTATCAGGTGCAAGAAGAGGAGTGAACTCTGAAGAATTTTAAGTGGTATGACTTGGAGTCTGTCCCATAATGAAATGAATGTGAATCATGATGTGTATGCTTTTTTCTTGGCCAATGAAACAGCTGATCGAGCCAGAAATGATTTGGGGAGAGGGAACCTTTTTTTATCCAAGGATCGAGAAAAAAACAGCTGATGGAAATTATCTGAGCTGGGGTAACTTTTTCTAACCTAAGGATCGAATGACGAGAAACAGCTGATTGAGCCAGGGTGGAAGAACCTGTTCTCATCTAAGGAACGCGAGAGAAACAGCTGATTTAAATGAAGGAAGGCCAAACCTCTCCACCCAGCCCACCCCAGCCTGCAAAAGTATGCAAAAAAAAAAAAAAAAATGCAAAACGATGTATTTTTATTTCCTCTTTTCAGTAGTGTAATTATTATAATTTCCTCCTTTTTAGTTTTTCCAAAAAAAATTGGGAAAGCGCATAACACTTATTTGGCGTTTTTCTTAATAAATAAAGGTTCTGATATAAAATTTCTAATGTAGGAAAATTCCTCCAAACTTGCTCTAATTTCCTCCGTCAAAAGTTTTCAAAAATATATGCAAATTTTGATGATATTGTCGAAAAACAGTTTTTCCAAACAGTTTCTTTTAAAGTGTATGCACTGCGCATGCGCAAGTACTCTACCGCATGCACGTCCGAAAAAGTTACGTGTTGCGTATACGCACATATTCTTTCGTATATGCGTGTTCATTAGGCGGCAAATTAAAATCGGCATATAATTATTATAAGCACTAAGAATTCAAAGTATAATTATGATAATAAGGATAAAAATGACGAATGAAAAATTATTTTTTTTACAATGTAAATGCTAGCATTAAAGCAAGTTTTCATTCACACGAGTTCCATTTAAAAGAACTTTGGCTTTGTTGGTCATTGGAGTCACTACAGTTCCAAAAATATATAATATTTTCAAAGAATGAAAAACATTAGAAAGTAAAGTAATCATTATGTACTTGATAATTGTTAATTTCCTTACTGAATTTTGTATGCAATATAATCATAAATATTTTTATTAAGAATATAGATATACATCTTCAAATGTAATTACATAACAATTTAAAAAAAAAAGACACTTTATTTTATTAATTTCTACCTAAATTATTTAATTAACTGACAAATAAAACAATTTCTAAGTGACGAGAATTTTTTCGAAATAATCAAATTATTATTATACTTTAAAATGAACGAATTGATACGTTTTAAGGTTATGCCGCTACTACACCTAAAGTGATCAATCGGTAAATTTAGATGATTAATAATTTAACCTGTTAAAAAATAGTATATATCATGATTGGGATTGTCTGAATTACTTGGAGTTTTTCGTTTACTCATGACTACTTCACGTGCAAAAACGAAAATTTGATCATTACAAAATTTTATTTTTTCTGGCCATTGATTCAAACAGCGCGAAAGCAACATCACTATATGCGTCGTCTGCTAAATATTTGGAATGCATTTTTATTTATATTGGAGTATATACATGAATTTAAAAAAAATATTTTAGTGATTAGTTTTTTTATTTTATAATAAAAATTTCATTTATTTATACATTTTTTAAAATAGATAGATATAGATAGATAGATATTATTTTATTTGTATGAAAGTACAAAAACGTGTAATACAATTTGTAAATACAAAAACAATATATATTGCACAAAATGCTATAAAAAAGCATAAATGTAAATATTGCACAATTAATATCACAGTCAGTCACTAAACCTAATAATACTGAATAAGTAAGTCACAAACAAAAATAAATAAAAGTGATATCACAAAGTAATCATAAAATACTCGCAATATAAATAAAAATAATCATATAAATATAAATAAAAATCAGTCTTACAATATCTATCAGTCATGGTATTAAAATTTAAAAAAAATTAAATTTAATACATAATAAAATAAAAATAACAAGCGTACGCAATAGCATGAAACGCAGTCAAAAATAAAATCAAATAAAAATTCTCACTCACCAACCATTCAGCCAACACTCATACAATAAATACACTCGCACCTTAAACCTATATACAGGACGTTACAAAAATAAATTAAATAAATTAACATAAATATATAGTAAAAAATATTAATCTAGGTCGAGCAAGTACCCTCTCACCGCTGCTTTGAACCTGCTGAGAGATGGAAGATGTTTAATCTCAACAGGCAGGGAGTTCCAAAAATGCGCACCTTGAACTTGGAAGGAATTCCTTCCAGTCTCAGTGCGCATAAAGGGCACCGCAAGATCCTTAGTCTCTCCCCTAGTAGCCGCCCTAGGTACACGTCTAGTGAAGAGACTCACTAGATGCTCCGGAGTATTCATGTGCACGATTTTGTACATAAGCACAGCCAAAAAATACTGTCTCCTCGAATCAGTGCGCAGCCAACCCAACACGGTTCTATAAGGAGAGACATGATCACCCATTCTCAAACCCATTACATATCTCACACATGATTTTTGTAATCTCTGTATTCGTCTTCTCAACTCCTGAGAAGCATCGAGCAGAACTACCGAACAATAATCAAGATGTGGAAACAGCAGGGCGGTTGCTAGCTGTTTACGCAGAGTCTCCGTGGTGTACCGACGGAAAAACCGCAGGGCATACAAAAAACTCTATTAAACTTTTTTGTAATCATATCAACGTGCGGTACCCATGAAAGTTTAGGGTCAAACACAACACCAAGACTCGTCACGGAGTCAGAGAAAGGTATACTAATGCCTCCCTCAAGATCAATCGTACGTGACCTATCAGCATAAAAAGAAATTATAAAACGACTATTGCCAAAGACGATTGCCTTGGTTTTATTAGAATTCAAAGTGAGAGAGACACCAGCAGCCCACTCCGACACTGCTTTGGCCGCCCTCTGTAAAGTGAGAATACCCTCTTCCACATTCTCGCGAGGTACCTGCGTGTAAATTTGCAGATCGTCTGCATAGAGTAGGTGCTCGACGCAACTAGAGTCAAGAGCGTCACGTACGTCATTAATGTAAAGGCAAAACAACAGAGGCCCCAGTACTGAACCCTGCGGAACTCCAAGGTTGGTTGTCAGCCAACTCGATTCCTCGTTTAAATGCGTGGAAACCATTTGTTTCCTTCCTGATATATAGGAGTTAATCCACAAGAGAGCAGCCCTGGAAAGCTCCATCGATCTAAGCCTAGTAAGTAACTTGAAGGGAGAGATCGTGTCGAATGCCTTACTGAAGTCAAAAAGTAAAAGTAACGTGACGAGTTTTTTGTCTAGACCCGATCTTATATCATCAGTTAATTTAAGAATAGCTGTTTGTGTCGAGTTGTGCTTTTTGAAGGCAGTCTGCATTGGGTCAAGTATTTTATTAGCAGTAATGTACTCTTGCAACTGGTCATGGGCGATCTTCTCAAGTACCTTTGAAAGAAAACATAAAATAGCAATAGGCCTGAAGTCTTTAGGCGATTTGGGTGCAGAGCACTTCTTTAATGGCACAATACGTGCCTGCTTCCAAAGGCCAGGGAAAACCCCCCGCGCAAAAGAAGAATTGAACAGAGTCACAAGATGTTCACCAATAAATGGTAATGCTTTAAGTATCACACTTTGCGAAATGCCGTCCTCCCCACGAGCCTGCGATGAGAAGTGAGAAACTGCAAGAATAACATCGTTAATATTAATTGATTTAAAAGCGAAACCATTTTCGCTGCATTCAGAAAGAAACTTCTTACGTTCCTCACCATCATCATGTGGCGAAACCGACACCCCAGCAAAGTGCGCATTAAGCTCATCTGGAGCAAATCCATTCAGATCCCCTTGAGGTCCGGATAAGAGTCCCAGCTCTCTCAACTCCTTCCAGACATTACCACCCGCAAGAGCCTCAAACAGTCTGTTATGATAATATTCACTTCTTGCACGCTCAATCTGCTCGTCAAACGTCTTACGTAAAATTAAAAATTCTGAAAAATATTTATTGTCGTTTGTCCGTTTGTATCGCCTATATGTGGCATCCCTCCTGCGCTGCATCTGTGACAACTCTCCATCCATCCATGGTGGCTTCTTTTTCGTACATTTAAATATTTTCACTGGTGCTAAGTCTTCAATAGCAGCAGTAAGATTATCACAAATGCAGTCAAGTGCAGACTCAGGATCCACTATATCAGTTGTCAATTTGGACCAATCACAGCCGGCCAATTTCTCCAATAATAATTTTCCACTAATATTTTTATAATTTCGATACTTAATTGGATCTTGCACTAAACTGCTAGCATTGTAGGCTATAGAAACTTCAATTAAATTGTGCCGACTATGAAAGTTCGCAGGTACGTTACGTGCGTCCAGTATGGTGTTATTGTCATCTACAAAAATCAGGTCAATCCATGTGCGCGACGATGGAGTTATATGCGTGGCACCGTGCTGGACCAACTGAAGCGAAAGCTCAGCGGACAGTTTACTAAGAAACTTCGCATCACTGCTTTCTCGCAGGAGATCGGCATTCAGATCTCCCATTATTATCTTAAAAGAAAAATCGGGAGTCAAACTTACTAATTTATCAATTAGATCCGAATCTTTTGTAAAGGAAATGACAGGAGGACGGTAAATGACGGAAACCAACACAGATTCAGAGTTGCCTGCTTTAACAGAACAAAAAATGTATTCAGGCACTTCAGGCTTGCCACTGGCATTTATAGTTGTGGTATTCGAAAAAGCTAATATCTCACATTTCAAACTATCTTTGACGTAAAGAGCAACCCCTCCTCCATGAAGGTTTCTATCCTGTCTAAAAATTTTATACCCTTTAACCTGAATGACGTCATCCGAGACAGTCGGACCCATCCAGGTCTCAGCCACTCCAAACAGATCATAAGAAAATATAGTAATGATAGTACAAAATTACTATTACATTTATTATAAATTATATTTAAAATCAACAGTAACTTGAAAAAAATAAAATAATCAATTTTAATGTCTTATGTATAAAAACGAATACAAACAATTATTGAATAAATTCAATTAAATTTCAATGAACTAAGCATTATATTAAAATAAATAATTTGTAATAAAAAATTATTTCTAATATGTGAAAATTTTGAAAATACTATAAATTGATATTTGGCTCTTTCATGAAGTTCGTATATTGAGTATAATGAATATCATTAGTAGTATATGGGGCGGTATAGCGAGACACCCCCTCCCCTCGTCTCGCTATACTGCCCCATTCCCCTCGCCTCCTGTCTCCTCCTCCATGTCTGGGGGCTGTTATAGCGTACATGTGGTGGTAAGTGTAACATTTCCCCTTCTCCCAGTCTGGGGCTGTTATGGAGTACTATTTTATTTATTAATTTTATTTATCGATTTTATTTATCAATTTTATTTATCAATTATTTCCTACGATTAATATATTTGTTGGTCCTGAAAAGGACCGTGTGTGAAATATATAAATATTTTTAATTTAAAATTTTTTATATTCTTTTCTTTCAGGAATAGAGTAAGTATTGGATGAAAATTTTTCAGAATATTGTTTCCAGCTGGATGATGGTTGATTTTCCTTCTTTTTCTTTTCCCCACCTTGTAGTAAAGGTGTTTTTTCGTTGGTGGAACTGTTTTGACCCATCGTAATAATTATACGTTAGACAAATATGATAAGAGACTATGCGTGAAAAAGTATTTATTGTAAAAAGTTGTTATTTAAATTAATATTTTCAAGAGTATTATTTTTTTTATTATATCTTTGAAAACGTTCTAATTTTTCCGTTTCTTTCTTATAATATTCTTTGCATCGTTCTCTCTTTATTCCGTTGTCTGTAGAACGTAATAAAGCAATCTTACCTGCGCATTGTCCCATGTCTGTTTCGACCGACTGTCATAAAATAAATGATGGGTAATTGAAAAGGTGATTATATTTATAGAAAGAAAGAAATGAAGTCAAATATAGCATTAAAGTTATTTATTGATATTAACACACATTTTTATACATGAATCATTTTATATGATAAATGGTTTTACAATCATAGATTAATTATACATAATAACAAACGAAGTTAATTATATGATTAAAGTAATTAATTGATATAAACACACATTTTTTATTCAGAAATCATTATATCTCGTAAATCTTTTGCAATCATAGGTAAACTAAATGCGAGAATTTCATGTAGAACAAATTTTAAATATAAACTTTTATAATGATCAGTATCGTCTACCATATTTTCCATGAAATAACCTTCTAATTCGTTATTAAGAATAGAATAGTATTGTTTGAATGATTTTAAGTCATTAAGAATT
This sequence comes from Anastatus disparis, assembly GCA_017163975.1. Classification (NCBI taxonomy): domain Eukaryota; kingdom Metazoa; phylum Arthropoda; class Insecta; order Hymenoptera; family Eupelmidae; genus Anastatus; species Anastatus disparis. The sequence goes on along the minus strand of JAFFSR010000274.1, from coordinate 4,557,631 downwards.
ACTTTTGCATTGTCCAGTCCTTCTTGTCCAAGTTTATTTTTTAAAAAGTCTAGAATATGATCGGTAGTACGGTTGACTTTACCGACGCGCTCGCTTAAATCGTTGAGAAGAAGATCTACCAAGACACTTTGCTGACAAAGACCTTCAAATGTTTGGTGTTGCAAGACTATACTTGGTGGATGATTAAAAGTTTTTCTCTTTTTGCAAAGTGATTGTCCAGGAGTATCTTTTTCCTCGGGTATCTCGTTCGGTTGTGGTCTTTCGTCGATGGTGATAGATTTGGTGCCGTACGATGTGATGAAACTTAAGTCATGATTGGAAAGAAAGAGTTTAGTTGGTCTTCCAAAATCTTGATAAAAAGAATAAGAATTTTGAAAATAAGCTGTTATGGCGTCAAATTGATCTTTCAGAATATCCCAGCTATGGCGATCAAGAGAGACACTTTTGTGCGAGCCACCTGAAGAAACTAGTTTAATCACTTCATGATAATATCCACCACTATATTCAAGACCGACACAAATTCTTTTCGAGTTAGACTTATTGAGCGCGTAGGTAGTAGATAATAAAAGGTTTGGCAATTCGGGTTTTCCCGACTCACGTAATTCACAACGAGCCATTTTTTAGGTCTTGATCGTACTGAAGCTAAACTTTTACTAAAACTTGGAAAGAATATTTCTCTACCACACATTGGATAAAATAGTATGTAGAGGGGATAAATACGTTTTTAATAGAATAGTAGCAACAGAGCAGGTGTTTATTTAGGGTAGATACGAAGGATGGGGTGGGGGATGGTATCTGTAGACCAGGTGTACTAAGGAAAACGTAGAGACAGCTAGTCAGCAGGGCAGGTGTTTCTTCATTCATGGATAGGAGGGAGGGAAGGGGAAAATTAAGGGAAAAATTTTTAGAAATATTTTATTTGTGCACTTAATAGTATATTTATTCAAATCTAAATTCCAAAATTAACATTGATTATACTTAAATCTAAAACACACATTTGATTATAATATTTAAAGTAAAATTATATATATTATGAATATCTTAACCTAGAAGTACATGTTTGATTACAATGGCCTGAACCTTGAGAACGTTCTCTGCCGAATGTACCGGCGCGCTTACATTTTCTATGTCTAATTTTATTTAAAATTCTTTTATAAAAATTTTCAGCTATTCGATCATTTTTTTTCATGTTATTTGAAAAGATGCTACAAAACGTTCGCAAACTAACACCGCGACACATATGATATAAAAACATAATAGTATATTGACCACAACACGTTGAATCGATGCTCTGCAGTTTCTTGGTATTCCATCGAAAAATTTTACAGTTTCTTCTGAGTCGTTCCAGATGATATTTTGAGATGGGTGGGAAACCGTAACTGTCAAAATACGTTCCGTATCCATTTTTATCGATGAACATAGCCACCCAATGTGTACCAGGTCTTGTATGATCATCGGTATTACACACTACCGCGACTGGTGTTATCATTACATTCGGAATTCGATCTGCTGCGTATACGCCAATTGTTTTGGCTTTCAACCCTTCTAGGGCTCTCTTTATTTGGGTGGTATTCATTTGTATTATTTTCTTGTGTTAAACTACAACCCTCATCACTACTTGCGTATTCTATGGTTTTATCATCGTCATCGTCGTCGTCGTCGTCTACCTCATCGACCCCTGTAAAAGAGACGCTTGACCCGAATCTCACAACGCTATTTTTCTTGTTGGCAACTTTTTGAAGAGAGTCGTAGAAGAGTTCGCTACTCTTTTTAGACAAATTTTGTTGAGATTCTTGAGGGAGTAGTGAATAAAGCCACTTTCTCAATAGATGTGATCTCTGCATGGCACAATACTCCCTTTTATAGAGGCTTTCTCGGCAGGCGTGAAAGCAGCATACTTTCTGAGAAGAGAATTGTCTTTGTAAGTCGGTGAAACCCGTTGTAGTGTAATCTTCTATGTTTATAACGTTACGGGCCATAATAGATTCGATATAGCGAGCCTTTTCAGCACCTCTTACATAAATTCTTGTAGCGTTTCTCGCTATATTATAAAAATGGTAGCGTAATTTTCGTAGAATAACATCCCCATCGAACCATTGTAAACCGTGGAGGCGTGACGACACGTAATCGTTACTGGTTTTTATATCTTCTGGCAAATTATCGAATTCGTAAGGTGGTGCAATTCTCCAATGACCAATAACTTGTTCTTGTAGAGAAACTACTGCCACTTCCTTGGGTAAAAATTTATTATCTTTATCTCTTAAGCCTTGAATATCTATTACGTAATCCATTTTGGCGAGAACGCGAGTGTCTGTGTGCTACGGTTGAGAGTGAGAAGCAATTAAAACAGTGGGGTATGAAGCAAATGGTCTTATAATATTTCTCCCATCATGTTCCCCCTCCACCTTAAGCATTAAAATCCGTAATAATTTGTCTGTTCGAATCGATTTCTAGCACGTTATCAAATTCTGCATAAACGATGCAATTGATTGTTTCCCTAAGAGCCTCCTCGAAGCGAACTTCAATGCGCAGAGCACCCGACCGCACGAGATTCCAATGTGATGAAAAATGAGCCGACAAATCTGGTGTCAAGTCGAATGCAAAGAGACAGTAACCTTCTGGATAAGACGTTCGGCTGACATCGATACCCTCGTTGAGAAAACGTATACCAGTACCGGAAAATAGCGTGTGATAAGCGTCTACATAGAGTTTATTATTCCCAGTGTATTTTGGCTGTAGGGGTTTGCTTGTACTCCATCGACGTAAAGAGAGAGAAAATTGATGGAATAATGTTGAAAGTTGAAAGGATTCAATTGTTGATTGCCATTGAAGGCTCGGTTACTCACAAAACCTATGATGATTCTTTTTGGCAACTGGCCCAATATAACATTATCAAGAGTATCTCCTAAAATTCCGCTATGTAGAGTGAATGATTTGACTTCCACCCTTGTTATTGGATATTTTGGAGTAGTTTTGGCCAAAGCATTATCATGACCCAATAGTACGGCTGGACTTATTTTAGCTCAACGGACGATTAGCGTCGCTTCTCTGATGCGTACTGAAAATTTTCCGTCATCGGTGAAATCCATCAAACAAAACGCCTCCTTGCTACGAACGAGCCTCACTCGCATTTCAACACCGTTTACCAAAAATTTACCTTGATTAAATACATCGCAATGGAGGTGGCCAATCATATCGACAACTTTACCACCAGCTGTAAAGTATTGGCGATTCCGAGAACCGATATTGGCCCCAACTGTTCCAGTAGCAATTGCTGGTGAAGCATCCATACATCCTGCTGTGTCCGCATACCAAAGTGCGGAGGTTAGGTGTGATGTTATGGCAGGAGAAGCGTAATTTAAGAGCGTTTCTATGTAAGCTTTGTAAGGATAAGCGTTGTTTGGGGGTGAGACAAGCTTTGAATTGAAAAAGATGTCCGTTTGCTCGAACAACGAATGTAAAAAATTGTTAATAGGAGCAACTTTTGCATTCTCGGCGTCGGTTCCCACGGGTGTGATTTCCACGCTAACTTGTAACATTGTATGCGCTAGATCGATGTAATGCTCGGTCGAACTAGGAACCAAATATTCTAAAGGTGAATCGCTTTCATTGCTGAGAGATAATACAGGTTTGTAGTGGAGAAAAGAACTGCTTGCAATCGATGTTTGCGTCGGAGGAAGAGTAAAAATATCTAGTTCGCTCTTCACACCTTCACCACTGCACGCGTGTAGGAAAGCCATTTTTTTAAAATGATTTATTTAGGTCCAAAAATGTCGGATACGCTTCTCAATACTTTCTTCTTTTGCCTTGATGTTTTCTTTTTCTTGCCTATACCACGCTTATTCGTCTTTCTCTTTGTCTTTCTTTTCTTGCTCGATGCGTTGTATGCGGGAACACGAGCTCGCGTTGACTGTCGTTTGCGCTTAGCAGTAACAGCTTTATATCCACTACCTTTCATAATATCGGAAATTTTATTAGCAGCTTTTCTTTTTAAATTTCGACCCGACTCTTGAACACGCGTGTTGAGAGACTCTTTAAAATTCGCTCTCTTATTCGACACGTCGTCTAGCACGTTCAAGCCTGTTCGGACGGCTTCTTTGCCTACTGCTTTGGCCCCGCTGGCAAGATATGGCACAATTTTTCGAAATAATCCTCCAAGAAAGCTACCAATTCCAGAGCCTCTTTGAAACGTTGAACCAGAGTAAACGTTTTTAATACCGCTTCCACCACCAGCCTGCTCGTCGTAGTAATGAATATAATAACTCATATCGCTATGCAATTAACGACTACGCTTGAAATGAAGCGTAACCGTCAGCGTTCCATACTCAAATGGTATTTTGCGCCCATGTTGATCTCTTATATCGATAACAATATTTCGAAAGGTATGATGTAGTAGAGGTATGTATTGAATCGGTGCAAACTGTTTGACAACGGTTGATCCGAATTTGTACTTTGAATTTTCCAGGGCTACAATGCGTGAAAGTGCCGTTTCCGTATCACCGACTGCATAAGGTTCGCATATGTCTGTGTAAACGTAAAGCTGATCGGGTATAGCCCGTGCTAAAGTAGCTGGTCTATTGCCCACATTTATACTCGTTCCTGAGTTGGAAGTGACAAAAGTTCCTGTTTCTCTGTGGACAATGTCTTCAAAGCCAAAAATTCGACGAATTTTTTCGTTGAAAGTCGTGTAGTGCGGCTCTTCGCAATCGCAAATCCTTTTTAAGATGTAATAACCTTTCTGAAACTCAGTCGGTTCAAGCTTCTGATGTTTACGCACCTCGTGTACTTTATTTATTTCTTCTGCAAGCTGTTTGATGCTACTGTATACGCCGTGAGGAAAATTACAAAACCCGTTATTTTTCGAAACTTTGGGTTTAGCGCTTCCTAATTTAAAAGTATAATAAGCTTCAGGTTCTTGAATATGCATGATAGTACAGGGTACGTGTATTTCAGCTAGACCGACCTGCCAGTTACCGATTAATCTAATTTCACGGGATAAGTAAGTGGTAAAACAAGTAGTCGTATTGTCAGGAAAATAACGCATGCTACTGTTAGTCGGTAATACTAAATAAAAATCATCTAGATTATCCATTATTTTCAAACTCTTTTAACGTCTGATGCTTTTATCCAAGAATTAAATTTATCTGGATATCCTTCCCACTTTACAAATAACTGTTTTTTATTTCCGCTTCCTTTGGTCCGAAGAACGCGTTCAATCTTGAAATTCCAACAGTCGTTGTGATCCTACAGGAGCCAATTCTTCTGTATAAAAAAATCCGTCAATGTCCTCTCCTTGTAAATCTTGTAGCTCGTAGGTATAGAGATTTTGTCTGGTAGAAAAGCGTTTGACTTTAAATACTTCCTCGCTATAATTCTTCTCGAATCCTTTCGCAAAGGTTCCCTTAGAGCGACTGATCCTCACGTAGTCACCAACCTCGTATTTACGGTCTTTTATTTGCCTTTGATTTTTTCTTTGCTGAAGAGCGCGCCTCTGTAGATTCATTCGTGCCTCAGCAGCGTTATACAAATTAACATCTAAAGGTTTCATTTTTATACTTGAATGTACTGTATTGTTGTATGCATAAACTATCTTTTGTATTACATCGATGTACCTATGTGTATTGCGATGAGTGAAATATCTCCAAACACGTTCTTTGAGAGTTCGATTGAGACGTTCTACCACTGCCGCCTTAATGTCAGGGTTCTTTGCCACTCTAAACTGTATGTCATATTTTTTAAGAGTATTTTGCAAATCTGCACCAACAAATTCTTTACCTTTGTCAGTTTGTAAGTAAACAGGTGTACGACCATTGGACCGCTTAAGAATCTTTTCGAATGCAGCTGACACAGCGTGTGCTGTTTTATCTCGCAGTGGTTCTACCCATGCATACTTACTGAGCACGTCGATCACCACTAGTAAGTACGAATAACCATCATTTTCTTTTTTTAGACTCGTTAACTGACACAAATCTGCCTCCCAAACGTCATCTACGTTAGTTACGTTATAGTGTAATCTAGTCAATTTTTTTCGTATAGGGCGGTGAAGCGTGTAAGCATCTTGATTACTCAACCACTCGTGTATTCGTTTTTGATCTTTTTTCCTGTTTATCAATGATTTACCTCTTATATTTACGCGTATTAAATTTCGAGCTCCAGCATAACCTGCTTCGTGTGAAGGCTCGTAATACTGTTTTTCTAAAGACATTTTCTTCAGATTCTTGCTTTTGACCATTTTTGCTTAGCACCATGTCGCGTTACAGGTGGTGTAAATACTGGTGACGAGGTTTTTCGTTTCGCAGTATTTAAAGGAGACGTTAGTCTTTTGGCAATTTTTAGAATTTCCGTATTTCCAATCAAATTATTAGGGGTTTCTGAACTTCCAATAAACTTTGCAAATTCAAATCTACCAATAGGTGCTTCATCATCCTCCTCTATTTTTTTCTTTTTCTTTTGTAAAATATCGTTAAGTAATTCTAGTATGTTGGATCGTGGTATAAGTTTGCCATCTACGATAACGCTTCCAGTACTATCCCATTTTAACCGATCGGGCTCAAAAGTGCGCCAATGTTTTAGTAAAAGTCGTGCTTTTCTAGCATAAATTTTAGGTACATTATCGAGTATTTTTTCTTCTGTTAATGGTGCCAGTGTAGCTTCGATTTCGTCAATATCTCGACCAATGTCACCACCATCCACACGTTCGTTATCTTTGAAAAATAAATAGCGCCTCAAAACTTGCAAATAATTTTTACATTTTTTCCGTTCACTGTTAAAACTTTTAGAATGAAGAATTTTGTACATTTCCAAATCAAGCCGTGTTAAATTATCAGCAGGTGTTTGTATGGTTTTTTCAGCATTTTCAGTCATGTTATCAGTCCTAGAAATAATCGTAGATACAGCTCCTCCTTGTTGTTGCTGCTGCTGCGAAAAACTTTGTATTTGTTCCAGAGTTGTTTCGGGGACAATGACCATTTTTCGACTCAGAGCATTCAAAAGTGCGACGTGCTTTTTCGAATATAACTTTCCAGGTGTGCAACAGACGCGAGACTTTATGGAACTTTTTTTCTTTTCTCCTTGTTTTCTTTTTGTTACGAACGGGGCCATAGATGTTGTCCCAGCCATAGCTATTTCAAGACTGCTTCTTGACTACAGATGCTTGTTTCTTTTTATTTAGTCATGTTTACCTGAATCTCGATGAAAATTTAGGCACGTAAGCATAGTGCAGCTTGTCATCGGGAAATATGTTGGTACGAAAGCGAAACTCATCTGGAGTATCTTGTTGCAAATCTAACAAAAGATAGCTAAATGGCCGACTACAGGCATCAATGTAGGCTTCTTGCAAGAATTTGGGGTCCTTCGGGTAAACTTGTCGAGCGAGAAACTGTATTTGTGCACGATCTCTCGGATTTTTGAACAATACGATATAATTTGAATTCAATGATAAATCACGCTGATTTGGCCCCCTATGAAAAATATTTTGCGTAATAAAAACAACACTGATATTTTCGTGGTGACAACCTTTTGTAAATAAATCAAGTACCGTATTGTTTGATGATTCGCGCATCAGATCGTCTAGTATGAGCAATTTTTTTTTATCATTGTTATTGGAATAATCACTAGCTTGTGGTAAGCCTTCTCGAAATTTGATGCGTTGATTTCCTTCTACTTTGAACTCGTTACGATAGGCCTCTTGCCATTCCGCGTAATAAAAGAGAATACGATCAAAATGCACGTCACAAATTTGGGGTAAACTGGCGAGAAATCTTTTGACAAAAACAGTTTTTCCACACATAGTCGGCCCTGAAATTATGCATGTAAAGGGATGTTTCCATCGTGTATCCATGTTGAATACTGACAAAGACGGACAAAAGTTTAATGTTTTTTATGTTTAGCACCCTCTTATGTTTTTCATTTTTTAATTATTATTAAGAGGGCTAGATGGGTGGAGGAGGGGGGCGGCGGCGGCGGCGCCGCGGGCACACGTGTTTTTATTAGCTTATTCAACACGTGTGCGGGAATAAGCTCATTTTCCGCGTCAATCAGCTAATTGAGAAATGTATAAGCTTATCACCGCGCGGGTGTTAGCGTATTGTTATCTTCTAAGAATTATTGATGATTGCTTGTAAAATAATAATAATAGATTTCATGAAAACACTTTTCCTTTTTCATTCAATATTTTTATCGTTTACTCGTTGTTCACATTCACTCTTATAACCAAAAGGAAGAGAAAGCGATAGGGAAACATAGCGTCTTTTTTTCAAAACGACGCTACAGGTTTTGAATTCTTCTCTTGTTATGACTTCGTGATAAGGTGTGCGTCGTATAGATTTAAAATTCAACCGTATCTCGCTTTTATTCGTGTCTTTCTCATTCTCTTCTCTAAGCTTTCTCGCGAATACCTCGTTTATGAGCGTTTTAATATTATTAAAATTTATTTTTAATGAATTTTTGAAATTTAAAGTTATTCCCCTAACTTTGCAACATTCATAAATATTTCCTGACGGTGTTATTGCACGATAAGCGTAAAACTTAGGTGCTGCAGACATCATAGTGTCTATATAGGTACCAGGAGCGTAACATCTTAATTCATCCGTCATATCACCCAATAAGTTTCCCAAGGCTGGCTCATATTCGCCCGAATCGTCCTTTTCTACAAAAATACACGAATCAGTATCACAGTACAAAGTACGCCTATCAAGCTCTTCCATATGTTTGTACAATTCCAGCCTGGCTTGTGCAGTTGTGAATGCTGCTATTACCACATTTGTATTGGATGATGCTTCAACAGCTTCTTCTCTAAGCTGCCAATGAACGTATAAAATATCGTCGTTTACAGGTAAAATACTGAGAACTTCTTTATCAGCACAGGTTAATGTTCGTAAGAGATTTTCGCGCGATTTCACGATTTCCGTTTGCTTTAAATTACTGCGTTGTCCAAACTTCCCCCAAAAAGAATTTAAGCAAAGTTTAGCTACAACTCTCAGACTACTATTTTTTTCTATTTTGTCACGATCCAATCGAATACCTTCGTTTCGCTCATACTCGTCCAAGTACCGCAATTTCGCTTCGTCGTCATTTGTACACCAAGCAGGCCATCCACTTGCTTCTTGTTTTATTTTCAAAAACGTATTTACGTATCCTGCAAAGAGTCCTCCGTTAATACCATCAAAGCGTGTCATTTCGTATTGCCATATAATATATATTTTCGTTATACGGTACCCAAGTTCGACAGATTTACGTAATTCGTCGACTACCCAAGTACCCGTGAATTCTCGCTCGTCAATGTTTTCGTGATTACAATCGCTTTCTCGCATCTCCTCGCAACAAGAACGACAAAGTGCGAATAACAAACGACCGTGCATTTTAACGGGTAACAAAGGTAAGTACAAGTTTCTGGGTGGTAAAACTTTACACTTAATCAGGCCCTCGACACGTTGCAAATCATTATTATTTCCTCCGGTTAGTTCACGACACTCGCTTCCTATGAAAATTTTTGGATGTCCAACGGGAAATTGCCCACGTTTACATACGTAAGGATACAAGGAGCATATATCTGTGTATTTGATTTTCTCACCCTCTTTAATTTTATAATACGGAATTATATTTTCTGTTCTTCCGCCGAAAAATGCTTCTCGTGGGTTAAACGTTATTCTACTCATTACAGGATGATTACGCACGTATTCAGCTATTTCCGGATTTTCAAGTTTAATTTTATCGAATTCGCATTCCCATATACAACGAACCTCGTATACATTTTGTCGAATTTTATTTATTTTTACTAATGTATTTTTATAAACTTCGTTAAACGTACGTCCAAAAGCGATGCGCGTATCCCGATTTTTATTAAAACATTGGGGACAACCATGCGTGTAACAACCTTCATATTCGAAAACTATACCCTTTCCATCCTGATTTCCCGATGCAGGAGGTAAAAATCCGTCTACGAGGAAACCTTCAGGCAAGATAAATTCTCTCGTTCTACCAGCATGAATTATTTCACGACCAATTTCTCTTTCACAGGCTAATAACCATTCAATTGACTTTTGAGAATGTTTATCAGCACGACGATAGCCTGCAGGAGGTATAATGCCAATGGTTTTGGGTAGTAAGAAATTCTTTCTATAAACAAGAGAACATGCGCTTGCGATAGTAGTCGCACTCGTAAACGGACAGATTTGTCCTACGTCTAAGAAAATTTTTCTAAAGGCCAAACATGCGCGTCTTAAAATTTTAACGTCCATGCGACAATATTCTACGATTTCGTTTTTAAAATCAAATACGTGTCCACTCGAAGTTTCGGAATTATACCACGTGAAAAATTTCTCTCTTTCCTCATGCGACATGGAATCAGGCGCGTAAAAATGCGGATCTGGCAATGGACCTACATAATTTTCATTCCCTACAGTATTAAACAGATGAAGAAAGTAGCCCTTTTTCGCGCTGGGCGGTAAGCCGAAAGTTTCTGTTAATGCGCTTAGTTTCATGTGGAAATAATTTAAACTATCGATGAATTTTGTTCGACCGCATTGTAACAAAATTATATTTTGTCCGTTAAGAATCACTTGGGGTGATGTCTGATTATATTTTTCCACTAATTTTTTCAGCATAAATGTGCGTCAAAACCACTAGCATTGTGTGCAATACATATGATTTGGTTAAAAACTGTTCTCTCGCGAATATACATATCTAAAAATTGTCTAATTGGGTTTTCTTGAAAAACATGTTCGCGAATACCACAAGTATCGCATCTTTGAGAAAAATCATTATTCTCCAAACAATCATCACACGTTTGCTGAACAACGCAGAGGTTAGGAACGTGTAATCGCTTGGTAGTGTGACATCTAAATTCTGTATCTTGCTGTGTTTCTAAATCGTAGAATACAAACAAAGTTTTCTTTATTTTTTTAAAGTTGCTTCCATTGTCATAGTCATTCGTGGACAGAGGACGCATGTAACATAACTCGTTAACAGAATATTTTCCTCGACAAAGCTTACACCAATTAACTCCACATACATGCTTGTCTCTGTGAACATGGGTAACTTTATTACAAACAAATTTTAACAAGTTCGCAAATTTTTTTATTTTTGGCCTTATAGCTTCCATTTGTTTGATGATTTTTGTAGCAAGCATTATTGAAAAATGTTCTATGACATTCGTTACACTTCAAAATTATACCGTTTTCTTTCACACATGATGGCGATACAAAACACTTTGAACATACGTTTGAACACTGATGTTGGTCGGGATATTTGTAACATTTATTACAATATTCGCAGAAAAAATTATTACCCGCTGCTCCGCTTACATTTAAAATAGTATGATAATGATGTTCATCAGAATCATAATATAAATTTATAACTCCTTGCAAATCCACATTATTTTGGAATTGTTCAATTAACGCACGACCATTAAAAAATGGTGGTTCTCCGCTTCCAAAATTACTTTTATCATATACTTGTATTGCAATGCCAAGTCTAGTATAGTACTTCTGAAATTTATCTATCTCGCGGAACCCCCAGCCTTCCTCTGGAATATTCAGGTCAGCATTTTTTATTAGCTGCAAAGCGTTCTCTTTTTGCATAGATCTACGTCCATCGCGAATGACAGTCCACTTATTTATCATATCGATTGAATCATTTTTTTTATAATTCACATACATCTCCCCAACAACTAAGGCTCGTGGCAAACACAAATTATCTTTATTCTGTATACAAACTATTGATTTTTTCTGCAATATGTTAATATTTAATTTATTTTTCCGACCGGTACCTCGAGGTAAATTGGTATACGTTGCCTCTAAAATAAAACTATCGTCAATCTGAAAATTTTCGTTACTTTGAGTTAAATTACTTATAAGTTCCCATAAATCATCGTAATTAAAATTCAAAATCGGTCTAAGTGACATTCCGGCTGGTCCATGACTAAAGTGAATACTTTTTACAGTAATTCCTACTAAGTCATTTTCTTCTCCTAACGATATCAAATACGCGTGAATATCCCGCATAACCAATTCTAACCATAAAACAGGATTAAAATTTTCTGTAGGGGGACGCATGCAAAGTACTAATCTTGTCGCATTCATTTGAAATTTTCTTATGTAATGATTCCTTTGTTGATGAATATCGAATCTTACGCCCGGGGGTCTTATTGAAAATTCCTCCGCACTAGCGCCTCTACCGCCACCTATTTGAACATTTTCTACTTCACTCACGCACGATTCACTCTCTCGTGCATACTCATTCCTATTGACGCTCTCACTTACATATGCGTTGGACTCCCCCCTGTCACTGCTATTACTATGTCCATGGTTGACGCTGCTACTGCTCGTAGACATACCCAACTGTTCTCTCTCTGATGCATTTGTGGCTCCCCACTCTACCTCCCCTTCTTCTTCTTCTTCTTCTTCTTCTGTGACAGAAAGAAGCGTAGCATAGTTTTCAACTGGTGTTGATGTTTCTATGAGGGATGATGATGATGATGATGATAATGACGATGCTATAAAAATTATTTTATGTTTAGAAAAAATTTTAAATAAATATTTTGAAAATTTATTTAAAAAATTTAATTAAGAATTTTTAATTTTTATATTACATGATTTTTATCATTATTACTATTATTATTAATATTACTAATATTATTTATTACTATTGTTATTAAAATTATTTTATTTACTTATGTTTGCAACGTTTAAAATTAAAAAACGAAAAATAAAAATAATTTTTTAAAATTTTCATTCTTCTGGAGGACCATTTAAACTATCGTGTACACGATCGAGTAGATCGGCTAAATCTGTAGTCGAATCTGTATACAATGCTGATTCCATATCTTCAGCCATGGTATGAAACCATCGTAATTCTTGCGCGCGTCGAACTGGTCTAATTCTTTGGGCATAAATCTCCAGAGATCTTGAATTTAGATTTGTCACGTTATCAACATCGTTTTCTTCTCTCCGTATTACTTTATATAAATAAAAAATATTTTATAAATAGTAATAATAAAATAATAATAATATTAATAGAATAATAATAATAATAATAATAGAATAATAATAAAAATTATAATTATAATAAAAATCCCTTACACTCATTAACTCGTCGATCTAACATGCCCTCATCAAAAGAGTGGGAAATCATGCGCGTGCGGTCGACGATTTGATGGAACGATCTCTCTCTTTCCGGTACTCTTTGAGCATAAAAATCGTGTAAGAGAATAGTCCGTTCTTGCCTATTTTCAAAGGGTCCTGCTGTATTTGCTGCCTCGCTTTCTATCTCATTAAGTACATCGTTGCTACCACTACCATGTATAGGCCCATTATGGTTTAAGGCTCTTAAGGTAGCACTCAATGGCTCTGGATAATTTACAATCATAGTACGTGCTAACCGCCCGATCGGTCTAATTATTTCTTCATTAACTTCTTCTTCGTCTTCAGAATCAAAAACGGACTCTGATTCAAAATTTTCTCCCAAGTCCTGTTGAAACTGCATGGGACTTAGGCTATTTTCAACTCTTTCTTCTTGTTGTTCCTCTTCTTCTTCATTGAAGACCGTTTCGGCATCGCTATCAACGATTATTTCTGGCGGCTGTTGTTCTTGCCTGATTCCATTCCTTCCTCCTCCTTCTTCTCCTTCTTCTTCTTCTTCTTCATTAACAAACATTTCAGCATCGCGACCTATAACTTGTGGAGAAACGCTTAAATCGGAAGTATGGTAAGACGAAGAAGGTGAAGGTGTAACGAATAATTGTCGCCGGGCACTGTTTCCAGATGTACCTGGCATATCATGATTTCCGATAAGATGATTTTCGTTATTTACACGTCCGAATGAATCCTCGTCGCTGTCCGTCTCCCAATTTCTTCGCAATATTTCTAGCGCTGAAAAATAATTTTCATATCAATATTTTTAAAATAAACTTTTAAATTTTTTCTTATGCGATAAACGATAAAAATGTTAATATTGCTAAATAAATATTCGTATCTTACTTTATTATTATTGAATAATATTTAAAAATTTATTTAAAAAAATTATTCGTATTAAAAATTCGACTCACGATTATTTAAAATAATATATATAATGAAAATTATTATTTAAATATATAAATATTTAAACTATCATTTTTAATATTAATATTTATTTAAAAATTGAAAATTTAACATGAAATCTTATAACTGATTTATAGTTTTATGAACCAAAAAATGAAAATATAAATCATTTTCTTACAAATATAAACTATCCAAACAAATATTATGTGATGGATCGAAAATATTTAAAATTCAATACAAATATACACATTCAAACGATTCGTTGAAGTAAATTACGAATTATTAATTGCTATATAATGAAATACTAGTAAAATTAATAGTAAATTGATTATAAATTTTCATAAAAATTATTTAATAACATTTTTTAAAATAATATTAATTTAAACTTTTCAATGTTTTCTTAGACAATGAAAGATATAAATATTAATATTACTAAATAAATATAAAATATTTTTTAATATTCATATCTTACTTTATTACTGAATAATATTTTTAAAATTAAAAAAAAATTAGTTACATTAAAAATTCTACTCAGGATTTATATAAATTATAATTGAAATAAATAAAAATTTAAACTATCTTTTTTAATATTAATATTTATTTAAAAATTGAAAATTTCAAATGAAATCTTATAAAGGATATATAGCTTTATGAACCAAAAATGAAATTATGAATCGTTATCTTCGAATATAAACTACCCAAACAAATGCGATGGGTCGAAAATAATATTTAAAACTCAATACAAATATATAAATTCATACGATTAGATGAAGTAAATAACGAATTATTAATTTGTTAAATAATAATGAAATACTATCGAAATCAATAATTGATTGTAAATTTCTATAAAAATAATTCAAAAGATACAAGAATATTTTGACCTTTCTCATAAATCTGATTAGATCGGAGTGCTCAAATTAATCTGTTTTTTAAAGAGAAGCAATTTAATTTGAAAAGTATTTTATACTTACATCGATACTCGTTGTATTCATTCATTAGTTCCTGCAGTACATAGGCATCTTCCAGTTTTCTTGATTTCACATATTCAGCGGCTGTTGATACAGCAAGTTTTTTTTTTTTTTTAAATCTATTATACAATCGCGCAATCATACGTAACGACACTGATGATAAAAAAAAATTTAATTGCTGTTTTAGATAGAAACATGTCATACGATGAACTTTTCTACGCCACGTTAAATTACACACTCTTCGTACAGTGTAACACGATTCCACATAACTTAAATATTTACCAATTCATAAAATAATCACACGAAAATTATCTTCCACAATATTTCTTATGGTTTCGCAATAAAAAATCACTAGACAATCAAAATTTCCGCTTCTATTCGCTATCGTAGCAGAGAACTATATGAGAACAAATAGTTTCACGCATATCTTTATATAGGCTTTTATTTCTCATAGAGAAAAAATTGTAGCAAATATCGGTTAACAGAAAAATAGGGAAACACTATTATATGTATAAAGACGGCCAGCATGCAAGCTGCAAGGAAAATTTTAATTAAAATGATATGTGAACCAAAAAAGGAAAATAATATTATACCCCGTAAAGACAATATGCATACAAGCTGCAAGAAAAGTTTTCTATCTCTTTTACACCTTGCAAGCGGTATGCTTATCAGTGAAAATACCGTACAATAGCTCGAGTACTATTTTACGTGAAATCCACCCCTCTATTTCTACAAATACGAAAACATAGGTTTAAAAAAGAGAGAGAAAGAATATCTGATAATACACAATATCAACATACCAGGTGTTAAAAATGTTTTTGGATACTTACAAGATGTACATACTTATCGCTTCCCTTAAATATCTAACAGAGCATATGTTTTCCATAATTTCTTCTTCTATCTTTATAATCATAGATAATTTTATGGAAAAAATACCCAACACTGAGTTTTCTTCGCAAGATCGATATTCAAAGTTTTTTAGTTTGATTTTCAAAACTTATTGAAAAAGATATACTTTTTCTTAGCTTTTTTTCAATTTCAACGAAAAATATTTTTTCAAAAATAAAAATGGAAAAGAATAATCAAGTCAACGAAATGTCGTGGTTTGATGATATGGTTAAAGAGGCGTTGGAAAAAGCAGTATCGCCGAATATTGGTGAATCGATATACCAAAATTTAAATAACGAGCAAGAAAACAACGATATGGAATGGCTGAAAACTTTTGTTCTTCCAGAAAATGCAGAAGAAGAAGATATTACTATGGATTTCATTAATCAATCAACGAATAGTGTTGTTGTTTCTGAAAGTGCTGGTGAAGAAGAGAGAACGAAAGAAGAACGCGTTCGGAACATTATGGCTTTTATAACAAGTGACTTGTGTGACAGTGCTTGTGATAAAAAAAAATATTAATAGTCAAGAAGAACAAAACAATCATATCATGTGGTATGATGCAATTCTTGAAAGAAGTTCGGGAATGCAGGAAATACAGAATTTAGAAGATGTTATAGATATCGCGGATAATAATGTTAATAACGAAGATGTTATATATATCGAGGATAATAGTGTTAATAACGACGCTGAGGAAGTTAAAGTTATATTTGAAGAAAAAGTGGAGAAAAAAAACAAAAAAACAGCTGAAATAGATGAAAGAATAAGAAACTTCGCAAAAGTGAGGGAAACAGCATTTCTCGAGCCTATGGAGAAATTGAAAAAATTGACAGATTTGGGAATCATCATAAGCCAGTGCAAAGAGGAGCTTGATTTCCTGGCTAACAGAGTCGCCCAACGACGGTGTATTGAGGATAAACGCATAATTTATCATTGGGCGCAAGAAATTATACACGCAAACGCGCTGCTAATTACAACACAACCGTTCAGTCTAACGGGGGAAGACTTCTTTAATACTCTAACCCCAGTAGCGAGGCCTCAGGAGGATACAAATTTGGAACATCTAGAAATCACAAAAAAAACCGTCCATGGTATGCTGCTGGACATTTCATACCTGCAGGCGAAAATAATAGCATAGTTAGTACAATACTATTATTTTTTAAAAATATTTTTCTACCTATTTTTTTTTTTTTAAATTGTAGAAAAGCTTAATTTTTTAAATAAATTTTTTTAAATTATTAGTAATTAAAAAATGTGTAAATTCATATATAGATTTTTTTTCTATTTTTTAAATTCTTTTAAATAATTTGAAAAATTTTTTATTGAAAATTAGTATATTTTAATTCAATGTATTCATAATTTTTAATTTTTTTCAGTGCCAAAATCCATACACCTACTCTGATGCATACAGCGCTAAGAAAAAATACCGTAAATTATATATGGCGCTATAAAGCTGCACAAAATTCGGCGAAGGTTCGTGTCACGTACGAGAGCGACGGAGAGCTGACCAAATACCCATACGGAGGGGAAGAGTTCTTAGATATAATTTCGAAAGAAGAATTTGATGCAATTATAAATCAAGAGCCTCAGCGCTCGTTATTATATAACAGAAGATCGAGTAACCCGCCGACGGCTACTCATGTATACGAAGGTATAGAATAAAAAATATAAACGTATTTAATTTGTTAATTTTTCATTTATTAACCTTATTTATCTACCTATCCCTTCAAAATTTATATTTTATACTTTTTAATTAAAAGAAAAATCAAATTTAAAACTATATTTTAAAAATTAATTAATAATAATATTCATACATATTTTTTAAATTTCAAATAATTTTTTAAACTTTTTGAAATAGATATTATCATTATTATTATAAAATATAGAATTTTTATTCATTTAACATTTTTAAATTTTCATAAAGTTTTTATATTTAAAGTTAGAAAACATATTATTTTAATTATATTTTAAATTAAGTATGTATAATACAGACAACGGAATAAAGAGAGAACGATGCAAAGAATATTATAAAAAAGAAACGGAAAAATTAGAACGTTTTCAAAGATATAATAAAAAATAATACTCTTGAAAATATTAATTTAAATAATAACTTTTTACAATAAATACTTTTTCACGCATAGTCTCTTATCATGTTTGTTTAACGTATAATTATTACATGTACGCTATAACAGCCCCAGACATCAAGGGGGAGACAGGAGGGGGGAGAGGGATGGGGAGGTATAGCAAGATGAGGGGAGGGGGTGTCTCGCTATACCGCCCCATATACTACTATCATTTGAAAAGTGATTGAATACGAGAAGAAATACGTATTCCTTCTGCTCTGTTTATTAAGTCGACGATTGAAAGATACATAATAGATGATCAATATAAATTTAATATTTTACAATGTTTACTGATTAGATCTAGATAATAGTACAGGCTGAATAAACCTGTAATTTGTAAATTATTAGCTTTATTAAATACTATTTAACAATATCTTTATGAAAAATTTATATAAAACGACGTTCTCTTACTAAAATAAACGTAAAATACATAAAAATTAATTAAATGTCATAAATATTGATCTTTACATTACGCGAATCGAAGACGAAATTATAAATTTCATTTATGTATATCTCTACAATAATAAACCTATAAAATAGTAGATATAAATACACCTTTTTCTTTTTTATTTCTTAAATAGAACTAATATACTTGTATACTCTTTTAAACAAATTTGTATCTTTAGTCATATGCAAAGATTGATTATAAAATTTAAAAAAAAATCATATAAAATCAAATTTTCTCTTGTATTGACTATGATTAGTGACATAGTTTTTTAAAAAACGAAGTTTTTTAATTAAAGACACATTTTGCAAAATCTTATGTTTCTTCGTTTGGATGTAGAGCTCTTAATTTAAAAAAATTTTTTAACAACAAATCTTTTACAAGGTAAATCTTAAATTAGGTGCTATGAATGATTAGCAAATAAATGTGAGAATCGTTCATCATAAATCTTGTTGAGACTTTTCCATTGGTTTTTGATATTCTTTCGTCACGTATTTTTCGAATTTCAATTGATCACGCCAAAGTTATGTTGCTTGATAATTTAGAGGGATTTCATTGTTAGGTTCTGAAATAATAATGTATGATAGATAGAGATAGATATTATTTATTGTATATCATATCATTATACAAAGGGCGTGTAATACAATTCATAAATACAATAATAAATATTGCACATAAACAATGAATAAATGAAAAATATTGCATATAAAACAATGTATAAATACAAAATATTGCAATTGATATCACAGTCAGTTACTAAACCTAATAATACTGAATAAGTAAGTCACAACAAAAGAAGTGATATCACAGATACAAAAAAAATAGAAAAATACACGCAATCCTATAAATTAAAAGTCAGTCATACAATATTTATCAGTCATAGTATATAAATATTTTTTATTTAAAATACAAAATGAAAAATGATAAATAATGCAATAAAATAATAAAGCGTATGCAGCAGCACAAAAACGCAGTCAAAATAATAAAAACAAGTAAAGCATTCACTCACTAACCATTCAGCCAATAAATACAATCACATCTTAAGTAAAAGAGTATATATACGGGACGTCACATTATAATAAATTAACATATAAATAAAAAATAAAATTTAGTTTATTGGAGGTCGAGCAAGTACCCCCTCAGAGCCGACTTAAACCTGCTGAGCGATGGAAGATTCTCTACATCAGCAGGCAGGGAGTTCCAAAAATGCGCACCCTGAACTTAAAAGGAATTCCTTCCAGTCTCAGTACGCATGAAGGGCACCGCGAAATCCTTAATCTCTCCCCTAGTGGCTACCCTAGGTACATATCTAGTAAAGAGACCCACTAGATACTCGGGAGTATTCATGCGCACGATTTTGTACATAAGTACAGCCATAAAATACTGTCTCCTCGCATCAGTACGCAACCAACCCAGCGCAGCTCTATGAGGAGAGATATGATCGCCCATTCTTACGCCTAATACATATCTCACACATGAATTTTGTAGTCTTTGTAATCGTCTTTTTAACTCCTGTGAGGCATCGAGCAGAACTACTGAGTAGTAATCGAGATGTGGAAACAGCAGGGCGGTTGCAAATTGTTTGCACAGAGCCTCAGTGGTATACCGACGAAAAAACCGTAAGCCATACATAGTTCTATTAAACTTCTTAGTCAGCATATTAATATGTGGCTCCCATGATAGCTTAGAGTCAAGCACAACACCAAGGCTCGTAACGGTATCAGAGAAAGATATGCCGACACCATCCTCAAGCTCAATCGTCTTTGGCTCACCAGCATAAAAGTCATTAATAAATCGACCATTGCCAAAAACGACCGCCTTAGTTTTGTTTGCATTTAGTGTGAGAGAAGCATCAACAGCCCACTCCGACACCGCCTAGGCCACCCTCTGTAGAATACGAATACCTTCATTCACATCTTCATAAGAGACCTGCGTATAAATTTGCAGGTCATCTGCATATAATAGGTGCTCGACACAACCGGGGTCAAGGGTGTTATTAATGTAAAGGCAAAACAACAGAGGCCCCAATACTGAACCCTGCGGAACTCCTAAATTGGTTGTTAGCCAATTCGATTCCTCTTTTAAATGCGTGAAAATCATTTGTTTCCTACCTGATTAATAGGAGCTAATCCACTCGAGTGTAGCCCTGGAAAACCCCATCGATCTCAGCCTTGCAAGTAATTTGGAGTGCGAGATCATGTCGAATGCCTTACTAAAGTCAAACAGAAGTAGTAGCGTGACAAGTTTCTTATCTAGACCTGATCTTATGTCGTTAGTAAGTTTAAGTATGGCAGTCTGCGTTGAGTGATGCTTTCTAAAACCAGTCTGCATAGAGTCAAGTATCCGATGTGTCGTAATATACTCTTGCAATTGGTCATGGGCAATCTTCTCCAGGACCTTTGAAAGAAAACATAAGATTGCTATGGGCCTAAAATCTTTAGGCATTGTTCGTGCAGGACACTTTTTTAATGGCACAACATATGCACGCTTCCAAAGGCAAGGGAAGACCCCCCGTGCAAAAGAGGAATTGAACAGAGTCACAAGATGTTCTCCGATAAACGGTAAAGCCTTGAGTATCACGCTCTGCGGAATGCCATCCTCGCCACAAGCCTGTGATGAAAAATGCGAAATTGCAAGGACCACATCGGTAACATTAATTGGTTTGAAGGCAAAGCCACTTTCACTACACTGGGAAAGAATTCTCTTACATTCCTCATTATCATCGTGCGGCGAGACTGACACTCCCGCAAAGTGCGCATTAAGCTCATCCGGAGTAAATCCATTCAAGTCCCCTTGAGGTCCAGACAAAAGTCTCAGGTCTTTTAACTCCTTCCAGACATTACCTTTGGCAAGAGCTTCGAACAGTCTGTTATGATAGTAAGTAGTTCTAGCTTGTTCAGTCTGCTCGTCAATCGTTTCACGTAGTTGCAGAAATTCAGAGAGATATCTCTCACCCTTCGTCCGTTTGTATCTTCGATACGTGGCATCTTTCTTGCACTGCATCTGCGACAATCCTTTGTCTATCCACGAAAACTTATCTTTACCAATTTTAAGTGTTTTTAGCGGCGCCAGATTATGTATTGCTGCCGTAAGATTGTCACAGAGGCAGTCAAGTGCAGATTCCGGGTCAACTGTACCAACTGTAAATGGCGTCCAATCACAGCCGGCTAGACTCTGTACTAATAACGTCGGACAAATATCTTTATAGTCTCTATACTGAATTGCTTTTTTATCTGTTATGACATACTACAGGAAATACATACATCAATTAAGTTATGCCAATCCATGTTCAGGCCAAGTGTTAGACGTCGGAGTGTGATGCGTGGCAACGTGCTGGACCAACTGCAACGAAAGCTCAGCCGATAACTTGTTAAGAAGTTTGGCATCACTGCTCTCACGCAGGAGATCGGCATTCAGGTCTCCCATTATAATTTTATGAGAGTATTCAGAGGCATAATTTCTCAAAACATCTGAAAAGTTTGTGTTTTTAATAAACGAAATAGCAGGAGGCCGATAAATAACAGAAACCAACACGGGTTCAGAGTTGCCCATTTGCACAGAACAGAAAATATATTCAGGCACCTCCGGTTTACCCTCACTATGAATAGTTTGAGTATCCAAAGTAGATAAAATAGTGCATTTTAAATTGTTTTTAATATACAAGGCTACTCCTCCACCGCGCAGGTTTTTATCCTGTCTGAATACTTTATACCCCTTGACCCGAATGACGTCATCTGAAACAGATGGACCCAGCCAGGTCTCAGCAACCCCTAATATGTCGTAAGAAGGACTACCACTTAGGAACTCACGCATCTGTCCAATGTGAGCTCTTAAAGAAGTCACATTCAGAAAGCATGCTCGCAGCTCACCCCTCCTCCCTGTACGACCCTCAAGGGAAGCCCGGCACAGTCATTGGGGAGAGGCCACTTTCGATGTTACTCCGCCTTTAACCCTTTCAGAACCAATGTACATTACAATGTACATTGACATTTTTTGGTTTTTTTGAAATTGTGCAAAAGTGGCTCTAAATTTTGTGAAAAAAATATGTGTATTAGATTGAAGTGGACTATTTCCGATCTCAAACTGAGGGCCTAAGTTATTATATCTTCGATAGAAACTGAGAAAACTTGAAAAGAAAAAAAAAAAAAAAAAAAAATTTTTTTATCGCAAAAATTGCTTAATAAATGAACACTTATCATCGCTAAATGGTTATCAGAACTTTTTATGATGAAATAATAATTCCGTTCTGAAAAGGTTAACTAAAACTAGGTTTGTCTCTACATGATTAAAAATTTAAAAATAATTTTTTAAACATAACTGTTAAACATCAATACTATTCTGAAAAACAGTGTGTCTATTATTATTACAAAATCTGATATTATTGAGCATCACATTTAAATAAAAATATATAAAATATTAAATTTATTCTCGTTTATTAACTTAAACTTTTAATTTTTTTTATTCAAATTAATATGAATTTTTTCAATTCATTAACTTTTTAATGCTCAGGGGGACAAATACATCTAACTACTTTGATACTATCAAAAATAAATGATAATTAGAGTATATGGACCACAATTAAAAAATAAAATCAAACTTATTGCGTATAGTAAAAGAAAGTGATTTGTAAGCTATAAAGTTATTTGTTCATGACTGAAAAATATAAAAAGAATAAAATAAAAACAGAATGTTTTTGGTATGTGGACATAGACTGAGTGTTATAGGGTTACTATTAATATTAAACACAAAAACAAAAAATAACTAAAGAATAGTTATTATCAATTTTCACATTTGCAATTATTGAAATTGAAAAATATAAAAAGAAATTATTACCACAGAGTTGCAATTAAATTGATAGAAAAATTGTCATCATAAAGTGCACTGCACTAATCCTTAAGAATATCCAAACATATATTGTCTACATTGTCAACATTAGGATAATAGCATAGTGTAAAAAAGCGATGGTACTCGAGCGTTTTATAAAGTAAATTCTGTAAATTAGTTTGCGCGTGCCTTTATCAGCTTTGCTGGTCGTGTATACTTTTTCTTCTTACGTTTTCAAACAGGTTTCTAGAACTAACAGTAAAGTATATGTGTTTGCTATTTGATTTAATTAATTTTAAAATTTCAATGTTCATGTAATATCAGTTACTGCGAGCAATGTTTCTTATAACATTATTTTATTAAAAATATATATTTATGAGACTTAAATTAGTTGTATTGGATGACGAAAATAATTAGAGCGTATGTAGTCTTTAAAATATAAATTTATGAATAAAAATTTTAAATTTGATTCTCTATTATTCTGAATCCTTAAAGATTTTTTGATATAGAAAAAAAATTATATTAAGCATTACTTAATAATGATCGATAATCATTAAGAATTATTAAATGAGAGTTAATATAAATTCAAAATATACAACATATATTTAGCTATATATTAAATTTAGCTAAGTAAAGTAATTTCATAAATTAAAAAGATATAATCATCCAAATTTACCTTCACTTAAACCATATAAATTTCATTGTTTTATTACTTTGTGAAATTTTTTTTCCATATTTATGAAGAAATTTTTTTAATATATCAATTAACCATTTATAATACTTTCATTGAAAAAGATGTGTTTTAAAATTTATACAATCTGATTAATTTTTTAAAATTATATAAATAATAATTTTACGCTACAGTGACAATGACATTTGGCTATATTAGAAATAATTATTATTGCTATAATAGACGTCGAATATGATTATTTACCATAAAAATAATAGTTTTATATAATTTTAATAAATAATATTATAATTAATATATTATAATAATATTATAATAATAACTTATTGCGTATAGTAGAAGAAACTGATGTCAGCTATAAAGTTGTTTGTTCATGACTGAAAAATATAAAAAGAATAAAATAAAAACAGAATGTTTTTGGTATGCCGACATAGACTGACTGGGAGAGGGTCTGACCTCGGGATCACGGATTTTTCTCAAATTTTGGGATAAGTTTTTAGGTGCCAAAATATGGAAAAAAACAAAATATTAGACCCTAATGCTCAATATTTTCCTAATTACAGGTAATTAGAGAAAATCACTGACAAAGTTACTAGATTTTCAAACGCTTATAGTTCTTCAGCATTAATAGCCAGAAGCTTGAACCTTTTTTTTAATGAAAGCTGAGCTCAAATCCTTTCGAAATATTACCTACAGCATATCAAAATATAATTTTTTTCCATAGTTACATCATTTTAAAAATGATACTACATTTCAGCATTTATTATTGATTAATGTTTTTAAAGGGAAATTTAGGTTAAATTTCAATAACGCTGTGGCTATGGAAAAAAATTATATTTTGATGTGCTGTAGGCGATATTCCGAAAGGATTTGAGCTCAGCTTTCATTTAAAAAAAGGTTCAAGCTTCTTGCTATTAATGCTGAAGAACTATAAGCGTTTGAATAAAATAAAAACAGAATGTTTTTGGTATGCCGACATAGACTGAATGTTAAAGGGTTACTATTAATATTAAACACAAAAACAAAAAACAACTAAAGAATAGTTATTATCAATTTTCACATTTGCAATCATTGAGATTTAAAAATATAAAAAGAAATTCTTACCACAGAGTTGCAAATAAATTGATAGAAAAATTGTCATCATAAAGTGCACTGCACTAATCCCTAAGAATATCTAAACATATATTGTCTACATTGTCAACATTAGGATAATAGTATAGTGTAAAAAAGCGTACAACAGGTGCACTATATGGGTAACTATGTTGAAACTCTAGAATCAATTTATAAGTCAAGCCTTAATATATCAAAATGCGAAGAAGTGACAATGTGTGTTCCTAGTAATGGTGCCCATGCTAGCATAAGAACGAACTTCCTTGTGACAACCTTGCTGCAGCAGTACGTAGCTTGTATGTTTCAGTTTCATTCACGCGAGTTCCATTTAAAAGACCTTTGGCTTCGTTGATCATTGGAGTCACTACAGTTCCAAAAATATATAATATTTTTAAAGAATGAAAAACATTAGAAAGTAAAGTAATTATTATGTACTTGATAATTGTTAATTTCCTTACTGAATTTTGTATGCAATATAGTCATAAATATTTTTATAAAGAATACAGATATACATTTTCAAATGTAATTACATAACAATCTAAAAAAAAAGACACTTTATTTTATTAATTTCTACCTAAATTATTTAATTAACTGACAAATAAAACAATTTCTAAGTGACGAGAATTTTTTCAAAATAATCAAATTATTATTATACTTTAAAATGAACGAATTGATACGTTTTAAGGTTATGCCGCTACTACACCTAAAGTGATCAATCGGTAAATTAAGATGATTAATAATTTAACCTGTTAAAAAATCGTATAAATCATGATCGGGGTTGTCTCAATTACTTGGAACTTTTCGTTTACTCATGACGACTTCACGTACAGAAACGAAAACTTGATTATTAAAAAATTTTATTTTTTCTGGCCATTGATTCAAACACCGCGAAAGCAACATCACTATATGCGTCGTCTGCTAAATATTTGGAATGCATTTTTATTTACATTGGAGTATATATACATGAATTTAAAAAAATATTTTAATGATTATAAATGAACATAAATGTAAATCTGAGACAAAAAATAAAGAATTAACTTTTATCTTGTTAAACAGTTTTTTTTTAATTTTTATAATAAAAAATTTCATTTATTTATACATTTTTTAAAATATAGTAACGATATTACAAAATTACTATTACCTTCTCTTACTAAAATAAACGTAAAATACAGAAAAAATCTTTGGCTTCTTTCAATAAATCTTTAGCTACAAAAATAATTTCAATCGTTTTACTATTTATATAATATTTTTTATTTAAAGGATTTTTCCAAACTTATCATTTACGCTTCTAAATATAGAAATTATATTTCCAACCTAAATATATTAAATTTACATAAAAATTTTTAACATTTATTGAGAGTATATTTTAATTAAAAAAAGACAACTTTTATTAATATTGATCATCACAATTTTATTATTCAATTGTAATGATAAACAATAATAGATTAACAAATTAGAATATATGAATTACCTCCCTGTTCTTGTAGTGTATGAGGTATTTAAGGTTTTTAACGAAATAATTTTTCTGGCTTTGCAAGGATCAGTCTTCCATTATCTAATCTTCTCACAATAAATCTTAAACTAGAAAAATACTTCAATTTGACTATTTACATCATATTATTTATTTACATAATTTTTGCAAACTTATTATTTACTTTTCATATATTATATAAATCCTTTTTTTTGTCATAATTGAAATCTAAAGGCTATAGTAGAATAAGCATGGTGAATTTGCCCCCTCCCAAATGGCATATCTGATATGGGTCACTTAAAAGGTTATCAAAAAATATTAAGAAAGCCAAAACTACAGACCTCTAAACCCCATGTAGGAGTTATAAAGCTAAAAAACGTGATTTTTTTATTTTATTTTTTTACAGCTAGGCTCTGCATTCCAGAGACTTGTAAAGAATCATGAAAGTAGATTTTTCCTTTCTAAATAATTAACATTTTTTACGAAACTCATAACCTCAAAATTGGCTCCGAAAAACCTCATTAAAATTTTAAATCAGTGTTTTTACATCCCAGATTTCGAGGCACTAAACTCAATATATGTATTTTTTATGTATTTTTTCCTGCTCTTCACGATGCCGTCATTAGTTTACAAAAAAAATGGTGGAACACCCAATTTTCGGCCAAAAATCGTTTTTTTGGCTTTTTTACGGGGTTCTAAGCATTAATAATGAAATAAATTACTATATTATAGCTCTAAATAACACTTTTTCTATATTTTTCTACTTTCTGTTGAGTTCTGAAATCAGATTGAAGATATTTTCAGCTGAACACGCTATCCTAGGCTCAGAAACGGTTTTTTGTGGGGTTATTTCAAGATTTTGTTGCGTGATTTGGCATCTGAGAGATTTGGAAAGACATATTTTGATAATACATACATGTTCTTTACAACTGTATACTCAGATTTGCAATATTTTAATCCATAAACCATGAAAATTTACCGAAATCTAATTTTTTTGAGGTTATGTAATAATTTCATTTGATTATATTTTATTTAAATAACTTAAATAACAAATATCAGTATTTTTTATGACTTTCTATTATTTTGTCTTATTAGATTTACGATATTTTCATTTACACGTTCCAGTATTTGCCAAAAACTGATTTTAGTTTAATTTTATGTATAAATTGTATTAACTTATATCACATTTAAAAAGCTTAAAACAACGGTTTTTAGTTTTTTTATGTTACCATTTTTCAATCATATTTTCAGTATATTGCGATGCGCGCTTAACATAGTATTTTGAGAAAATGTAATGCTTTTACTAAGTTATGTTATTCTTACTAAGTTGAAAACAGTTACTTTTAAGTGTACTTAAATCATTTCTTAAATATCATGGCACAAATAATATTTTTTCAAACACCGCAACTTTTTATTCAAATAAAGTTTATAACAGAATTGGTAGGAAAAGTAATTTTCTCATTTTCATAGTTTGCGTAGTGTATAATATAATAAATTATAAAAAAATGTTAAATGTAACTCAAGACAAAAACTCAAGATTAGTGACAAATGAAGCCTCGAGCAACAAAAATGACTAAGCCCATTTTTTTTTTAAATTGAGTTATTAAGTAAAGCATATTTTTTAGTCTATTTTCTACTATATTTAATTATAAAATTTTTAAAAAATTTGATTTTTCAATTTTTTTGGTATGTCAAAAAACTGCTGCAAATCAAAAAAGCGCTAAGTCCATTGAACTTGCTTATCAAAAATGGTCAAGTCCAATTTTAATTTTAAGAATAGAGTACATGTGCATTTTTATGAATATACACACGCATATACTTACACATAAACATAATACGCTCACAAATACACACTCGTAAGCATATGCAATAATAATATACTATGTGTTATTTATAAATAATAAACGCGTATATATGAGTGTACGTCTATGTTTGTTGATAATGTTCAGCGAGCTTCCGAGAATAAACTTTAGCGTTTTTTTTTGATTTGCAGCAGTTTTTTGATATACAAAAAAAAAAATTGAAAAATCAAATTTAAAAGCTTAAGTTTCATCGTGTATATACCTTGCGAATTTATTACTATAAAAAGAAATAAATATATTAAAAATTGGATTAAATATAGTAAATATATAATTTAATATAGTAAGATTAAATATAATAGAAAATAGGATAAAAAATATAAATGACTTAATAATTTAATTTTCGAAAAAAATGGACTTTATTTTTGTTGTAAGACGCTTCGACATTATGTTATATTATTTGACAAATCTATAAATTACAAATCTAAAATTGCTAAGTCCGGATAATATTTTTGAATAAAAAATAACTGAGTCCCGATTTTGCATCAAAATTAGTCAAGTCCTTCAATTTTTTTTTTCGAAACTAGCCAAGTCCATAGCCACATTAAAGTTAGCTAAGTCCATATTAAAAAATTATTTTTCTCTTTAAAAAATCAATTTAGAGTTTTCGAAAAATGTGCTAAAATCTTATTTTTTATCGGTGAATTCAATAGTATATTGGTTAACAAATGATTTAGAATCATTTAAAAGATAGAGGTTTTTTGCATTTTTCTCAAAATGCGTTGGTTGTGACTTAGCCGCGTATGTTGTGAGACGCCTCAAATAATCATTTATGAAATTTTTATTATAATATTAAAATGTGAAAGTCAAATGAAAATCTTTGAAATAAAATATTATTTTTCACTTTATTAAAAATAATTATAAATATTGAAGATTGTTCATGAAGTAAATATTCATAAAAAATAATAGTTATTCCCAGAATTAAAGCAATTTTATTAACCGACTTCAAAAAGGATGAGGTTCTCAATTCGACTGAATTTTTTTTTTTTTTTTTTTTTTTTTTATATCTGTTACCTCATAACTCCGTCATTTCTTAACCGATTAGAAAAAACTTTTTCTTATCTGATAGAGAATGTCTGCAGGAAGGTCCCATACGTGTCCTATAATTATTGGGCCAATATTCGGTTTGTATGACCCAATTATCAAATTAAGAAAAAAACCGGGTGTTTTGTTTTCTCATTCACCTCCCTTATACTTCGCCTACTCTCTCTCTCTCTCTCTCTCTCTCTCTCTCTTACCTGAGCTTGAATATGTATACATGCACACATAACGACACCGTGCTGTTGAGCCTTCTTTCTTTCCTGCTATATATTGCTTGGTGGTGTACTAATGCATGCGTTATGAATTAATAACGAAAGTTTAATGTAATTAGTGGGTCTACCTATATTTACGTTTTTAGTAAGGGGATTCACTAGAAGATAGAAAATAAAAATTTTTTAACAAAAACAAACAATTTAAAAAATTTTTAATAAATAAAAACCGACTTTAAAAGTATCGAATAAAAACAACATTTTTTACAAAAAATAAGATTTTAAAAACATTGCACTAAAAAATGACAAATAAAAAATTTTTAACAAAAAAAAACCGACTTCAAAAAATGCACTGAAAAGTAACAAATAATTTATTATCTTTAGAAATTATACAAATAATTGGTAAAATACAATTTTAGAAGTCGGCGTCTAATTCTAAATCTGTGGTGCGTAAGCAGAACGACTTAGTCCATTTTTTCAAAAATAACGTTCACATTCATTGTTCAAAAATAACGTTTACATTTATTGTTAAAAAATAACGTTTACATTCATTGAGGAATTAGACGCCGACTTCTAAAATTGTATTTTACCAATTATCTGTATGATTTCTAAAGATAATAAATTATTTGTTACTTTCCAGTGCATTTTTTGAAGTCGGTTTTTTTTCGTTAAAAATTTTTTATTCATCTTCATCACTGTCTCTATTTATGCAAACTTCTATTTGATCTTTAAGAAATATATTAGAAAGAATTTCAGCTGGTTTTATAATTTTTGATAAGTATCTTCCGTGAGAAAGGTAATAAATAATTGCTGCAATGTGTGCACAACATCCAATAGTGCGGTTACCATTAGCACAATCACAATAATATCTAATAATGCTGGAATAGCCAATGCCATTAGGTTGATACTGAATGAAACATTTATATTGTTTTCTATTTACATGTCTCGATTGTACTTCGAGTTTGAGAATATTTGATCTTTCTTTAACATACCCTATTTTTAAATTGTTATCCGAGTCCAACATTTCTGCTAAATAGGATATGCTCTGTTTAAGCTGGTATGACCCTGTAAAAAGAATTTTTAAGTCTTTCTTCGTTAATTCAGGAAAATCTGGCAAATCACTTGAAGTCACGGTAACAAATGGTAGTTTTCGACGGCTCCACCTTTCTGCAGCTACTTCCTCTGCTAATGTATTTACAGTTTCTTTCTTAGATTGCATGATGTTAAATATTTCATCTTGCACATCTTTATCAGAATCTAGACGCACTCCAAATGAATTATTTAAATATCAAGCAATTCGACAGTAAGATCCAGTATCTTTTAACATTTTGTTATCAAGTTTACGATCTAATAATTTGTTTTTTTTTTCTTTTCAATCCCATGTTTTGTTTCTATAACCCATCTTAATTTTGTTGTAAATCGAGTTTCATTTGATTCTTCTGTTGAGAGTTGTGATTTTTTACATTTAAGTGCTGGCATCAAAACAGTGTAACCCATATCTTCTAATTTTTTTTTGTATCTCGAAAGCCTCTATCCAATACGAAAATATCACCTTTGTGAAGCAATTTAGTTAAAATTTCTTTTTCTGTTTCTAATATTTTCATTAAAATACTGGCATCATTCATGTTAGCAAGATATGGTCCTAACTGATCAATAACGTAGCTATTAGTGGTACAAATTGTAAATGGTTTTAATAAAGGAACTTTTTTTTGACCTGAAAAAGATTTTCTTTGATATTCATTGTTTGAGCTTTTTTCGTGTCTGATGTATGTTCCATCACAAATCAAAATAAGTTTTTTTCCTGGTTGCAAAAGTTTTGCCATTTGAGAAGTTTCATTTTGAATCAAGTAATCCCTATCAGCATTCTTTAATCCAAAGTAATTTGGTAATACATCATTTTCAAAAGACACTAATACTGAATGACAAATATCAGATATTTGTTGTTCTTTTTCGATATCGAATACTGAAGAAATAACTGCATTTGAATTACCAGTGCGCATTTTAAATAAAAATATAATTATGGCTTGAGTTACTGTTCTTACATTAGAATTTCTAAGAGAAGTAAGCCGCTCTCGTAGTCTTATAATATTCTCCCAATTTAATCCTGTTAATATTTTTAATTTCTTCTCAGGCATATCAAAATCAGCTGTCTTATCTAACAAAGTTTCATTTGCCCTTGCAGACATTTCATTAAGGAATTCAGGTAATTCTGTAACCTCTATTACACTCGTGTTAGAAAAAATTTTTATCTTATTCAAGTCTTCTTCAAAAAATTTTTTTCGAATTAAATGGTCACGACAGCACCTATTACCCTTTGGTATAAATAAATTAATTCTACTGAATGTTTGAACTCGAACAGTTAAAGGCACTAAAATAAGATTACTTTGTTTTTGGAATCCACAAATAAAACAATATTTATGAGTTGCAATTGTCCTTGTAATAGATAATTCTACAGTTTTAGGTTCTTCTTTTTTAACTACTTTATACGAAAGTGACTCTGATGATTCACTTATACTAAGCTGAGAAAGGGTACTAGAACATGATTCTTGAGATGAAATATTTTCTGAGGTATTACCAGGATTGATTGTGTTAGAGCGTGACATATCTTTTATCATTCGAATTCTACATGAATTACATACTACATCATTGATGTTAATATTTTCTATATTTGACAATCGCTTAGCGTATTCCAATTCAACTTCTGTACTAATAATTTTCTTCTGACCATTAGTTTTTCGTAAATGAATAGTACACATAGCGCATTTCCTATCATCTCGCTGCCTTGTATTTGTGACATTATTTTCATTAGAAGATGCCATATCTATTAATATTCCATAAAATTCATAAAAAGAAATGTTTAAAAATCAATTGTTAATCTTTGAAAACTTTACATTAATAATATTTTATACACCATCAATGGATGATTATCGATTCAATTAAGAATATATATAATATATATTATTACTAAAACTTTCAATATAAATATTGTAACAAGCCAATGAATATTGTATATAATCTTATGAAGTAGATTATGTGCACATAAATTCTAATGCAAAACAGATGTTTTAGGATATTACATATCTAAGTCAGTAAAAGTATAATAACAATACCAATAATAATTTATCCACTATTTCCATGATAATTTAAAATATTTATGTATCAGAATACGTATGACTGTTTTCTGCAATAGAAATATTAATAATGATTTTTTAAATTACATGCAATAGGTTATAAAGATATTTCTATTTGATAAAAAGTTTTATCATACTCACATTAATATACATCATAAACTCCAACAATCAAAACAAAATGATTTATCTCGAATTATTTAATAGTTTGTAGCAGAATGCGTCTGCTATCGAATATAATAGTATAAGTATTCTTTAAGCATCATTTATATTGTATATAGTTAGTCATAGAGTATGCGTAATACATATATATATATATATATATATATATATATATATATATATATATATATATATATAGGGAGTTGAGTCCGATTCCTTAGACCAAGCGTTTAAAGTAATAGAGTAGGGATAAGTTCGCTTGTTCCTGAGGAATATAGTGGAATATGGCGAACCAGGCGTATATAAGCAGCGCCGGTAGTAGTTCTTCGTAGTCGCAGTTGACGGGTGAAAAATGCGTCTTTGGTTTGTATTCTTCATCCAATATCGATGTGTATTCCCGGTTGTATATTCGAGGAGTTACGCAGAGTTTCATGGCCATGTCTCGAGATATAATATTTGGAGGTGGTAATGGCAATACATTACGAGATCTGTTTCGTCGCCTTGTGCGTAATAATGCGGTCATCATAATAATAATCAAGATTGGATATCCACTGATCAGTACGTATATTATTTTGATTAGGATATGTTTGCTCTGTAATATGCTGATGAATTCAAAAGGGTTGAAAAGTGCAACAGCCGGTGTGTTGAGTTGATAATCGTAGATATACAATGGAGCATCAGTTTCAGCCTTAAGCCGTGGTTTGATGTCGTAATATTCAGTTTTACTCAAACATGATTTATCCAGTTGAAAAAGTCCTACTCCGTGTAATATTGCCTCGTGTTGGTCGTTTGGACAAAAAATAGTGACGAATTCCTGATGAACGGCGAAGTATATCCATTGGTTACCACTTGATAGCGGAACCCATCTTGTGGTGTTTTGTCTGGTCGTGAGTATCCTGCAATCTTCTGGTCCTTTATTTTCAGAGTCCATTAGTAAAGACATTTTTCAGCTACGACCATATGATTTCTGTGGTTGGAGACAGTAAAAAGTTTCTTCAATTTCCGTGCATTTCCTCAGGTGATTGGGGTTCATGAATGAATGCGTCATTGTCCTTTCTTTGGTTACGAGGAAAACGAATGTAGGTTCTACATAAATAGAGAGTCCGAATTCTCGTGGTACTGGGAATGGATGCATCTGGTACAGATTGTATCTTCCTTGGGTGTACGTGGTGAAGATGGCTGTGATGTATATGGTTGCGTTTGTCTTGCTGAGCTGGATGTGAAGAAGGCCTCGTAATCCTGTTAAAAATGGGTCGACCTGCGGAAAACTAGATTTTGTTGATCCGTTATTATTTTCTCTGATTATCCGGGTGATGGTTTCTTGAGTAAATAGGTGTGTTCCGAGGGTACCATTGATAATTGCATTCAGGGTACTGAAAGTATCGTAACATAATCCTATGTATTGCTTTATGTTATTCTCCATTGTTTCAGACCAATTTCTAAGTTTCGCGAGGTATTCATTGTCCATAAATTGAGCTTCTTAGATATAAGTGGAGTATGCATAGTTTAGCTGTCTAAATGTGTTGTTTAGTCTTTTCGCTTTTTCTTGAAGTAGGTTTGTTGTAATAAGCTGTGTTGGTGCTTGGCTTGTAGTTTGAGCTATGATATTATTAATATCATTAAATGTTCCTTTAGCTGTAGAGATGCTACTATAAAAATGGTTGGCTTGATTGAGCATTGCTTGGCATATTTTAAGTATTTTTGGACAATTGGCGTAGATGTCTTCAAATTTTTGTCCAACGTTTTTTCTCTCTGGATTGATGAGATCTAGGTCTATAGTTGTCGTTAAGGTCCAGTTTGAGTTTTTATAGGCGACTTTTCCTATGTTTTCGAAGTAAAGCCCTGATGGATGTTCAATATCCATGATGGAGTAGGGTAGATTGCTTCCCGTGGAGTAGGTTAAAGGAGAAGTAAGTAGGGCGAGCAGTATCAGAACTTGCATCTGTGGAAAGAAAAGAAAATAGAGAATACAAGGTTTGGGTGGAAAATATTAGTGACAGGTTGGTATAAGGAAAAGTAGTGATGGTAAGAGTATAAGGCTGGAGTCTGTAGTAAGGGAAATCGATTGACCTTATGTAGCTTCTTCTCTATACCAATATTTTTTTTTTTTTTTTTTCCATTTGTTGTTATTTCCCTGGGGAGGGGAACTGTGTCGTAAATATTGGTGGAGTTTATGTAC